>JAQFVV010006216.1:6142855-6550811 GCA_028023455.1 Epiperipatus broadwayi | reverse complement strand
TTGAGACAATATCCCACAGGATACCACCTCAATGGCATAAGAACACTATCCCCCTTATACTACTATTACACATAATAACTACATAGTATTCTTATGACTTCTGCAACTTCTAATCACTAAGACTCATTTAACAATTAAAGTATTAATCTTTTATCTCTAATAATAATAATAGTAATCATCTAGCTCAAATGAAATAATCTCAGGTTCTTAAATTTATTCATATGTTAATAAACATATGGTAGCAAAATATGATAAGGGATTTTATGTCATAATCTACTACTCTGAAATTAGATTAATAATAAAACAATAATAATCACAATCTTCATTGCTTAATCCAACTAGTACAGCTTTTCTTTCATCGCAAATTTATAACCGTAATAAATTAGTTAATAATCTAATATCCCTTTTTTTATCTTTAAGTAATAAAATAAATTAATAAGTGGCAGTGTTTAGATAATCTGATAAATAAAGCAAGTGGCAACTAATAGCATATAATTTAGCAAAATATTATGATAATGGATTGATGACCAGTAACACAATGCAATTTGATAATTATTTAATTACAAGAACATCAATAAATATTTAAGATTAAACATACTTCTCTATTTATCTTTTGTGCAAACAATCATATACTTAGTTTAATGGTTGTGAACATACCCTGTGAATTCATGCAATGATGTAGAGAAAACAAAACTCAGACACAAGTTTTAATAAACAAATTTTAAAATTTTATTAACATCAATAAAAATAAATAAAACAAACAAATCCATCTACATCTATTTACAAGGGATATCCTCATTTTTCTTTACACTACAATAGCTGAATTATACACATTTATATTTCTTTTATCGTTAATTAAACTTATTATGCCTTTTAAAAGTTATTTATTTATTTCTCATTAGGTTTATCATATCACTTATTTTAACTATTTTATGGGTAACACCATTCTTTACCTTTTAATATTAAAGTTACTGTATTATAAATTATCTATGTGGATAAACATCATTTATAACATCATAATTTTACAATCAATATGGTTTTTAAAAGAAAATTACATTTTCTTGTAACTTTATATAAGTCACTCCGCATATTATTCAAATATTATTATTACTTTTAACGTTTGTTCTCCAATGCTCGTAAACTATAATACGTTTATTCCATAAGCCATACTCATGTATAATACTATAACACGGGTTTAATTATCACCTGTTACAGTTTCACATATACTATAATTATCGAATGTTATTGTATTTTTTAAATATGCAATACTTATATTTTTTAAAATATAATTAACAATAAGAAAACGTGAAATTATATTTAATATTTTTTGTATATTTCTATTTGGATATACTTTTATAAAATTATAGTTCATTTCTTAAAAGGAATTAAAATAATTCTCTAACTCCTTCCCTTCTTAGGATATCTGCATCTTTCTTTCAATAATCATAATCTACTCTTCGTTAATACTTAACTATTCTTATTCCAAATAATAGCATGACATACATTCTAAAATATCTATTGTTTCCCTTTTAATAGACTTATCATATAACGATGTAGTTGCAAGAAATACAGATAAAGATAGCGAAAGATGTATAGGATATCGGGAAGATAGATAGATAACTTATCCGCAATATACTTCAAAAATGTATGGAACAGTGTGAATAGGTCCGACATTCATTGTCTAATAACCTTGGCGATAAGCATGATGTGGCAGCTATTTACTCAGCTTTACCAAACATCTAGTACGACTCACAAGAAATATATAAAATACCACTGTCCAAGACAACATGTGTACCAGTCGTAGGGCTTTGTTAACTACGCTGATTAACATCTAAAACTACCTATTATTTCACTCCCTGTAGCATCCTAGTTTTTAATACATCCTCTTGGTTTCCGAATCACCACGTACTACCAAGTCACTACCCAAACTATCTCTCGAGATTTTTACTGTATCCAACATCGATAAAATACTAACTACTTTTTTAAAACAATAAACAAAATTCGCTAATATAAAAACATTTCCCTATTCCATAAGAACAATTTGTCTTGCTTTATTACACTGTAGGTTCAACATCTACGTTTTGTTAAAATAACATTTAAATATCCCAATCGGAAAATTAACAGAAAATATCACATAACCATCGGTTATATTGAACTATATTAATAACACATAAAATGATTATCGTATGCATATTTTTAAAAATCTAATCACATCTCAAAGTGTTTTAGAGTGTTGTTTTCAAAAATGCGTTTTACAACAATAATAACAATAAAACTTTTGCGCTACATTCATTCGATTCTCAGCTGATCTAAATAAATAAAACATACATTATATATCATTAATAATTATAAATGTTACCAAAAACAATCTTTATCTTCCTATCAGAGTTCGTAGTAGGTTTCTTTCTCTTCGAGCATCGCAAATATACAAATTTCCACATACATACAATTTTATTTTAAAATTCAAAATCAAAACATATTATTTCATATAATGTTATATCACGAATTAATGTATTTTGTTTTCCCTATCGCTATCTAAAACTTAATGTTTAACTTAGATTAGTAAAGAAAATAATTCAAACCATAATCACATATTTTTCTGACGGTAAATCTTGGTTAGTCCCATAATATTTATTATTTCTTCTTTTGTCCGAATGTTCTCCTTTATGCTTATTAAAGTTTTAAATAAATTAGTTCATTTAATAAACTGTTTAGACGATCTTTAGTTTTAGTGTTTAATCCAAAATTATTAGAAAACATTTTATTTAGTTATCCCACGAAGCTTTTTAATGTTCTGGCGAATATTACCTCGGCGCGTTGATGCATCTTTATTTCTAGTTAAACTACAATTATTTAATAATTACGGTACCAATTGCATTTTCCATGGATCCAATATTTTATATTTCTCTTCTGTAAAATTTTTTTTTCTCTTTAGGCAAGTGTTTTCCTTGGTAAACTTCACTTTCATTCATTATTATTTTATATACACTACTTTCGATCTTTAACTATTTTCTAGAGTATTTTCTCAAGTCATCTTAAAGAAAGCAATTCAAACTATTTCAATATTAAAATTCCTTTTGTCCATTTATTCTTATACGAATAATACTTATTTTTATTTTCCATTATCTTCATTAACTTTGCGCACAATGTCCTTTCATTGATTTTATACGCACGAAAACAGCTTTCATAGTGATACGCTATATAAACTATATCAACGAATAATATTAACATATTTGGAACATTATAAAATTTACAACTTGGTTTTAAGAATCTATCCATTTTCTATTGAAAACTCCGATTATATTTCGATAGAATCCACTGGCAGGTTACTGTAAAGTTAGTGAAACATTACTATGAAAAACTTTTTTTTAAAACATTTTATTCTAAGATTCTCTTCGGATGATTTTTAAATTGTCAGTTGGTTTCTTTCAAAGATATTATTAAAATTATAATAAAATTGACTAATAAATTGAAGAAAAAAAAATTTAGAGAGCTTAAAATTTTACCTCTGCTCTGGAGTCAACACATTTTTGTTCTCCCCGTTTATACAATTAGTTGGCGCGATTTTGGTTGTCTGCCAAGATCTATTTTTTATTGGTCAATCCCTACTTGGATTTATAAACAATTTCTAAAGTTTTAAAATCATGACGTAATAGACTTAAATGTTAACTCATTATTATTTTTAAATCAATTATTATCTATTACAATTTAACTACCTTTAAAACAATTTTGAAACAATAATTAATAAAGGTGTATACTACTTATTTTTATTATGATGTGTGACAATTCCATCCACTTCTATAATATACTATTTAAATATTTTAATTATTAGTATTAATTTAAACCGGTGCTTATACATAGAATATTCCAGACAGTCACGTAGTCATTTCCGGTGTTTAGTCTAATTTTATCTGTCTTAATAAATTTGCTACTTATATTATATAAAATAATTATATAAAATTTTGAAAAACAATTTAGAAAAATATAGAATTAGATACAATTCTCACCATCACAATATTTATTATTAAATATATCATATTAATCTTTTACTGCTTAATATAATCTATAATTTTAAATACTATATAATATTAATTTTAAAATTTTTTAGTAATTGACCATTTATAACCATCATTGACCTATAGAAAAGGGCACAATAACCTCCTCCTTCGAATAAAAAATTTTAAATTAATGTCTACTTCATTCATTGACATTTAATCTCTTTATCACGTACCATGATTGAATTCAACCTTATATCACTAAAATACAAACTATACTGCTTTTAATACAAATTCACATATTATTCAACTATTTTACGCAAAGTTTTATCTAATATTAAAATTCTATACTTCTGATGGGTATGGGATCAACCTTCTAGCATTGTATGTCCCTTTCTCTCCCTCTGGTGTAATCAATATAAAAGCATTCTCTCCTACCTTGCTACAAATTTTATAGGGACCCTCATATAATTCAAGGAATTTTCTAAACTGATTTCTTTGCAGGTTGCTAACATGGGGTGTTCTAACAAGAACTAGATCATCTACTCGGAACGGATGTGGTTTATTATGGGCCTTTTTAACTCTCTTAGTACCCATAATATGCAGCTTTACTTTAGCTTGACTTATATCATGATTTATATTTATTGGTTCTTTGGTTATGGGTATTGGTGTTTGAATCAGTAAATTTTCATGTTTGCCATAGTGTAGACGGAAAGGTGTGAAACCTGTGGATTCATTACAAGTGCTGTTTATATAATTAACAACCTCAGGAAGTTTGTGCACCCACTTTATGATCATCAGCTACATAAACCCTAAATAATCTACCGAGCTCCCGCATAACACGTTCACAGGGATTAGACTGAGGATTTCTAATGGAGCTCATGACATGTCTGAGGTGTTGAGTTCGAATCCACTCATTCCATCTACCAGATATAAAGGCGGTTGCATGATCAGTAAGAATTATTTTTGGCTTTCCAACTAAAGGAAATTGATAATTAAGCATATTTTTAATAACATAATGAGCGCTGGTTTTAGGTACCGGATAGGCTGAAACTAACTTACTAAAAACATCATATGTAACAAGTATAAATTTTTGACGGTTGAATGGTGGTAAGGGCCCATAAAAATCAATCGCTAATAATTCATTAGGATGATCCGGAATGATGGGTTGCATGATTCCCACGTAAGATTTACTGCAATGTTTAGATTTTAGACATATTTTACACGTTTTAACCTTTTTAATTACGCGTTTATACATTTTATTAAAGAAAATATTGACTTTAAAACATACATAATTTTTGGTGCGCCATAGTGCCCATAGCTACTATGAACGTACATAATCAGTTTATCAATCATGGAGTTAGGGACAACTATCCTCCATGATTCCCCCTGTTTAGGATTTATGTTATACATAAGTAAATTTTGATAAATTTTGTATCTTTCAAAAATTAGTTTAACGTGTTTATTTTTGCTATTTATATTATCATGATTATTTAAGTTAGTCATGATCCTATTTAATTTAATATCCTGACTCTGAATCATAGTGAGATTTTCATAATCATCAGCTATAGATTCATCCCTAACCAAATCCACGTTACTTATAATTATGTTTTGGCTATTGGGATTTTGTGTCATTAAACAGATAGGGTGGCGACTAAGAATATCAGCAGGGATATTCTGTCTCCCTTCAATATAGATTACTCTATAATTGAATTGTTGGAGATATAAGCTCCACCTAATAAGTCTCTCATTACTGAGGTAGCTTTTATTCAAAAACTCTAGGCGTCTATGGTCGGTCAGTACAATTACACTAGAAACTAACAAAAATTGCCTTAATTTCTGAAAAGCCCAGACAACAGCTAGGGTTTCCTTTTCAGTTATAGTGTAGTTCAACTCAGCACCTCTCAGATGTCTGCTCAAGAAGTACAATACATGAGGTACCTGATCCTCATCGAGTTGAAATAACACTACACCCAGACCATAGTAACTACTCTCTGTTTGCACATAAAATGTTTTATTGAAATCAGGATATATTAAAATTACATGTTTTAAAAATTTATTCTTAATTAAGTTAAATTCATTATCATGATCTTGGGTCCACTTCCATATCTCAGCCTTTTTCAACAATTTGGACAAATGTATCGTGTGATGGAAAGGTTCATTACACTTCAATTTAATACGATGGGTATATCCCTCTTATACCAGGGATTTTAGAAAAAATGCTTTTAAAGCTATACATTAATTGATATAATTTCTCCTTTAATTTAGAATCGACTGCATAAATATGTTCAATTTTTTCTTTTATGCTAGCATCAATCAATGTATTATGGATGCATAGTAATTGATTGGAAAGGTTATGCACCCCATATTCAAAATTAAGCCTTTCCTTCTTACAAGTAAAAATTTTATTATAAAAATCTATTTGACACTCGTTTAAAATCATGAAGTCAGCACCTATTATGGCTTCATGTATCAATCCAGGCATAATAAGAAAAACATGCCCAAACTCTGTATTATTAATTTTGAAGGTAATCCAAACTTGTTTATTTGTTAATTTCGTTCTCTTTCCATTTGCTAGAGTTACTTGTATTTGTTTTACTGGCAATGAAGGTATATCACCTTTTATGCATACCAGATTTTTATACGTTGACTCTGATAATATGGAAGCTTGGCTTCCAGAGTCAATTAATGCTTCAATTCTTATACTTTCAATGTTTAAAATAACGACCGGACATTGATACGTTATAGGTGGTTCACCTATAATAAAGGGTTCTAAGAAATCAATGTCTAAATCTAAAGTATTTAGCATCCACATCTGATCGTTCCCCATTTTGTTAGCACCGGGTCCTTGCAAAGAGGAACTACTATACAAAGACCTTCTTAGTTTAACTTTTTATCAGTTGATTTTATATTGGTTTTTTTTTTAAGATTGTGGTAACACCACTAGTAGAGGGTTGATTATTTTGGGTTTCTACTCTATTCTCAAAGTTATCGAACTTAACTGTTCTTCTATTATATGGGAATACCCTATCTTCAGAGCTATATTTTCTTTTTAAACTTGTTTGAAACCTATGGTTATTATTACTAACGTTAACATTTGACAATGGATAGCTAGGTCTCTCTCTATTGGATTTATATCTATTGTCCAGAGATGCCTCTGTAATCTCTAGCGCATCCAATATTTCTGATACTTCTTCTATGGAATACCTATCAGCAGCAATTAGTAGTTGCTCTACATTCCTAGGTAAATTATGTCGCACTATTCTAACTATTTGTCCTTCAGACAATGGACATGCCGTGAGAGTCTTTAAACGGACAGCCTGGCTTCTAAAGAAATTAGTATAACTACCCCTACTGGAGTGATACTTTTCCTGTGTGATTTGGAACCTAATGATGTCTTGTTATCGGCATTCCAAAAACTTCCTATAATTAAAAATCGAAAATCTCCGTAAGTACTTGGCCTTTCAAACAACGATTGCCACCAGTCTTTGGCAGTCCCACCTAAATGGTTGCTACAAATAGCCAACTTTTCTTTTTCGGTTAGTACACATATCGAGAATAGCTCCTCTAAGCTATTGAGAAACTCCGACGGATTTTCCGCAAAATCTCCTCGAAATGGCTTCACTCTTATGAATCTTAAGGCTATTGAGCTATTTGACCCTCCGTCATAATTAGCACTTTCCCTAGGTGGTCGGATGTCTACTTCCTTGACATCAGTACGTTCTAATGGGTGGTTTTCATTTTTTTCTAAAAATTCTACCTTACCTATTGAGGATGGAGCTATCTTTTCCTCAAACCTATTATATAATATTCTTTCCCTACCTAAATCTATCGTTTGGCCACTTATAGGTTTCATCTCTTCTATTTGTTTACAGACTTGTTGAAATCTCTTTTCAAAATTTATTTGCCCTATCACTTGCTCTACATATAATATTTGCTCCTTTCTGAATTCATCTAAGTTTTGGTCCACTAGGTCTTTATATTCATGATTATTTTTCTCTAACTGTTGAGCTTGTTCCTTTACATCCTTTTGTAATTTCTTTATATTTTCCTCAACCTTTGACCTGTATTTATGTTTCTCAACCTTTTGCATATCCCCCAGATCCTGTAATTTTTCAATCAAAACCTGCTCTATATCTGTTTTGGTCTCCATCCTATCTTGCACTATTAAGTCCCTAAACCTTTCAACTAAATCTTGCTCCATTTCATTCCTTATCACTATTCTATTTTGTACTATCTCTTCTTTTATAACAGTAAAACTATCATCCATATGCCCTATACGCTCCTGTATTTCATCAATTCTACGTTCCACCTTTATTTTATTATCATCAATCTTTTGATTCAATTTGTTACTATTGACTTGACATTGGTTGATTGAATCTTCTATTTGCTTACTTAAACCTCTGATAGTCAACTCGGAAAATTTTTCAAATCTATTCTTTAATAATTCTTGATTTTTGTACTCTATATTCTCTACTTCATGTTTTAAGGACTCAAAGACCCTTTCGTTATTATCTAGTCTCAGTTCTACCTGATTAAATTTATCTTGTACTTCTGCCTTAAGGTCTTCTACCTTCTGGCAGGTCTCCTTAAATTTTATCTCTATATTTTCATTGGTTTTATTCAAGCTTTCATTAAGAATATCTAATTTTACCTTATTATCTTTTATATTTTGAATTATACTGTCATGAAGATTTTTAAACTTTATATCACTATCCTCTTGATGAGCTTTAAACTTTATATCATTATCTTCATTATTCTTATTTATGCTTTCATGAAGAGCTTTAAACATTTGGGATATTTGAGCCATTAAAATACTCTCTACTTCCTTTTCAGGCGCTTTTACCTTTTCTTCTATTTCACTTTTCACCATCTCTTTCACCCCCTCTTTCATTTTACTCTCTACCTCGTGAGTATCATCTACCAGCGTTTCCCTTTCACTTAAGTTCTCGCGTTTTTTTTTTTTAATATTATTGTTTTTCAAAATCTAGTATTTCTAGTATATTTCTATTTAATCTCATAAATAAGTTCCCTACCAGCTTCTTCTATTCCCATACAATTGTCACTTCCAATAACCATAGGCAGTATCTCCTACTCCCTACAATATTTCATTTTAGACAATAATAACAACAATAATAATTCAAAATCATGTGTCACAACATCATCCTCTACATGCATGATTCACAGATATTTTTGCACATTTTAAAACATTTCAAATATCTCTTCAATATTTCACTAATTGACATGGTCATAATAAATATCCAAATAATCATTAGCCACATATGCATATTTCAAAAATTTTATTTGCCAAGTCTTTTATAATAATGTAATATTATACTTTTAAATAATCAGATCATCCACCACTTAGAATTGCAATTGTTTGAATCATAAACACTTAGCTCTATAATAATTAAATCCTAAATAACAATTACTATTTTAAAATATTAAATCATCACATTACTGTTGATTGAATATGATGCCCCCACTAACACATCTCAAGCCCCTAAAGTTGGCACGTCACAATGTACCTATTTAACCTTCCCATTCCATGTAAGGCTATTATACTCTCCCCATTTTAATACTGGGGCCCAACACGTTGCCGGCGCCATAATCTGCCCTTGTCATCGTGTGTAGCTCCACTACACATCAGGCCAATCACGTTGAGGGCCATAATCTAACCGCCCCGTTCCCGCATCTCCACTTCCCCCAAAATAAATATAATATAGTGAAAATCACCTAACCGGGTTCTAGCTCTAATAATTAATGAAATATTCAATTAAATGCTTTACTAGCTCAAGTTTCTTAAAATTAACTTAGGTTCTGTTTTAAACTAACTCAAATAAATATTCAGGAATTCATGAGACTAGAAGTGGAAATACGGGTGACAAGGTAGATTACATTGAGACAATATCCCACAGGATACCACCTCAATGGCATAAGAACACTATCCCCCCTTATACTACTATTACACATAATAACTACATAGTATTCTTATGACTTCCGCAACTTCTAATCACTAAGACTCATTTAACAATTAAAGTATTAATCTTTTATCTCTAATAATAATAATAGTAATCATCTAGCTCAAATGAAATAATCTCAGGTTCTTAAATTTATTCATATGTTAATAAACATATGGTAGCAAAATATGATAAGGGATTTTATGTCATAATCTACTACTCTGAAATTAGATTAATAATAAAACAATAATAATCACAATCTTCATTGCTTAATCCAACTAGTACAGCTTTTCTTTCATCGCAAATTTATAACCGTAATAAATTAGTTAATAATCTAATATCCCCTTTTTTTATCTTTAAGTAATAAAATAAATTAATAAGTGGCAGTGTTTAGATAATCTGATAAATAAAGCAAGTGGCAACTAATAGCATATAATTTAGCAAAATATTATGATAATGGATTGATGACCAGTAACGCAATGCAATTTGATAATTATTTAATTACAAGAACATCAATAAATATTTAAGATTAAACATACTTCTCTATTTATCTTTTGTGCAAACAATCATATACTTAGTTTAATGGTTGTGAACATACTCTGTGAATTCATGCAATGATGTAGAGAAAACAAAACTCAGACACAAGTTTTAATAAACAAATTTTAAAATTTTATTAACATCAATAAAAATAAATAAAACAAACAAATCCATCTCCATCTATTTACAAGGGATATCCTCATTTTTCTTTACACTACAATAGCTGAATTATACACATTTATATTTCTTTTATCGTTAATTAAACTTATTATGCCTTTTATAAGTTATTTATTTATTTCTCATTAGGTTTATCATATCACTTATTTTAACTATTTTATGGGTAACACCATTCTTTACCTTTTAATATTAAAGTTACTGTATTATAAATTATCTATGTGGATAAACATCATTTATAACATCATAATTTTACAATCAATATGGTTTTTAAAAGAAAATTACATTTTCTTGTAACTTTATATAAGTCACTCCGCATATTATTCAAATATTATTATTACTTTTAACGTTTGTTCTCCAATGCTCGTAAACTATAATACGTTTATTCCATAAGCCATACTCATGTATAATACTATAACATGGGTTTAATTATCACCTGTTACAGTTTCACATAGACTATAATTATCGAATGTTATTGTATTTTTTCAAATATGCAATACTTATATTTTTTAAAATATAATTAACAATAAGAAAACGTGAAATTATATTTAATATTTTTTTTATATTTCTATTCGGATATACTTTTATAAAATTATAGTTCATTTCTTAAAAGGAATTAAAATAATTCTCTAACTCCTTCCCTTCTTAGGATATCTGCATCTTTCTTTCAATAATCATAATCTACTCTTCGTTAATACTTAACTATTCTTATTCCAAATAATAACATGACATACATTCTAAAATATCTATTGTTTCCCTTTTAATAGACTTATCACATAACGATGTAGTTGCAAGAAATACAGATAAAGATAGCGAAAGATGTATAGGATATCGGGAAGATAGATAGATAACTTATCCGCAATATACTTCAAAAATGTATGGAACAGTGTGAATAGGTCCGACATTCATTGTCTAATAACCTTGGCGATAAGCATGATGTGGCAGCTATTTACTCAGCTTTACCAAACATCTAGTACGACTCACAAGAAATATATAAAATACCACTGTCCAAGACAATCTGTGTACCAGTCGTAGGGCTTTGTTAACTACGCTGATTAACATCTAAAACTACTTATTATTTCACTCCCTGTAGCCTAGTTTTTAATACATCCTTTTGGTTTCCGAATCACCACATACTACCAAGTCACTACCCAAACTATCTCTCGAGATTTTTACTGTATCCAACATCGATAAAATACTAACTACTTTTTTAAACAATAAACAAAATTCGCTAATATAAAAACATTTCCCTATTCCATAAGAACAATTTGTCTTGCTTTATTACACTGTAGGTTCAACATCTACGTTTTGTTAAAATAACATTTAAATATCCCAATCGGAAAATTAACAGAAAATATCACATAACCATCGGTTATATTGAACTATATTAATAACACATAAAATGATTATCGTATGCATATTTTTAAAAATCTAATCACATCTCAAAGTGTTTTAGAGTGTTGTTTTTCAAAAATGCGTTTTACAACAATAATAACAATAAAACTTTTGCGCTACATTCATTCGATTCTCAGCTGATCTAAATAAATAAAACATACATTATATATCATTAATAATTATAAATGTTACCAAAAACAATCTTTATCTTCCTATCAGAGTTCGTAGTAGGTTTCTTTCTCTTCGAGCATCGCAAATATACAAATTCCCACATACATACAATTTTATTTTAAAATTCAAAATCAAAACATATTATTTCATATAATGTTATATCACGAATTAATGTATTTTGTTTTCCCTATCGCTATCTAAAACTTAATGTTTAACTTAGATTAGTAAAGAAAATAATTCAAACTATAATCACATATTTTTCTGACGGTAAATCTTGGTTAGTCCCGTAATATTTATTATTTCTTCTTTTGTCCGAATGTTCTCCTTTATGCTTATTAAAGTTTTAAATAAATTAGTTCATTTAATAAACTGTTTAGACGATCTTTAGTTTTAGTGTTTAATCCAAAATTATTAGAAAACATTTTATTTAGTTATCCCACGAAGCTTTTTAATGTTCTGGCGAATATTACCTCGGCGCGTTGATGCATCTTTATTTCTAGTTAAACTACAATTATTTAATAATTACGGTACCAATTGCGTTTTCCATGGATCCAATATTTTATATTTCTCTTCTGTAAAATATTTTTTTTTTCTTTAGGCAAGTGTTTTCCTTGGTAAACTTCACTTTCATTCATTATTATTTTATATACACTACTTCCGATCTTTAACTATTTTCTAGAGTATTTTCTCAAGTCATCTTAAAGAAAGCAATTCAAACTATTTCAATATTAAAATTCTTTTTGTCCTTTTATTCTTATACGAATAATACTTATTTTTATTTTCCATTATCTTCATTAACTCTTCGCACAATGTCCTTTCATTGATTTTATACGCACAAAAGCAGCTTTCATAGTGATACGCTATATAAACTATATCAACGAATAACATTAACATATTTGGAACATTATAAAATTTACAACTTGGTTTTAAGAATCTATCCATTTTCTATTGAAAACTCTGATTATATTTTGATAGAATCCACTGGCAGGTTACTGTAAAGTTAGTGAAACATTATTATGAAAAACTTTTTTTTTAAAACATATTATTCTAAGATTCTCTTTGGATGATTTTTAAATTGTCAGTTGGTTTCTTTCAAAGATAATATTAAAATTATAATAAAATTGACTAATAAATTGAAGAAAAAAAAATTTAGAGAGCTTAAAATTTTACCTCTGCTCTGGAGTCAACACATTTTTGTTCTCCCCCGTTTATACAATTAGTTGCGCGATTTTGGTTGTCTGCCAAGATCTATTTTTTATTGGTCAATCCCTACTTGGATTTATAAACAATTTCTAAAGTTTTAAAATCATAACGTAATAGACTTAAATGTTAACTCATTATTATTTTTAAATCAATTATTATCTATTACAATTTAACTACCTTTAAAACAATTTTGAAACAATAATTAATAAAGATGTATACTACTTATTTTTATTATGATGTGTGACAATTCCATCCACTTCTATAATATACTATTTAAATATTTTAATTATTAGTATTAATTTAAACTGGTGCTTATACATAGAATATTCCAGACAGTCACGTAGTCATTTCCGGTGTTTAGTCTAATTTTATCTGTCTTAATAAATTTGCTACTTATATTATATAAAATAATTATATAAAATTTTGAAAAACAATTTAGAAAAATATAGAATTAGATACAATTCTCACCATCACAATACTTATTATTAAATATATCATATTAATCTTTTACTGCTTAATATAGTCTATAATTTTAAATACTATATAATATTAATTTTAAAATTTTTTAGTAATTGACCATTTATAACCATCATTGACCCATAGAAAAGGGCACAGTATATATATATCAATTATAAATGTCCATTCAATTTAAAATACAACATGGTTTTAAATCTTATTTACTATGCCAATACTAAAAAATTAAAAATAATAGAGATAAAAATTTTTTTTTTAATCACAATTGTTATTTTTAGATTTAACTTGAAATAAAAAGTATGGGGTGTCCAGAAGTTAATTAAGACAATCTTTATTTTTTATAACAAGGGATTAAGTTAATTAATTTCTGCCCCATCCTCCCATGCCTATTTAAATTAAAATCTAAAAACGCAATTGTAGTTGAAGAAACATTTTTTCAGTGCACAGTAAATAAAAGTGTTTAATTAAAAAAAAATTATTATTTTTAAAAAAAAATTACAATTAAAAGAAATTAAGATTTGTTTTTATTTCTATTGAATTTACTAGTTTTTTATTGACATATACTGCCTTCTTGTGAGCATCATTGAAAATTTATTGAACTGATATCAGTAAATTTGAAATTCAGTCTATCAAAATCACAATATTAAACAAATGAGGAAATTATTATGAAATATTTTATTATCATATTGCTTTAGTATCGATTTCGAACATATGTGTAAAATTTGAATGAAATCCTTCTGCATATATCTAAAAATAGAAATTTTTTTGTTAAGTATTAGACCTCAATTTTTATAAGCTACGTTATTTATATAATCTAACTGCCTTTACAGTGATAATTTATTCTGTTGATGGTACCTATTTGTTTTCTCAGTCAGGCTTTTTGCTTTCAATCTCTTCTTGTTAATTCCAACATATATCTATTAAAACTTTGTCCTGTAGTTTATTATATTACTCTTCTGTTAAATGTCCAAATCACAGATGCAAGGAATTGGCCGAGCACATCAATTAAAAATGTCCTTTTCAAACACATAGGCATGTTTCCTTTTAATATTATTTCTATCAAAAGCACTCCATCGAAGTTTAATTCAGTAATATCAAAAATTGAGATGTTAAAACAGCTGGGCTGGGCACATTGCTAGGAGAGATTATAATAGTTAGATAATTGAAATTTTATATAATTTGATCCCATGGCATTGTAAAAGATTTAGAAATAGATTTAAGTTAAGTGAATGGTGACATAAGGAAGGTTTCTAGTGTGATATGGAGAAGAGAAGCTATGGATTAAGAAAACTGAATTAAACTTGGGGGAGAGATGTTAATCCTGCAGTAAATTGATAATTATTGAAAATAATAATAGTAATGAATTCACTCTGTTTATTTTAATTGAAAATCATTTCTTGTATACTTGAGTAATCAATAGATATTAACTGGAAATGTTATAACCAAATCTTCAGTTTAATTTTTGGTTCATGCCCATTTATTATTATTTTTGAGATCTTTACGTTTGTGTGAAATTATATATTTTTTCATGAAATATAATTTTATATTGTTGGTATATGTTTTTTTATCTGTTGAAATTTAAAACTTTTAAATATGTTATCACTTGCTCTCCATGTATATCTGAATAATTTTTTTTTAATTGTAAAAAGTAGATTTTAGTTGTATTTTTAAGCTATTGATTCTGTTTTTTAATTATTGAGAAATAAATTTATTTTTTTAATATGTAAATTTGCTGATAATTGAGAATATCATTTTTATAAAATCGAGCAGAGGACATAATATATTAGGTGTTTTTCATAAAAATTAATGGTATTATACCTATAATTATTATATATAGTAACCAAAATAACAAAACATGTATTTTAAAAAGAAAATATAACTCATGATTTAAAAGACTGCATTGATTGCAAATCTAATCTTCTATATTAAGTATATATTCAGATGTCATAAAAAGAGATATGTGTTTGTTTGTTTTTCTAATCTTTATGAAAAATTAAATCTTATATAATTTTATTATAGAGATGAATTTATTTTAACCAAGAAGAATCTGATTAAATTCTCATTTTCTACACTTAGCGAAGCATAAATACACACATGGAAAGAATAGAAAGTTTAAGCATTTTTATGAGATGATTTAACTTGTTACTTTTCATAATTCATATAATATATATATCATTTTAGACAATAACGGTTCTAATGTATTCAAGCTAATTACTTTAGTAATTGAATGACTGTCCATATAAGGAAAGAAAACTGCATGCCCAAATACTCACCAAGTTGTAGTGTTTAGCATTTTCTAATTGTGCTTTGATATGATTATAAATAAAATATAAAGATCCATGTGGATATCTCTGATTGTTTTCAAAAAAGGAGTCTTACTTTTTAAGATGGGATAATACTGGAGGAAAAAATTTTAATGAGATTATAAGATTCTAAAAATAATTTTTACATGGCAATTTAATTAAGATCAAACGAATTATTCATATTTAATTTTATTTTATCTAAAATGAACTTATTGCAAAAGATTTCCTCTATATTTGTCTGAAGATTTGTAATGATGGTATATTATAAGATGTGATATGTTGGACTATTTCCATCATTTATGAGTGAATGTTGAATGTACAGAAAATTTTAAACTTTCCAAATACCAACAACTTGTTAGTAATAACACACAAATAGACAATACAGGTTAGTAATTACATAACGTTTAGTATTCTCCACTCTTCAGGTGTTGCTGGCCTATATGCACAGTGACAATATTAGCTTAGAAGTTGAACTCGCACCTTTAGATTCTTGAATATCGAATTTAAGGCAAACACTAACCAACTGAGCTATTCTGTCAAAGGCAACATATAGTAGTAAATTGATATATTTATATATGAGGGTTGGTTCAAATCCTCATTAGTCCTTCAAATTTTTTTTT
Source organism: Epiperipatus broadwayi (assembly GCA_028023455.1). NCBI lineage: Eukaryota > Metazoa > Onychophora > Udeonychophora > Euonychophora > Peripatidae > Epiperipatus > Epiperipatus broadwayi. The sequence goes on along the minus strand of JAQFVV010006216.1, from coordinate 6,533,979 downwards.
TTTTATATGAGCAAAACTAATTAGTTTTTTTTTTTTTATCCTTTTTTTTTCTCCTCCTAAGAGCAAGATTAATTAGATTGTGTATTGCCACACTGCGTTGATATATAGGATTATTTACCATTGTCATATGAGTAGCTCTCCTGGATTTTCTTCTATGTATTTTTTTCTCTTTATCCAATATCTTTGTATTTTCCCAAATAAACATATGGTCATTAGTACATACATGATCTGCTAAGGTAGACACATCTGTTTTTTCTAGTTTAACCATTAGTTTGTCTTCTTTTTTTTCTTGTATCATTATTCAAAGCAGGATTCTCTCATATGCTTATTCACATATACAGATATGGAGAAAATGATAGTGGACTAATAATTTATATAATATTTTGATCATATATGTTTTATGTATTCATGTATAGATATAGAATTGTATATTTTTTAATCTATAAAATATTTTTTTGTGCAGCTGTAATGTTTTTCTAAACTTTTGAATTTAAAAGTTATATAATTTGCAGTTGAATGTTTTTGGTGTGTCTGTGCTGACACTTATTTTAGATAAATGGAAAATATATATTGTTAAATTATGCTCATGGTGAATGAATGTTGAGTCTCATTTGCTAATGTTGAATCAACAGTTCTTGTTTGAGGTTAAAAGTCATTTGGCAGTCATTGACCCTCTGAATTGACTAGTTTATTTTTTACTGCTGCAATTCCTCATAGTTAATGTGAATAAAAACTTTTAAACTGATGATTGATTTTTTTTAAAAACGAAATGTTAAAACTCTTTAATTTACTCTTTCCATTTATATTAATTTTTATTATGTAGTGCTTTACATAAGTGGATTTGTGTGCATGTGTAGTTTAATATTTGATATTAATAATGAGCTGTGAAAAGAAATACAATTGTTCTTTTTTTATAACTATTGTCCTATACTTAAAGATAAATTTTTATCTCATTTGGTATTGATCAGTTTTATTTATAATGATGTAAATATGAGAAGTAAATTACTACAAAAAATTATGTGCTTGATTGTACCTTTTGCTATTATCTATAGTAAGTGTAATCAAATATGTGTATATTATATTCATTGTCTGAAGGCATATTGAGTTATCTAGATGATACAGCACTATCATCAAATGATAAATTGCATTTGCTCATCATCCTTGGTAATATTTAAAATCATTTTTTCTTGTTTTGGGGTCCAAATTTATCCCCCCCTCTGTCCACAGTGTATGTATATCTAGAAAGTGATAGAATTATAATCACAACTTGAATGCAGCTCAGTAGGTTAATAGTAGTGATTTTGGTCATTCTGATTAGAAATAAAGCAACTTGATACTTAGGCTTACAGATATAATTAATAAAAAAAAGATTTTATATAAAATATTATTTGTTGGAAAAAGATATCTAAGGACACTTTTAAATAAAATTAAAATAAAATGACTTGCATGAAATAGATCTTTATCTATGAATAGAATCTATAAGGCAAAGTTTGTTTTATTAAATTTTTAATTTACACTTGTTAATTTTATATATATAATATCTCAACATAAGATAAAAATGCATAAGTCTTTAAAAAGCTCTCTGCAGGACAAAACATTTTTCCAACTGCCCTACCATAGAGTAACAATGAAGGGGAAATGCATTCTCATATATTTACTAATAAAATGAATTATATTATTTATACAACTTCACAATTATGTAAAAACTGAAAAGCAGTAAATCTGTTTATTATGAAAAAGGTATTGACAAGCAGTAGAATGGAATGTAATAATCAAAATTTACAAATTACAAAAATTTATAAGTAATTGTGTTGTTTTTTTATTTCTAAGCTCTTCAAAAAATCCCAAAAGTAAATAAACTGGATACTATCTACCATAACAAGATACTGATTAAATTGAGAGCAAATTTCTACACTTTGCATTAAAAAAGAACTAATTATTGTATAAATATTATTTAAGCAGAGAAAACACAAACAACATTACATATATGATTTTAATGCATTTTAGATACAGAGCTCTTGTCAAAGGTAAATGTTTTTTACAAACAACATTTATTGTACAATTGAAAGGAAATTCTTTGATTCCTTTTTAAAACCTTAAAGGAACTGGTCTCCCAAATCTGTAATGTCCATTCCATAAGTACTTATTATTGTAGCTGTTTATATGGTTATTCATGTGGTAAATGAACATGTATGAGATGCTTGCTAACAACATATATTAGTCAGCGGTTATTTTTGAGTTTAGGATCAAGAAACACTGGTCTGCCTTCTAAAATGTCTCCTAATCATTAAGATGGCAGTTCAATTGTTGTTGTTTTTTGTTTGTTTGCTCTTGACAACAGAATGTTTTTTTTATAGTTACAATTATAACTGCCAAAAATAAATAAATTAAGGCTCTCATATTTCATATCTACATATATATAGATCACTTTCAAGTGACAAAGGGCTACATGAATTGAAAGAACTACTACTGAGATATTGTCAATCATTCTGAATTTTTTTTAAAAAGGTGATGTTTGAAAAGAATATATATACTTCTATTATAAAGACATAAATATTAAAACAGCAAGTGGAATGATAAAAAAAAAAAAAATTAAAACAATATTGTGTTGAGTGGTTGCATATCTGATAGAATGGGAAGAATTCATTTAACTTAATGAAAGATAAAGTGCAAATTAATAAGATTTACATTACAAGTTCTCATTTTGTTGAACTGGAAATTTTTTATATGAATAAAGAAAATGTTTTTGATCAGACCCAGCAATGTTTTACAAGAGATTTTACTGATAGAATTAGAAAATGAAAGTGCTATGAATAAATTTGAGAATGGAGACTGAAATGAAGCAAGATATGGTATTGTGAAATTCCCACAAAAAGAAAATGTGAATATTGTGATTTTTTTTTCTTTTTGGGAGAAAAATTCAAAGCAAAACTAGACTTTGAACCATTCAAATAAAAGTAGAGCAGATTTTGATTATATTAATTAACAAAAAATATGTATTTCCAAACTGATAATATATATAGTCAATTAATGAGATATGTGTTAATGCAAAGCTATGAAGATAAAGGGTATTAAAAAAGATAACTTTAGCAATTCATAAATAGTTTTAAAATATTAAGAGTTTGATGATGACTTAAATTTGATTAAGCAAAATAGAGCTTTATAGATATCTGCCATTAAAAAAAACAGGAATTCACTTGTAAATATTCAACTGAGACAAAAGCAATGTATGAAGAAAAGGATATGAAAATATGTAAAAATAATACATTCAAAAGAATCAAATATATGGAATTCTGTAAAATGGTATAAAAAAGAGTTAAAGATATAAAGGAATGTAATTGTGAATTTGTGGGAAAAGATATAAATAATATGACACAATCTTGGTCTTGGATAAAAAATAGTTTTGGCAATCAAGAAAAGATGGCTGTATTATAAAATCATGAAATATGTAGAAGAATTTTACAAAGTTTTTACAATAATAAAAAACAAGAAAACCAAGTATTGTTTACAATTAAATCTATATAATTCAACTATAAGTAATTTCCTTTTCTGAGCTCCTGGAGTTGATAGAATTATTATTATCTTAAAAGTAGCTGGTTTAGGAATAGAAAAAATAGTTAACAAAGAGATAAATATGTACAACATATTTGAAAAAATGCACTAGTGATGTTGATATTTAAGGTTTTAGAAATTATAGATCTATCAGTTCTGTCCAACTCATCTACTGAGAACTTTAGATTTGAACCAACCAAAAGAACAAACTGAATATTGAAAAATGGTTATAGTGCTGTATATCACATTCAAAAAATTAATAAAAGTTATAGAATGAAGCACTTACTATGAATTATTGTTTAGCTTTAAATTTGTAAATTATTAAAAGGCATTTTTAAACTATTAAAATATCACATGATCATCCTTTTTAAATGCTTACACAAGCTGTTAAAACAGCAAATTTTTCTACACAATAGTGACACCTAGTGGATGCTAGAAGATTTTACATTATAATCCCTATCCAATATCCCTTTGACTAGTTTCTAGCATAAGACTTTCATCAGTAGGAAGCCTTGGATTTGGGAGCAGTGCATTTTGATTTTTAGATCTAATGCACTTTTGCAATACTCACATTTTATGTTTTTGGTTAACTGTAAAGCTATTAACCCAAACTGAAAACACAATAACATTTCCAATTCAAGATACATACCTGAATCCAGTTTAGTATCTATATATTTTGGTGCTCAAGTTTAGAATAGAAAGCTCTGGTTTTGTGTAGTGAGAACTCCTGAAAATAGTATATGTATGCGCTCATTTAGAATTGTGACTTTGGTTTTTTAATAAACATAGTCATCATTATCCTTTGGCTAGGATTGGTATATTGAAACATCCTATAATCTTTTTTTATGCGTACACAAGCTGTTAAAACAGCAAAATTTTCCACACTAATGCCATCGAGCATCTATTGATTATTAGAGCTTTCACTAGATAGCTCTGTTGTAGAAATTTTACTACTGTTTTAACAACTTGTGTAAGCTAAGAAAAGATAATCATATGATGTTCTAATGGTTCAATACCAATTCTACCAAAGGATAATAGTGACTATGGTTATTAAAGAATCAAACACCAAAATATATAAACACTGAATTGGATTCAGGTCTTTATGACTACACAAGTGAATTAACTTGCATTAATAAACCAAAAAAATTAAAGGTGGATGCTGGAAATATGCATTAGATACAAAGCTCCAGATGCTTTATTCCCTGATAAAAATCATAAGTTAAAAATTAGTCTAGTATATTGGATAGATAGACAATAGGGATTATAATGCACAACCTTTTAGCATCTATTGATTACTAGAGTTTGCACTAATTGGCATTAATGTGTGAAAGATTTTGCTACTGTTTGCAAAAGTTTTTTTTAATAAATATTTTTGTAGTGATTTTAAAAAGATTAAGATTGGTAGAAATGTTCAACAGGATGATTCCATATTTCATAAACTTTTTCCAGCTATTTTATTGAAAGTTTTATATGCAATAAATTGGAAAACTAAGAAAATAAATATAAATTATTTAAATCATCTCGATCAGCGTTTCCCAACCTTTTTTGGCTCATGTACCACTTGGTAGTATATCATGCTAAATTGTACCACTTCGTAAAAATGATTGTATTTTGTGAAATTTGTTATTGCGAGTGTGTTATTTTATTTGCATTATACATATTATAGGGTGACCATGTATTCACATCACATAATGAGACAAATTACATTGTAACATGCCTAAACGTCATGTTGGATTATAAACTCACTGAAATTATAAACTCACTGTAACATATATGTATATGTTTGTTCAAAGTATCATATTTATCTACTATTTTGTCATATTTCATTTACTAATAAATGGTTTTAATAAAAACACAAAATTATAAAAACCCAATTAATATATTTTTTTATCATAATCAAATGTTTTTATAAAATAAATTTAATGAGATCCTTGTGCTTGTTTCGAAGAACATAATTTTTTGAAATTTGGTTCAGAAGATGCAAGATATACCCATAAGTCTACAGCTGCATTCAATCTGTTTCAATACTTTTTTTTTAAAAAAATATATGAAGAAAAAGCTCTTTCTACTAATTCCATACTAGTAAATGGTAATAATAATTTAAGAGCTTTCTCAGAAAACTGTTCATATTCTTTAATGTTTAACCAAAATTAATTAGATTGTGTCGATAATTCTATTAAATTTTCTTTCTCTTTTATTGATAATGATGTAGCTTTTTCTAAATTTTTCTTCATAGAAGGGGTTTGAAATCCACTTATCATTTGTGTTTTCGGGTTTTGGAAAATATTCCATGAAAGACAATTTTAATCCTGTTAAATGTGCTATTATATTTTCTGTATATCTTGAGACAGACTAACCTTACTTTCAAACAAAAAAATATGTAGAGTTTCAATTTTTCGGTTGATTGTTTTCAGTACACTGTTTCCAAAAATCTAATTTCTTAATCATACTTTCAATTTTATCATTAACATTAAAGATCGTTATCGAGTTATTCTGAAGTGTCAAATTTAAGTTCATTTATTTGCAAAAAATATCAGATAAATATGCAAGCACCTAAAGCCAATCAAAATCATACAATTTCGAAGAGAGATCAAAAGGATTGTCTTAAAAAAAACGACGTGTGCTTCTTCTCTAAGTTCGAATAAGCAGGTTATATAGGGATCAATAAATTTTAATAAACAAAGACGATACAATCACAAACAATAACCTGTCACTTGTAAGTCATGCGGTGAAGTGAATGAGAGTGCAGCACTATCACAACAGTGGCGGCGACATCTCAAGTTTCTGGTGGCTAACGGCTAAATTTAAAAGTGCACTCCAAAAAAAAAAAAAAAACGATATCAATTGCTGGATTTTCAATCATCGACTGTACATATTAACAACTTTACTGTATAATGTTATTCATTAAAATAATTTTTATGAATTATAGGAAAAAACGTTTCTTTGATATTTTTATGATTTAATTTTTTATGTCCGCCATTATTGATTATTTTTCGTGTACCACCAACCAGCAACTCGCGTACACAGGTTGGGAAACGCTGATCTAGATGTTGCATATAATGCAGTTTTAGTGAATAATGTTTCAGAAAATATTACCATATCTGTCAGATGAATTTAAAAAACAGAACTATAGATAACTATCAAAAAGAGGTTATTTGCTATAATAGTTGTCAATTAGAAGTTAATAAGTATAAATAAATATCTTGGTCAAGTTATTAATACTGATAGAAATTGATAAAAAAAAAAATCAGAATTAATATTGGATGTAGTATTTTAGGTAGAAATAACAATATTAAAGGTTAATACGTTTGGAAAAAAATTTTTTTGATCATTTATTTATTTTGAGATTTGAATAGATAATAAAAGAACAATACTGAAACTTGAAACTGTAGTAAAACATGAAGAAATGTATGGTGATAATAATGAAGAGAGATCAAATGCAAAATATATAGGTGAGAGAATAAATATTGAAGTTATAAGATCTAATGGAAATGGGCTGGATGTTTTTCTAAAAGAGATTATAATAGATGAACAATGAAATCTTAAATTGGATCAACCTAGAAAGAGGCTATGTATCAAATGGATTGATGAAATAAAATTTTCTGGAGTGATGTGGAAAAGAGAAACTATGGATCTGAGTAACTGAGTTATATTTGGAAATATCTGTTGTCTGTAAAGAATCAATAATGGTTGAAAATAATGATGATAGGTATCATGTCTAATATCTATTATACCTACAATTTAAACAGTACAAATCAAAAATGTTTGCCTATACACAAGCTTCAATTCTTACATAATAATGAAAGATGGAGGACTAATTTTTACTCATTTTCTTGCTGCAGACCCAAGCAAAAGATAATAAGTTTGGATGTATGTTTTGTCATTAGAATTAGATTAACTGCTTGGGACTAAATAAATTACAGGACCCTTTCACGGCTGTTGAATTTTGTTGCTCACAAACCCCCTAAAATTCCAGTCACAGAGCTAGTGAATGACATTATTATTATCTAAAGTAGAAAGTTTTTCACTAAATTAATTCTGTAATAAATAACTCTTACATGGTTTGCATCTAAATCATTGTTGTTTTTTTTCTTTTTGTTTCTCTCAAAATTTAATTCCAGTTCTTTTTGCCATTTAATAAATAAAAACAAACTCATCAAATGTACATGTTAGTCTTTCTAAATTTTTCACATTTATGCATATTGAATTTATCTCAATCAGAACTATTAGACCTATGATCTTAGTAGTGTGATGAACACTAATTGCTTATTTATACTCTTATACTTGTATATATATTATAACGGTTGGATGGAACTGAGTCTTACCGTATCTGCACTACAGGGCACCACCAGGTGATTTGAACCTGGAAAATTTATATAGTAGGCAGATACGTAAGTTAAGAAAAAAATTTTTATATATATTTTATTCTGACCGTCAGCTCAATGCCACTAACTCAGTGAGATGCAGAGATTTATAAAATAATGAATTCTTATTCAAAAATATTTTCAATATTAAAAAAAATAAAAGAAGCCCACTGCCAGTAATAACACACAAACATTTATTAAACATATATGTAATTTAGAATTATTATTTTAGTTTAATTTTTACTTTAACATTTAGATTTACATTTTTAACTTTTATTTTTGGAAGTTCGCACAGATGAATTTAATATTTTATTAAAGTGTCTAGTATGAATAGACTACATAAATTGCATTTGAAAAGAAAACATCTATCCCTGATTTAACCTTAGGCCAAAAGTTCGCAGTCAAACCAGTGCCAATCTATCTGATATATCGATGTATTCAATGTAGCATGAATGCGACAGCACAAATACCATACTGTCAGGAATGTACATCTGAACAGCATGGTTATAGAAGACCTTGACTTCCGTCCAGATAGGAATGCTACATCTGTCTGACGAGAAGAGCAATAAAAAAAAACTCCATACAAGGGACTGCATTTTCCATCTTACTATCCCATTACATAGGCAAAAAAGGGGTGAGCTGCATATAATGCGATCCTGCACATAGCGGACCTCATACTACATTTACTAATTACACTGATATATCCAATCCATTGATCCAATCCAACCACGAAACAAATAACCTAAGATTTACCCTCCCTTAAACTAACATAACTTTATGAATCTATGCAGCCATTCATGCCCGACTTAAATTTAACATTTTTTTTTTAAAGTTTAACAAAAAAAAAAATCATAACAAAAACTTAAAAGAACGGAAAATAAATTAATGGAAATGATTTAACAAACAAATAATACATTCAATAAAATAATAAAAATTTAGTCAGATAGGAAATTCTACTTCTATTTAAATATTGAGAAGTTTTTGGAATTAAAGTTCTTACTGTTTTGAAAATGTTCATTAGCTATATAGTTCTTACTGTTTTTTTAAAAAAAGTCCGTAGTTTCTAATTGCTTGTAATTTAGAAGGTGTTAATTCCCACAAAGTCATGAGGAGATTGGTGTGCAGTTAGCCATTGGTCCTTTATTGCAGCTGGTATTTTATTGCTGGGCCCAGATGTCCTATAGTCCACAATATGGGAAAACGATGTTTTATTTTTTTTAGAACAACTGAAGGAATTGGAAGTGTCTTTCAATCCCTTCTCCAACTCTCTCCAACTTAACACATCTCATCTCTCTCAATCATATCTCCTTTTATCATCAACTTTCGGATCCAGTGTGTATTACATCATGACGATGATGACCCTTTTGTTGAAGTCCGTTTCCTGAGGGATTTCTTTTATTGGCTATTAGTTTCTATTGTTTTTTCTTTCCTATCTGACCTTTACTTCGACATTTTGGAATGCCCAAGGGCTAGTTTACTTTTACTAATTAAAATAATCATTTCCATTTTATACAATAGCATTAATTAATTTATTGTACAAACTTAAAGATATATTTTTATCTTTAAATCTTTACTGAAAATTTAGTTTTAAAATCCTTTTTTTTTTCTTAATAAAGTTTTCTTTTAATAATTTTTCATCTGTGCGATTTTATATTAGAGTTTAGATTATTTTTAACTTTCAATTTTTAATTCTTAAAAAAAGAAGTTTTTAAATGCGAACTTTTATTTTTCAAGTCTAATTTTTAGAAAAAATAATGTAACGGCATATGTGCCTGTTACAATATATTGTTTCTGAATTGTGAGTAATTCTATATGTATGATTTTTTTATTTTATTTTGTTAAATGTTACATGAGATCTATTTCTTTAATAGGCAAAACTAGGATTGTGAGACTAAAATTTTGATTTTGCTAGTATTTTTATTATTTAATTCTACTTTTATTATATTTACTGTGATAGCAATAGGTGAGGTCATATTTGTATGGCTATATAATTTTTAGTTGGCAAGTTCTGTGTATATATAGTTGTAACTGCTTTCTTTAGTTATACAATCTGTATTCAAAGTATCATTAAAAAAATGTTGGTCCTGTATAATTTTTACTGTGGGTTTTGAAGCTGATAAGATATTTTTGTTTTGTTTGAATCAGTCTGTGAAAATAATAGGATAAAGTTTGACATTTCATTTTATAAGTACGAATCTTGTATATATATATATCATTTTTTTCTTAAACATTTCCAGCTAAGTATATATTTCTTTTCAATATAACTTTGGATAATTACACTTTTATTTTTACTATTTTGATATTTGTGTCAAATGAGCTTTTTGAGCAGATTCATCATATATAATTTTCTTTTTTTAATTGCAAGGTCATTATTGGGAAAGTATTTATAAAACATTTATTTATATTTAAATTTTGCTTAGTGATTGTTTTTACAGATCCTTGAACTTAAACTGTGATTACCATCATACATTCAAAAAGATATATAAATAATATGTGAATTTTGAATATGTTGCTATTTGTATTTACAAATTAAAATCTTTGCAGATGTTCTTTTTCAGAATTTTTGTCTTACATCATTTTTTTATTATTATTTATTTTTTCATATTATCTGCATTTTGTTCCAAAATATAAATTAGGAAAAAGGTAACTTATATTAAGATTGTATTGATTTTATGAACTCTTCTAAGCAATATAGAGAAACAAAAGCAAGGGTTCTATGACTAATGAGAAGACTTAAGAAAAATTGGTGAATTAATATTGCAAAGGAAATAAGCCATTTGCTGGTTATACTTTAATCTTTTAATATGTTATTTAAACAATAGTCACATCTTCATATATAATAATGATGTCATTTTCAACAAATAGATATTTGGGGCACTATTTGAATAATTATAAAAGAATTTAAGTGTCTGCAGTTAATGTTATATCCATCCTGCTATCTTATTTGATAATCCAGCTTGCTGAGATTATAACAGCTTTTTGTAATGTTAAAAAAAGAAATATTGGGCATCTTGGAAGTGTCTTTAGAGAAGTTTTAATTTGTAATAGCAATAATGTTATTTTAAAAATTATTGGAATTTTTTAGAATTATATGGTCCCATGAAATTATTCAACGGATCTTCGGCAGGCTTCTATTGTTCCAGTTTATAAAAATAAAAGCTATAGAACGAATAGTGATATAATGAATTAGCATTATCACTTTTAGAAAAAAATTGCAAGAATTTTGTTGAAGAGAGTGTATTTTTTTTATAGAATCAAGAAGCAGTATAGATAAAATTTTTGTTTTTTAGTACTAAGAAATGTGTTTGGAGCAATGGCATATTTTATCTATAGATTTAGTCAAAGCATTTGATTCATTTATTCACAAAGGTTTATAGTAATGTTTAAAAATTACTAGTTGTTCACTGAAGTTTATTGATAATATACAATTTCTTTTATTGTTATTATTTTAACAGTAGTTGTTGTCAGTTTGTACAATGCTTGTGTGAAAGTAGATTTTAGTTTGCATTGCAAGAAAATACAAAAGTTGGATGTCACTCCTGTTATTAGAATTCAGCTGTCCACAATTAAATCAAATTTTGAAAGAATATTGAAAGAAAAGAAATTTAATCCTTCTCATTAATCACCAGTTTACCTTTCCATGTTAATCTGTTTACATATTTATTCAATAAATTATTCTGATTTGTTGTTTTATTTTTAAATAGTAAACATTGATGGGTTTCCATAATTTTTTTATCAATTTTTAAAGACTTCTGTGGTTAAAATGTGATGGGAGCCACTGATTTACTGATTATACTTAATATTCTGAAACAAAAATATGTTTTGGTATTTTATATTTAAAAAACTGATGCTTTATCTGCTAATGATGGGCAAAAAATAATATTCAGCAACTTTTAGATTGGATGGTTATCAATTTGAGAATGTGACTCAGTCAAAATATTGCTCTACATCAGGGGTGTCCAATTTGTTGATCGTAAAGCCATGTTTGGTCAATCATGAGACCAATCTGACGAGCTGTCGGGTAACGAATGAAGCAAATTAAGTCAAGATTTTCAAGTTTTTTTTTGTTTTTGTTCTAAATTTTTTTTTCAATTCTAGATAGGTGAAGTCCACTAAGCCATATCATTATTGAAAATAATATTTTTAATCTTGATTTAATGTATCTAATTTGAATTAATAAATATTGTTAATAATTACTCATGTTGCTTTAATTCCACCGGACTTTAATTTTTTGCCCCGTTAAATAATTATTTTTTACTAGGTAGATATATAAAAATAGTATGTATTTCACACCTCCCTCCACTTAGACTATGCCTATGACAACAAATCGATCGCAACACATTTTTAAAATAAAAAGTAGATCTTATGAACACAAAAGTTGGACACCTCTGCTCTACATGATTTGGTGTAATGATAGAGTGCAAACTCTAGATCTCAAAATCCATGAATTGTAGTATATTTGTGAAATTTTCATTACTCAAATTTATGAGAAATAAACTATTGGATTATTTTTTAAAATTTAAATATCTTGATAACTTTGTATTTTTTATAAATAGAAAAATTCAGTATTCCATATACAGTGCTATTATTCTCATCAATATACTTAATATAATTTGTATAGTATGTTTTCACACCTGACAATAAAAATAGATTGTTATAAACTATTTAATAATAGAAGAACTTGCCTTAAAACATGACAATGCATCACCTGTATTATGTGGAAGTGTATATTATTAAATGATAAACTTATTATCTTTTTTTGTCTTTGATTTCAGTCTGACTTTGAAAACTTTCTCATTCTTTGTACTTTTGGTGGCATTTAAACCATATACATATTTTATCTAACTAGGGTTAGTGGTAGTGAAATAAATATTCTAATTCTTATTTCCCTTGTATTCTTATGAACTGCTAAGAGATTGATATTTTGAAATAAATCTTATTTATATAAATATCTCTAAACTCAATTTGTTTGTAAAAATTTATTATGAAATATAGATTTGAATCAAACAAATAAAACTTGGGGGGGGGGGGATAAGCCAATTATATAAATCAATCCAATTGTTTATCAGTAATATTTAATTGAATGTAAATGTTAAATATATATGTATTTAGTTTATAACTAAGTAATTTTTTTTAAATGTGTTTTTTAAAATTCTATAGGGAAAAATGAAGTACACATTACCCTAGAATATAATGGACCTTTATGACTCACGTCAATTTGTACCCACTATTTTGATTTACAATCGATTAGTGGCCAATATGATCTTTAAAATATATATATTTTTTTAAATCTGCCATTTTGTAACATTGATGACATTGTAGCATAGTGACTTCATTAAGGCTTAAGGATAACGTCCAAAATATAAAAAAAAAATATTTTCATTCTTATCAGTTATAAAAGCAAAAAAGTACAAGATTCATTCAGTATAATCAAAAACATATTTTGATTATATACTAGTAATGAATTGCATTAATAATAAATTTTAAAATGTGTTTATTAACTAAAATCTATTCACTCAATCAGTTTTGGGTTAAAATTCTTAGAAACTAATTTTGCTTCAGGAGGATTATAATCATAGTAATTATAAATTAATTGGGATATAAAAAAAAGGGAAAAATGTTTTTTGCATATGCAGCTAATAATCATATTTTATATAAATAATGGTTGCTAAACGTAAGTTTAAAATATCATTTGCGCAATTTTCAATCAATCTCATAATTTATTTCTGATCATACTCAAGATTATAAAGGATTTTATTACCAACTTAAAAAAATACAGTTTTGGTAAAAGAGAAAGAGAGGGGGAGAGAATCATTTACATTATTAAAACTACAACAAATAACTTTTCATTTCTTTATGTAATTTTTATTTAATTTTGATTGTGTTTTTGTAAAATATTGCTAAGTACTGCAAAAAGAATTTGTTTTATTGGATAAATGAAGTAAAAAGAAAGACTGAAATTTGAAAAACATTACATTTAAAGTAAACCAAACCGTATGGATTAGAGATGGAATTAAGAAAAAATGACTATTAGGAATAATTAGGAAAATTGTATCTGCCCAAGATGCCATATTAACCACATAAAAGAATGACAAATTGAAATATTAGAAGATATAATTACTACTTTGAATTCAGATAAGGATAATAAGGTTGATGTTTCTACTAACATGGAGTTAGAAGCACCAGACAATTCTTCAGTTCAAAAGAGAGCTATAGAAATAAATAGTGAACAGGAAGAAAAGACTACAGGGTAAGAAAAAGAATTAACCTCAAGAAGGCCTACTGAGTGCGAAGGAGACCAGAAAAGTTACAAGATTATATTGTAAATAGCTCAATGATATAAGATTTATTTCTGAATAAAATTCTGCTTATTCCTGAAATGAAAGGTGGTGTTATATACTGACTGGTTAAGTATATATAGCTTTATTAATAGTTGTATGTGTGTGCACAGGCTGGTCAATATAAGCAATGTTGAACACTCAAGAAATAACAGTGACATGTAGAAACAAAAAATTAGTTTACTGCAAATTAGCAAATCTATTCAAATGCCTCCAAAACTTCTAAGAGACAAAAAGAAGCAAAGGAAGAAAACTTCTAATGTAGAGAAAGGAAGTTAGAGACTAAGTGAAAACTAATTGTGCGGAGTAAACCAGTATTGGCAACTGAAACAAGTTTAAATCAAAATCTAATTAGACTAACTTAAGTGTGTGATCAGTATGGTGCTTATAGAAAACTACAGTTGTGTATTTTCTTCTGAGATATGAACTGTTATGTGATTAATACTGATCTTGTGTTCAACTAGTAAAATACCAGTTGATCTAATCCGATTCTATTAATATCATTGACATTCAGAGTAAATAAACTCTTGAATTTATTAGTAAACTTTGACGTTTGTTTCTTTAAACAATTTTTATAATTATCTGGCTGCCAAATTATAGTTGACACAAGATACTTTAAGAGGCATTTATTCTAAGATTTTATCTAATAACCATATTAAATGATATAGCAATAAATATTAAAAGGTGTTTTAGTTATAAATTTTTTTTTTATGATTCTAAATTCTACTAATAACAATAGTTATAAATAATAAGTATTTGTTTTAAAGCCAATGATATATGCCTAGTATATTGTTGATATAAAAACCTGCAGTAGTAAAAGTCATTGTATCATTATATTACTCAAAAAGTTACTTTGGAAATCAAGTGACATTCAAACATTAAGTGAAAGATTAAATGCACAATTTTATTTGATTGTTCTTTATTAATTTTTTAGCATAACTGGGAATAAATCAACTAATTTCAGCTTTCAAGTCTGCTAATCTGTTACACTGAGCCACGTGGATAATTTAGAAGCATTCTTGCCACTAATGTTAAGTTGTTGCTAGAAAAATCAAGTATTTATTATATTTAGCTATGTGTCTGCCATACATAAATTACATTGTTTGAATTGTCATTAATGTTTTTTTTTCATTACTTCTGTATTATACATTCTGCCAATCTTGCTTTAGCTTTAGGTCTTGATTTTTTTGGAAATTTTGCAAGTATGTTACCTGCTTTTTGGGCTTTTCATGCAAGGCAAAGGCAAATTTGACTTCCTCAACATTTACAGATTGTATGAGGTTGTGGTTACAGGAACATTGGGAGAGAGATATTGCAATTTTACTATAATGATGTTTTTCCTCATTCTATCAATCTTGGGTTTAGAAATCTGGTATATAAGATTGGTGGCCTGATTAACAGTGATAGTAGTGGTTCTTTTAGAAATACTTTTATATTTTACCAAGCTTTTGTAAACAAATTCAGACCTTATGACTAGCTCTTAGAAAGTTTTATTTCTCCTTGATATTGCAATATAAAAACACTAGATAAAATAAATAGCAGTTTTTGCATATTCAAGGTAGTGGATTGCAAAACACTGAGGAATACTTTGAATTTATATTTTCTCATAATATTCATCTATTGCTCTGGAAGTTTGTTCAGTTGATCAAAGTCAAATTTTTTTATCTCAACTTTTTTCCATGATAATCAATTCTACAATCTCCCTCTGAAACCACCTACTTTTACTTCTGGCCTAACTGCTTAATAAAAATTTTGCTTATCAAATCTTTTCAGAAAAATTACAGTATGTGGTTACAATTAGTTATAAGAGAAGGGAAAACAAAATATTATTCCTTAGACAGTTATGAAATTAAAGACTAGTTTTATAATCAAGTAGTTAAATTTGAAGTAATTTAGATAATACTATCTTTATCCAAGTAAAGAAAAACTTTTCCAATGCTCACTACATGCTTCTTTGTTTACAAATTTTTAAAAAAAACATAAAAGAAATAGGATATTACTGTGATATTGAGATTGATTTCCAAAAAAAAAAAAAAGAGAGAGAAAATGAAATCTATACTCTGATAATTTTGTATAATAAATAAAATAAAGCTGCTAAAAATGAATTTCAAATCTGTATATTTGTCCAATTAAAATTTCAAAAACTATGTAGTATGTACATAAGGTTGTATATACATATATGAGTTGTTTAGTTTTCTTTTCTTGATGGCTGTTAAAATTAAACATGATGTTATTATTAGATAATTAGTTTTATAATTTCTTTGTTTAATTAAAGTTAATGAACTACCATTTGTTCTGTGTCGAGCTTTCTTACCTCACTCTTAATCTTTAGAATAACTCCTGATAGTCACAGTTACATATTTGGAATAGAATTAATGAACATCACATTGTTTTACCTATACTATGTTATAGTGAAATTTAATATTTTCAAAATTTAGTTTGTATAACAAAAAAGGGAAAATGTTATTTTAATTTTTAACTGTTCTTTTAATAACTTGTGTTTGATATGTAATATATCCTAGGGAAAGAATTATTTTAACAATCATGGAAATAATTTAGTTTTTTTTTTTTTTGCTTTTATAATTATTATAGTTTAAATTATTTAAGCAATGCTTAGATTAAAATGCACTCCTACAATCAGATGACCAAGAATTGATATTTAATTATGGTAATTTAACTTAAAAGATTGGTGTCCTATGAGAATTAGAGTTGTATTCTATTAGAAACTAAATAGGTGATGCTGTGAAGAAAAATCCATTGTCTTCAAATCTAAATTTGTACAGATTTTGTCACCTGACTAATAGGATGTTTTATATGTAAATACAATGTCATTAATTTATAAGAATTGTGTCCCTAGCTTTCTGGCATAAATGTTGTTTTTTTTTTAAATTTAGAACATACACAGTAACAATTCCACAATATGCTTCTCTCATTATAAACCTCTATATTTTTAAGCTCATATGCAGATGAAGTTTTGACATATTAAATAATATATATTAATTTTAATATTTTCGGTTCTGGATATATTCATAAATGTTTAAAGTAATCACTTTAAAACAAAACTGAAACAGACAACTCACTATAAATAAAAAATGTATTTAATACATCATCCCAACTTTTATTCTTTATGGAACTTTATTAAGATGTTTCCTTTTACAAAACCACATAAAGATTCATAACATTTTTTCCTTGTAATTTTTAACATACTTTATTATTTGAATATTTTTTACACAATTCCTTTATGATCAGTATTGAAAAAATGTATATATGGCCCTGATATATCATTTCTATTAATTAGTCCTATCATTCTCCTTACTTCTTTCAGTAGCAGTCTTTCCTGTCCGACCTATATATATTATATTGCAAAATTTACAACTAATTTTATAAACTAACCATACCTTAGTTTTAATATTGCCCATAATTTTTTGCATTATGGATCCATTGCCCTAAAGCAGGGGTCCCCAACCCTATGCCTGCGGGCACCATGGTGCCTGCAGACCATTTTACATGTGCCCACCGCTATCCGAACACAATAAAAAATTATTTATCTGATACAAATAAATTTAATTTTTAAAATTTCTTATAAATTATTGTATTATATTATAATCAAATTGTAGGACATATTATATGTTAAAATTTTATTTTTGAAATAAATATTTTTTTGTACATTATGTGTATTATTAACAATATCCAACTATAAATTTATGTTGAAAAAATAAATGGTGCCCGTCACCTGGCCAGTATTATAGAATGTGCTCTTAAGTGCAAAAAGGTTGGGGACCCCTGCCCCTAAAGATTTACTATTTTTTATACTAATTTAATGCCATCAGGTAACTTTCCTTTTATCAATGTTTTATGTAAATGGCCTTTTTTTCTAACCTTGATTTATTCCAGGAAATTCACATTATAGATCAATTTTGTGATAAAAGAAATAAAATTTCCTTAAGAATAATATTAACATTTAATTAGAACCATGGTATAATACATCTGTGATATTTTCTTTTATTTGTTGATATATTTCATCAATGTATGAATATTAATATAGTACTGTACTGTATATATTTATTTAAAAACAAATATATTGATTAAATAAGTTCAAAAAATTCATGTGAAAAAAGTAATAAAAACAAATTATGATTTAAGAACTGCTTAAAACTTATTAACTTTAAAGAGGATAAAAATATCTGAAAAAACTGAATATAGTGAAATGAAGATTTTATGTATATTTAAAGATATTATATATGGAAAAATGAATGTATGTGAGTTAATCCTTAATTAAGTTTAAATTTTGTTTTGGATCTAAAAATAATATGATAATATGTAGTCTTACAATCATTAATGTATTATTAAAGATGTCAAATGCATCAGTGCAAGAAATTTGATATTTGTAAATTAAATTGTAATAATATGAATTAAGAAATACAAAACTATCATTTACTTTCCCATTTCACATTAACTTTAAAAGAAAAAGACAAATAATTTTTAAATTTAAATCATTCTTGAATTTTTTTAGCAAAATGAAAGATGTTTTTTTTATATTAATTTCCAAATAAATGGTAATGAATACTTGATAATAATTATATTTTATAGTTTTAATATCTTCTAATTTTGCATTTAAGATATAATTCAATGACCTTTTTTTTTTTCAGTTTAGGTTTTGATATCACACACTGTAAACAATTTACAAAAATAATTTTATGCCTAATGTGGTAATATTAAAAATGGTCATTATATTCTTTAATCACTTTTACATTTTTCAGTTTTTTTATTTTTATTTTTTGAAGTTTCACATTGTAAATTTAATGAAGATTTTTTTTAAATATAAAAATAATAAAGATAATGAAAGTGCAATTCTGCTGCATATGCACACATTCTTTTCTTTATTATATATACAGATATTTTTTGGGGGGTGGGGTATATTTATATAACCAATAAGAGAATTATGGCATTGTTGTATTATTATTATAATAATTATAAATTGTTTCTAGTAATTAATTTTATAGGCTTATTGATTTCTGACTTAATGACAAATCTAATCAATAGCATCTTTTTTCTTTAGGATTTCTCCTGTCTAATTTGATCAGCATTCTTCTATCAGTTCTCCAATCACTCATTTTAAATTTGTAGAACTTTTTATTTTTTTTAAAAAAAGTACTGTCTGAGAACTTATTTTTGGTTCCATGATTAAATTTTATCTAAAATGTGAACTGCATTGCTTAAAAGAACATATCAATTTTAACAAAGTAACTTTTCAGAGGTAGTGTAATACAAATAAATAAATAATTTATCTTAGCTTTTTTTTTTATCATTATTGAAAAATGGGGAAGAGCAGTCATTTCATAATAGCATTTATTGGAATGGAAATAAAAAACACATACTTATATATTGTTTTCTTTTAAAATATTTGATCATTGTTAACGTTTTAGCTTTTTTTTTTTTTTAACTTTGAAAATAAACTTTGGTGATAAAATTATATATAATATAATGAAGCTTTAAAGTGAAGAATTACATTTGAAGATTCTAATCTATTGTGTATTTATTTTTTAAAGCTAGGTACTGTCCTCTTTTCAAAAAATGACATATTCAGGGGATTATAATAAAAGTTGTTTTGATTTCTTTATTATCTAAAAAAGATTTATTTTCAATATATTTAGTTCAAGAAAATATTGCAATTTTATTAATTGATACTAGTTACTGTAGTATATCCATACATGCTTAGGATGATAAAGTAAAGACATTTTGTAATCTATACCAGTGGTTTTCAACCCTTGGTCCGAGGCCTGGCACAGGGCCATGGAACTTTTCTAATGTCCACTCTAATAACAAAATAATAAGAATTTAAACTTTTAATTAATATAACCAATTTTTATTTATTTTTTCATCTCATTTTTATCCATTTAAAAAAAGAAAAGAAAACAGAAGGAAAACAAAATCTAATCAATCATACATAAATTAATTTGTTTTTCTAGTTATCACAGACGTTTATGGGGGGGGGGGTAGAATTAAATTTAAAAAAAAAAAAGTTTTTTATTATACAAACTCCATATATATATAACTTTATCTTATATATTTAACATTGTTATTTTGATCAGTTATAACAATTATGCTCATCTTTAAGAAAATTTATCTATAGACTTCTGCTGGTCTGTGAAACCTTATCCAACCTTATCCTTATTTTTACCGGTCTGCAAGTGTGAAAAGGTTGAAGACCATTGATCTATACAATATCAGAATAGTTTTCAAAGCTATACAAATTGAGAGGAATTCTAATCTCTGTAAAACTTAAACTTGAAATTCTGAAAAACAACTATGAAATACCAAGGAAATGTGGAAGGATATATATATAGATGAAACTAGTGATCTCATTAAAAAAAAAATCACAAAGCAATGATTAGAAAGAAAAATACAAATGTGCCCACAATACCAGAGAATATATGTCCATTAGAACCTATGTTTCATCAGAAAAAAAAAATTTGGAGGTGAGTAAAAAGAAAATAATTTACAGAATTTATTCAATTGATACTGATAAATAATTCCATAAGATCAACTTAGCATAATAAACCATAACATTTGAAAACCATTCATGTTTGCTTACTCTTTAAAAAAAATGGAGAATCCAGGATGATCCTCATAGATAAAAATATGACTTGCCTTTGACAGAATAATTTAGTTGATTAAAGCATCATCTTAAATCCAGTATTCATAAATGTAAATATTATTGGCTCAGTTATCATTCTAGCTGTCACTATTTAGGCCAATAAAAGGGGAATAATGTTACTTGAAATGTTGTTTCAGACAGAACTTTGTGTTATTACTAATAGTTGAAAAGTGTAAATAAAATTTGACTTTTTCTTAAACTATTTACAATTCAATTCCATGCTATAAATCAGGGGTCCCCAACCTTTTTGCACTTAAGAGCACATTCTATAATACTGGTCAAGTGGAGGGCACCATTTATTTTTTCAACCAGATGGCGAGCACCATTTATTTTTTCAACCAGGTGGCGAGCACCATTTATTTTTTCAATGTAAATTTATAGTTGTATATTGTTAATAATACACATAATGTACAAAAAAATATTCATTTCAAAAATAAAATTTTAACATATAATTAACGTTTATATTTTTACACTGTAAAAGTATAGTAAGCCCTATAATTTGATTACAATATAATACAATAATTTATAAGAAATTTTAAAAATTAAATTTATTTGTATCAGATAAATAATTTTTAATCATGTTCAGATAGCGGCGGGCACATGTAAAATGGTCTGTGGGCGCCATGTTGCCCGCAGGCATAGGGTTGGGGGCCCCTGCTATAAATAATCTATCATGTAACCTGATGCTTATATAATTTGTATAATGCAGATAATTAAAAGTAAAAAAAAAATGATTATGAGCATGAAAGATTTTATTTATTTATGATTGACTGCATTTATCACTAACTATAGCAAATCTCTTGTACATTTTTTTAAATAATGAAATTGTTTTTTATGCAAAATAATAATAATTATTTACTTTGAACAGGATTTTAAAATATTGAAAGTTAGTGTTTTTTTTTTTTTTGAAGCTGATTTATAAATTTCATTATTAAAAGAAATATTCTAAATAAGCTCAAATATAAAAACATTGCTTATTATAGATTTTATTAACATAATATTTAATTGTTTAATATTATATATAGTTGAACCTTGATTAGGACAGTTAGCTAATTTCTTATACTTCATTTTATTATTGTAAAGACTAGTTTAGAAATAAATTCCTAAAGAGATAGAATACTCTTTCATATAGATAAAGAAGTTCACTTAAAAGTGGGGGGAAAAAATTCAATTGTCACATACATGATTTGTGAGCAAGCTATTATCAAAATTTTCTAATGTTTGAAATTCTGTTATATCACTAGTATGTAGAGTTATTTGGTATTAGTAAAGAGAATGCTAATCTACAATTTTCATATTCTTTGTGAAAAAAAGAAAAGAAACATGAAAAGTATGTCATATATTTAAAAACATGAAAACAATATAGCTATAACCTAAAATGTAAATATTTTCAATAAGTGTGATTAGTGCAAACATTCTGTAAGAAATTAAATTAGTTATGAGAATAGTCACAATTCTATAATAAATTAAATTTCAAAATGAAAAATATACATGTCATAAAATATGTTACAAAATGTTTGCATTGATAATGCTTATTGAAATTTTGTTTTTTAATCATTCTGCATTGGTTTGATATTATTTTAAAATTTGTCTTTTACATATATATTATTTTTCTGTTTTCAAACATTACTGTTTTTTTTGTAGTTTAATATATTTTATCCATTAACTGTTCATGCAGAGATAGTAATTCCATTAATGGATAAAGCATATAGTCTACTAGTACCATATTATTAATCTATAAAAGTGCATTCCAATTTTAATCAATAAAACTATAATTTTATTGTTAATTTATCAAAGCCAAGTACATTCAATTTGAAATGATAAAATTAAAAAAAATTCAAATTATTCCAACTAACTATAATTTATTATTTCATGTCTTATTATTTTCATATAAATGAACCTTGTGCTAATTCTGGTTAATTAAGTTTACTATGTATTAAAAAAATAAGTCTTTATTGTAATCAGTCACTAATAGTTAATAGCTACAATAAGTTCTGTTTGTTCGATTGACATATCTTATACCTATAACCTGTGTTCTTAATTTGATGTTTTCTCACGATTCACATAATTGTTTTTGTGAGGATAGTAGTTCATTTAATTAAATTTTTTATTTCCATCATATTCATTTTGATACATACCCAATTCATCATCTTATTTTAAAAAGTGAATGTATGTATTTTTTTATCGTTTCAAGGATTGTGGCTCTAAAAGTACATTGTATAGACAACTTTTATGATTCATAAAATATAATGTCTCTTAAGTAATGTATATAATATTGTCAATGTTATGTATTGAGTTTGTTACTGTTATTCATATTTAAATAAATATGTTTTAAATATTTATATTAGCTGTAAGAGTTCTTATGTCT
This sequence comes from Epiperipatus broadwayi, assembly GCA_028023455.1. Lineage (NCBI taxonomy): Eukaryota > Metazoa > Onychophora > Udeonychophora > Euonychophora > Peripatidae > Epiperipatus > Epiperipatus broadwayi. The sequence goes on along the minus strand of JAQFVV010006216.1, from coordinate 6,510,699 downwards.
AGACTTCATTTTGTTATCTCCTATTTTCATTTAATTTTTATAGTTAGATTCCTGCTTCAAGTTTTTTATAACAAAGATTTCATCTATTTTCTAATCTTTTATTCATCTTAATATTTCCACTATTGTCTTTCTAATATTTACTATTTTCTTAATAGTAAATAAAAACTTTAAATACAATGATTTTCATTGTGCTGGGTCTTTATAATACATATATAATAAAAAGGTTTAAATATAGCCTAATATGTAATTATAAACTGTAGTTGAGTTCTTTTCTCTTTTTTTTTTTTTTTAGTTATAGTATTATCTTTTTTTCTTTTTTTAAAGGTAGTAGGGATCCAATGTCTAGAAGAGCATCAGCATTACTTTGACTTTAAACAAGAAATTTGATCTTAGTCTAAACTTTTATAGGATATATATGCCAATAAATATAAAGCATATTGCAATGATCATCCAAAGTTAATAACTTTTTGGTCTGAATGGCTTCCATATAAAAATTTATTCAATGCATTTCTAAAGTGATTGGTCTGCTTCTATTATTAATATGGTTACACAAATTAATCATAAGTTTATCATTATATAACTGATTTTATATATATTGTTTACATAATAAACCCATTTTTGCATAAAGCTAGATGATTCCCAGATATAAATCTTATGATAACAACTTAAAATTATCTTCACTATAAATCTTTAATTTGTTGTAAGGCAGTATGTTGGCTCAACATAGGCTAGGTATTCTTTCAGTTGCTATCTTTCTTTTTTTTTATCTTTCTCATTTCTTTTTATTTTTTTTTATTGTACTGTCTCACAAAGGTTCGTATAGGGCTTGGTTTTCATGAGTTTTTTTAGCCATCAATTTCTTTGTGTTGTCACCATGACATTATGTGTTTGTGAAACCACATTTTTATTCTTTAATTACCTGCATAGTATTTATGATCTTTTATTCTTTTTTTTTTAAGGGCTAGCAATGGTCATACTTATTTATATGTGACTAATAATAATGATTTTATATCAAGAGTTAATACAACTCTTAGTACATAATGGAAATATTACATTTTTATTATTGCAAATTCAATAAAATTCTCCATTTAAAAATAATTTTTTTTTAAAAAAATCTAAAAGTTAAACCTATTTTATATAATGTGAATATGGTCAGCAATATTTATATTATTGTATACTGTTAATAAAATCTCCCTTTGAAAACAAATGAAAAAAATCATCCAACTGACATTATGATGTTCTATGGGATTTTATGTTTTAAAATGTTCTAAATATTATACCTCATTCTGCTTTATAATGTATATTTGTAAATATGTGATGATAAATTGTGTTAGAGTTTGACAAATTATTTTTTAAGATTAGTTTAGTGAATGATTTATTAGCAGCTTATAGCAAATAATTGTCTTGCTTGATAACCTATCTTGGCAGTGAACATATAGGCAATCTTCAGAATGAATAGACCAAATTTCAGTATTTCTGGATTAAATTATACATATAGTAACCACTTGTAAATGAATATGGTCCTTCCAAGGAAAGGATATAAAGAAAAAAAACTGCTCTAGAAATGAGTTTTACAATATCTGTTCAAATTACTCTGAACGACAAATATATCCACATTCAGAATATGTTGGTCAATTTTTCTGTTTATTTGTTATTTTATGATAGTGTCTTTTAGTTTCCTCAGCAGAAAACTTTTTTCTGAAATACTTCGTTGCCATGTCTGATATAGCTCTTCAATGTATTCAGTGGTCTTCCATATCTTCACAAAGGAAACAATCAATATCGCACTTATTTAAAATGCCTTTGAAATAATTTGCATAACATAGATGGTGTCTACTTTTACCATACAAGCTATGCTGAAGTTCATTCATAAAATATCTTTTTATGAAGTCTTGTATTGTTTTATTTCATTTTACATGTCCAATAGTGGACCTTATAGTGTCACATCCAACAAATTGAAAAACATACCGATTGGTTTTATAATTTTGTCATTGTATTTTTAGAATTTTATAGAGAATTCTTAAATGACATTTTTCTAATGTCTTTACATTGCTTTGATAAAGTGTTCAAGTCTCATTTTCATAAAATAAACTAGATAAACTAACAGCTCTATATACATTTTAGTTGCAATAGTTATTTCCCTATAATGAAATAACTTATCTTTTAACTTGTGAAATGCAGCAACAGCACATTGGTATCTGTGTTGTATTTAAATTGGTTTACATTCTGAACTTGATAGCCATTTTAAATGGTGCTGAGAATTTTTCTTCCATCGGTGGCTAATAAAGAACTTGGATTTTTTTCTAATGTTAATTATTGAACCAAAGTCTAAATATTGTATTCAAAATATTAGATATATTTTGCAAATCATTTTTTGAATGGATAAAAATATCACATTCATTAGTATGCTTTTAATTTGATTAAAATTAAAAATTCCACCTTCAAACCTGTGCACATCCTTGTTTAACACAACTTTTTATTCACTTGTAGTAATATACTTTTCATTCCATCATGTTGAAGCTTTTATTGCGATTACATTTTGATGCACAACCAATTAATTTCTAACAATGCTGTAAAATGTGTTGACAAAATCAATAAAAGCCATATATAAATCACTTAATTTTGTTCTAGAAACTTCTCGCATTTGATTGGCCAACAAAAATCAGAGTCATAGTGCTTTTGGTTTCTCTAAAGCTGCAGTGAGTCTTTGACAATCATTCATTTACAACTGAAAGCAACCTATTCAACAAAATCTGGAAAGAATTTTTGCTGTAGTGGATCTGGTCTATTCTTTTTTTGTTTTTAAAAGTTGGAATAATAAAAGCATCTCTAAGATAAAGTGGTATAACTTCATGAACCTATATATTCCTAAAAAATTCCAATATTTTTGAAATAACATATAATTATCATATTTTAAACATCTCCATGTATTTCATCTGAACTTATGATCTTTACATTTTTAAAATTACAAAAAAACTATTTTGAATTAACTAAGCTTGACATCTTTATCCATATTCAAATGAATAGATAAAATAGATAATTTTTTAAAAGTTATCATCTCAATTCTATCATTATTTTAAAAATAATCAAAATACTTGTATCTATTCAAAATATTGTCATCATTGAGTGTCATTGCTGGATTTAATAGATGTGATATCATTTATCAGGTCCATATATTGCTTTCAGTGCATCAAAAAAAAATCTAGAATTATCATGATCAATGAATGTTTGTATTTTTATTTTTGCCTTTTGCAGTTTTAATCTACCACTCATTTTTAAATGTTATTAACAGTCACTGAACTTCTGCCTTCAGATCTCTACATAATGATGTACCTCATTTAATTTATTATTCTACCAAACAGAAAAATCAAATGTTACCGTTAGTCATATATTGACAGAAAACCAGTCCTAATTTTTTTTTAGTGAACCTAAGAATAGTTTTTCTTTTAACCATAATATGCTCCTTAATTGAGATAATTTTCAATTGTACAGCAATCCTGAAAATCTAAATTAGATATTAATATTTAATAGCTGTTGAAACTTACTATGTATAATACATAATTTTTAAGAATGAACATCAATTTTTTTGTGATTATGATTGAAACAAGATCTGCTTTTTAATGCAACTATCACTTTAATCTTGAGCTTATTAATCTGTGGGGTTTTTTATATTCTGCACTTGTAAGTGCCTCATGGAATATGAAATTTTCTTATATTCTGACTCCTATTTATAATGTAATCTATTAAATAACATTATTATGATTGTGGATAGATATACATCTATGTTCCTTTATAGTGATTTTTTAGACTAAACAAAGTGTTTGTGATAGTTAATTTATATCCTGTGCAAAAATTCAAAATAACAGACCATTTGAATTTACAGTACCAATACCATTATTTCCGACAATGTTTGTCCAAAGCTTACTACTATTTGTGTCAGCATTTGCATTAAAATCCCCCAGAAGAAAAATTTGATCATTTAATGCTATTTTTGTAGTAATGCTTTCCAATAAGGAAAAACTGGTTTCTATGAATACTGTGAATCTATTGTTAGAACATAGATATTAATAAAATTTGCTCAAGTACCATTATATAAATTAAGTGTTAATATCATTGATATGACAAGGAATTTCAAGAATAGAAAATACTAAATTAGACTCTACAACAAATCCTTCACCATGCATTCTCCTTTTCTGACTGATCAGCTTTTTCAAAAATCTTGTAGCCTACTATTTGCTGTATTGTTCTTTCTAGTCTGGAAGGCAAGTTTGACTAAGAACAGTTATATCAATCTTAAATATTGATAGCTTCTTGCCCACCAATGGAGATCTCTGTTGTCATCTTGAAGAGTGTGCATCAAATAAAATTATTACATTCCATGCACTTATATTTAGGTAAAAAAATAAATTTGCAATACTTATCTCTCTTTAATGCTACCACAGACTTCATTATCATTACTATTGATATTATTATTTATATCACTATAATGAATAATATGCTAAGCATGACAACTTAGCCAGCTTATATGAAAAAGGTCAATTTGATCACTATTTTTAAGTTCCTTCAACTACTGTGATATATATAGGAAGATGTATAAATAGTTCTGCCTAAATCTACAATTTTTGTCTTGTGGATCTACTGTCTCAAATTGGTTTCTAATTGAATTATATAGTAAATTGTACTGCTTTGATCAAAGGTCTAGCTAAGGACTGCCAGCCAATAAGCCTGTGTCTATCATTCCTTTTTCAATTCTTGAGGGCTTGAATTAAAAAAGGAAATTGGACTCAAAAATGCTGTGCATATAGTTAAAGGATGAAAATCTAGTTACAACACTTTAAAAGCCCCCCCCCCCCCTTTTTTTTTTGTTCATACTATGGAGAAAGTGTTTATCACCAGAGATAAATTGCATTATAACTTCAATTACAATTTAATCACAAGAAATCATTTGTTTGCTTATAATCTGAAATTAATTTGATTGGCACTTGACTTTACTTACTAAAACCTAGATGAAATTAATTTTACACTTGAATTACTTCTCTCTATGTCACTCTATGTATTCTTTGGCTTCCAGTAGCTTAAAATTTTATTTTTCATTTCACTTCTTGTACATATATATATATATGATATTTTTATTTTGTTGCCAACAAGTAACTTTTAATATTATCTAAAGTTTAAAAATGAAACTAATACCACAAATAGTAAGTTAATATCACTATTTTGAATCAATGAACAGTTGATGCATAGGGTAAAATTTTATTTCTATCTATCCAAAGCAAAACATTTGCAAAATTTTAGGAAAAAATTTTTTTTATTATTCTTATGAGTTCACTGTCCTGATTTTTTTTTTTTTTAAAAAGTTATATTTCTGGCTTCTTATTTTACTTACTTTTTTTTGTCTTGCATAAAAAAAAGAAACCACTATTAACTTTAGCATGTGGATGCCTACGTGTGAGTAATGTGTATTTGTGAAAGTATATATAAACAGTATAAACTTGTGTATACTACAACTAACTATATTAATTTAAATATTCACTCTATTTTTTCCTTTATTTTCCATTTTCTTTTTTTTACTTTTTAAATGCTTTCTCTCTCTTGTATAAGAGAAATTAATAAATATCCAGTAAAACTTTTTTACAGAAATAAAGCTATATTGTTTCATGCTCCATTGTATGCTTAAAACATTAACTTTTATTAATACCAATAAGGATTTATTACATGTTTATTTATTTTTTTTAAATTATTTATGAATACAAATACTATAAGAAATATTATTAAGAACTATGGCAAAGCCCAGATGCAATGCAGAGCTGTAATAAACATAAAAACAAAAACCTGAAACATACATATATGTTATTGCTAAAAATTAAATAATGTGTTATGGTCTAGTTTAACCACTTTTTAAAAAATAGTATTAATATAGTGTATATAAATTCACCATCCAAGGATCATGTAATCTAGTTCTTAGTTTATCTTTGTTATGTATATGACCTGGAGTTCATGAAGATATTTTCTTTTATTTTTCAAAAAAGTTTAAGAACTAGTTTAGATATAAAACTAGGAAGGAAAAATTTAAAGCTTAATCATTTGGCATTGAACTAGCCTGATATTAACTTCTTCACTCTTTCTTTATAAAGAAATGCTAGAGAGGTCTTTGCCCTGCAAAAGACTATTTAAAGACTGTTTACCTTTTACCTGTTTGATATCTCAGTTGAACTTCTATTTAATGAGAACACTAACCCACAAGGACATTTATGTATATATATATGATAGATCTTCATATAATGATACACATACACTTCAGCTTGCCATTTTTCATAATTTGGAATTGAATCCAGCCAGATAAAATTTTGAATTTTTAAATTTCTAATAAGGCTTAGAATTATTTTTATAAAATACCAGTAAATAGTCTAAGATCCATCACTATCCAAAAGTTGACAAAACCTGATAACTGACATTTTCTTCACTGTTACTTTATGGTGGGATTGTTCAAAAGACTTCTGCCTAAAAGTAAGTTTTCCTTAATTACAACAAATTAAAGGTACAAAGCAAAATAACATAAATATGCAAAAGAAAATGTGTAGAAGTTGCACCATTGCTCTATGAAGTTATGTTTAAGGTTTTGGATTTTTTAATGATATGTAAATGGTGACTAAAGAGTTAGTTCAATAGGGGGTATCATTTATTAATTATGGATTATATATTCTTTAAAAAAAATGCTGAATTAAAACACAAGTATCAGAAATGGAATTCAAAGGTTATATGTAGAGCTTATTATTATATTGTCTAATAATTTAAGATGTTTGTAAGATATTGTGATATGGGCTAATTGATAAGTGCTAGTTCAGCAAAAAATATGCATTCTGGGAATCATTTATCTTTTTCAGATATTTTGTCATAACTTTCAGCAATATTGATGAAATAAAAGTTTGAAATATATCTAAAAAATGTGTTTATGAAGTTATATCTTGCCCATTTGAAAAAGTGAAGTGAATGTTTCAGTGTGTACCCATAGTGAGAGAGGGTAGTCTGACTTCTTGGCTGATGGATGGTTGTGATAAGATTGAACTAAGATTAAAGATGCACTGATAGAAACAAAAACTTGAAAATATAAATTATGTTTTTGCTAAAAATTAAATAATACTTCATGGTCTAATTTAATCATTTATTAAAAATAATATTAATATTTTAATATAGTGTACATAAATTTAGTATCTAAGGAAGTCATGGTCCAGTTCTGAGCTTATATTTCTGCTATGCATATGACCTTGAATTCATGAAGATACTTTTTTTCAGTTTTCAAAAAATGTTAAGAACTAGTTTAGATGTAAAACAAGGAAGGAAAAGTTAAAGTCTCTTATCATTTGGCATTGAACTAGCCTGGTATTAACTTCTTAATTCTTTATACAGAGATACTAAAGAGGTCTTTGCCCTGAAAAAGACTATTTAAAGGCTATTTACCTTTTATATATTTGATATCTGAATTGCACTTCCATTAAATGAAAAAACTGACAGATAAAAATATATGTATGTCAAAGGGATTTTTTATATAATGATTTACACATCCAATGGTAATTTCTACAATTTGGGATTAAATCCAGGCCAAATAAAATTTTGAATTTTTTAAATTTCTAATCAAGCTTAGAATTTTTTTTATCAAATACCAAGAAGTATCTTAAAATCCTCACTATCCAAAAGTTGGCAAAACCTGATGAGTGACACTTTCTTCACTGTTACTTTATGGGAGAACTGTTGGAAAGACTTACCTTGCTGTGAGCAATGTAAGGACTTTTATATCCATTTTTATTTTAATACCAATTTTGAATAATTTAATAATTTTAGCTGAAAAAGTTAATTTTTTTTACAATAAAATTAGGTTATTACAACAAATTAAAGGTACAAGGCAAAACAATATAAATATGTAAAAAAATATGTGTAGAGGGGGCAATTACCATTGCTCTATGAAGTTACACTCAAAGATTTGGATTTGTTAGTGGTATGTAGATGGTGACTAAAATGTTAGTTCAGTAGCAGGTATCATTTACTAATTATGGTTTATATATTTTTTAAAAGATGCTAAATTAAAATACGAATACCAGTTAGAAGTAGAATTCAAAGCTTAAACATAGAGCATGTGATCATATTATTTTATTGTTCCTATGTATGTTATTAAATCTAAGCACAATCCAAAAGGTAATTTAATTCTATATGACATATGGTGGACTATTTCCATCATCTATGAGTGAATGTTGAATGTATAGAAAATTTTAAACTTTATTTACACTTTCCAAATACAAAGAACTTGTTAATAATAATACACAAATAGATAATACAAGTTAGTAATTACACAAAGTCTTTATGGTATTATTCTCCACTCTTCTTCAGGTGTTGGTGGCCTATGTATGCACAATGGCAATATTCGCTTTAGAACTCCATCTTTAGATTCTTAAATATCAAATTTAAGGCAAATGCTCTGACCAACTGAGCTATTCTGTCAAAGGCAACATATAGTAGAAATTTGATATATTTATATATGAGGGTTGGTTCAGATCCTCCTGAGTCTTTCAATTTTTTTGTTATTATATCAATAAGACTAGTTAGTTGTTTTATTATTTTTATTATTATTATTATGATGATGATGATGTTTCAAAGCAAAACTTTATTGAGTCTAAAAAGTTACAGTCACATCTAGTAATATATTGATTTGTCACAAATGAAAAACAAATTACAACTTTCAGTATATAAGTCTTTATCTTTTCTGCATACTTTTTTTTCTTCTTGTTTTTAAATTTGGTCTTCTATTTAGTTCAGTTTGTGCTTGCATCTTTTTGAAGTTGGAAAAAATGCTGATGTTGAAAATGTCATCATCTATCTTATTGGCCTTTATATTTCATAGACTGGATCTTTGTTTCAAGTGTGACCATGTGGCTGCAAACACATCTGGTTGAGCTAGGATGCTGTCTCTTTTTCTGAACAGTTCTAGTTTTATTGAATATGTTGCTGGGTGGCGTCGAGGGTTATTGGCAAGTGCAAAAGTGCATCTGGTACACCAGTAGGCATAAAGGCTGTATGTTGCTGCACGAATAGCAGGGCTGTTGCCTTTTTTAAATGTATTTATTATTTCATCAATTGAAATGATAGCCTTTCTGTATGTGGTAAACATTGTGCGATGTATTGTTTCTAGGGCACTGCAGGAATGAAGAAAATGATCTTGTGTCTCTTCTTCTCTATGACATAGCCCACACATGGGGTCTATATTTGTATAGAATCTACGAAATCTAAGAAAATGGGTTGTGGGTAGAGCATTGAGATTAAGCTTAAGTAGAAAATCAAATAATTTTGGTTCTAATGACCATTTTCTGAACTGTTGCAGTAGTTGCCTGTTGTCTATTCCAAGAACTGATGGATGTAGATTAGGTGTCTGGTTTGGATATAGTATATTATAAATGTCCCAGTATGTATACTTGTTGTCATTATTGAGTGATATTTTGTTGTATATTGGCTTGAGTTCTTCAATCAGTGTGGATAGATATCCATATGAAGGGGGTGGTCTGTCTGTGGGTATTATACTGATTACACACTCCAGGTCTGGAAATCTTTTTATGGTTGCTGTTATTAGATTTACTGATTTCTGTGTGTAAAAAACATTGATTGTATGGAGTCCAAGTCCATTGCTATGTGGTGGTCTGCTCAGATTTTTTAAAGAGATTGCCACTGTCTTTCTCTTCCATATTAGTTTGTTACAGATTGACGAGATTTTAGATATGAATGTTTTTGCAAATTTGATTATAGGTGTGTAGTATGTAATTTTTGTAATTATAAGTTGATTAAATAGTGCTACCTTTGCGTATATTGACAGGTATGACTTTTCAAGTGAGGTTGTGATTTTTTCAGCATCTTTTTTTAATTTATTTTGAATTTTTTGCCTCATTCCATTGGTTCCAAGGTAGAATGGGAAACCAAGGAAAGCAGATGGTTTACCATTAAACATCTCTGTACAGTGCTTGCCTGTGTATATTGACCATGCAGCAGTTTTATTTGTGTTAATTTTTAAATTAAAATTTGAGGTATAATTCTTGATTATCTCTTGTAATATGGGGAGGTTCTTTTTAGAGGGGAGGAAAACGGTTACATCATCCATATAGGCTATGCATGATATATTTAAAGCAGTGTTTGGAATTTGAATGCCTTTTATTTTTTTCTGTATCTCTATTAATAGAGGATTTATATATATTGTAAAGAGCAAGGCACTTAGGGGGGATCCTTGTGGGATGGATTGACTCGGTCTGAAGGCTGGTGATTTTTTCCCATTCAATGTGATGTGAATTTCATGGCTGAGTAGCAGATTGGCTATTATATATAGTAGGGATGGAGGTGTTGTTGTTTTTTTCAGCATGTCTAATAATTTGGCTATAGGCACTGAGTCAAAAGCTGCCTCAATGTCTAGTTGAACTATAATTGGTGCATATTTCTTTCTTTTTTTTACTACTTCGATAATTGTTTTGTACATTAAGGCACCCTGACCAATGGATGATCCTTTTTTGGCATATTGTGCTGATGATAACACAGGGAGTATGTGTTGTTCTATTTTTTCCTTTATCACTCTTTCAAGAATTTTTATTCCTAAAGGTCCCATTGAAATTGGTCGTAGATTAGATAAAGATGATATTGCTGTTGGTTTTTTGTTAAATGGAACCATTGCAATTGGGTATAGACTTTGTATGTTGTAAATTTTTTGGGATATGTAATTGGCTAGATCGCACAGGTATTTTGCTGTGAAGTGACTAAGATGTTTGAACACAAATTTGGGAATTCCTTGTGGTCCTGGGTGACATGTGTTTGTTATTGTTGTAAGTTGAAATACAATGTCAGTTGTTGTTATTGGTGTGTCTGTTTCAGGGTCTCCAAATATGTCTTCATTTGGTATGTACACTCTCTGTTTTTGCAGTTTTTTTTTAAAGTGTTGATATATTGGATTTATCATGTTATGTCCAGCTGTTATAGAGCCATCTATTTCAAGTGCCATAGGCACTCTGACTGTGGATGGGTATCCCAATGCCCACCGTATGTATGCTCTGGTCCAAGTATGTTGTTGTGTAAGGCATATTTTTTTCTTTTTTATTGCTACATATTGCTTTAGTGTATTGCATGTATTGTTGTACATTTCTGTAAGTTTTTTAATTTGTGTTTGATTATCTGTAGTTGGTCTGGAAATGGTTATTATTTTATGTAGTTCATCTGCTAAAGCTAATAATCTGGAGGGGGGTGTTGAATTGCAAGTAATATGATTGATGTTGAAAGAAAGTATATTGGTGAATGCTATATACTTTTGTACTGGATCGAGTGCCATGTTTTGAAGTTTTTGGAGCATTATATATGTTTCTGAATATAAGAATTCAGTTGTTTGTGCTGGAAGAAGTATTCGCATAGTCTTTTGGAGGGCTATTGTTGTATTCTGTATTTTTGTTAGGTCGAGGGTGATGAACTGGGCAGCATGATCTGAGATTATAGATGGACAGAGTTCAAAATTAAAATAATGATGTAACATTGGTGAGTAGAAACACAAATCAATAAGTGACTTATATCTATTGTTATTAAAAGATATTGAGTTTGATGGGAGAAAACCTTCAGCACTCATAAGTGGGATTGTTATTTGATGGATCCATTTGGGGACAAAAGTTTGGTAGGTCATGTTGAAATCTCCCAGGAGTATTATGGGATTTGGTGTTGCTGTAAGCATTGAATTTATTGTTGCTATTATTCTGGAGATGATGACAGGGCCTGGTGGTAAATATACAAATTATTATTATTATTATTATTATTATTATTATTATTATTATTATTATTATTATTATTATTATTATTATTATTATTATTATTATTATTATTATTATTATTATTATTATTATTATTATTATTATTATTATTCCTCCTCCTTCTCCTAAAAGCAAGATTAATTAGAGGCTTCCATACATTGTGTATTACCACACTGGGTTGACTTATAGGATTATTTACCATTGTCATATGAGCAGCTTCCTTGAATTTTCTTCTATGCATTTTTTCTTCTTTATCCGATATCTTTGTATTTTCCAATTAAACATATGGTCATTAGTATATACATGATCTGCTATGGTAACATCTGTTTTTTCTCTTTTAACCATTAGTTATGTTCTTTCAATCATTGATCAACAGGGTGACTGGTCTCACCAATGTATTTCCTTCACATTCACATGGTATTTCATAGATACAGTTTTTGTTCTTCAGCATTTCCAATTTAGGCTTAGTAGAAGTGTGGTATGGTTTTGGAAAGCTGTTCTAATGTTATATTGACTGCAGATTTTCTTTAATTTGTCTGCCATTCCTGGTATGTATGGATACACTACCGTACTAATAATTGTTTTCTCTTTTGGGGTCTCTTTTGTGTTGTCTGTTGAAGGTTTTGTTGATAACTGCTGATGGATAACCATTCTTCATAAGCATTTGTTTTATGTGAATCTTTTCTTTTTACAGATCACTGGTGTCTGAACAAACCTCCTTTGCTCTGTACAATTCTATGTTTAGTGCTTCTCATATGATTGGATGTATATGCCAAGTATTTGCCAGTGTGTATTGGTTTTCTATACACTGTTGTTTTTACTTTGCCTTGTGGGAGTCTTGTCACAAGAACATCCAACAATGCCAATTTTTGTTCTTGTTCCGATTCCATTGTGAATTTAATTGTAGGAGATAACTGTAATTGTACCTCATTATGTGGCCATACCACAAATGTATCATCAACACCGAAGCCACATTTTAGGTGGACATTGGAGCAGTAGGCTGTGGTCTCAAAGTCTTCCATGTAAATGTTTCTGAGCAGGAATAACTGTGATGATCCCATGGCCATCCTTTAATTTTGTTGGAAGAATTCTGAGTTATTTTAAAAGTATGTTGTTGTTATGCAGAATGTTAATAATTCCATTATACTATCAATAGGTAGAACTGTTCTAGTTTGTAGACTATTATCATCACATAACCTTTTCTTTGCAATAGTCAATATCTCATCACATGATACATTTGTAAATGGACTTTTCTCATCAAAGCTTATCAATATGCCAGTTCATTCCATTTTCCTGTTCCTGACTAACTCTACAAAGTGCTTAGAATTACCTAATAAAAGATTGTGTCCTGTATGTCAATGGACTAAGAACTTTGAGAAGAAATCTTGACAAATTTTGGCATGGTGAATTTCTAGAACTAACAATAGGTTTTAATGAAAAATTGTTCTTTATGGATTTTAGGCAGTCCATACAGGTGAGGAATCTTGCTGAAATATGAAGTTAATTTTTTTTTTTCCAAATCACTGAAATACCTGTGATACTTTGGGAGTAATGCTTGTAGTGTTACCACTGTATTTGGAATTGGATTTTTTGATATTTTTTTGTATTGGCCTGCTGTGGAAGGTGTTGTATTTTGTTATCATAATCAGTTTTGTCCATTACAACTGTAATGCCACTTTTGTCAGCAGAAAGAATGATTATAGATGTATCCTGTTTGAGATATTTAATAGCTTTCCTCTCATCACATGAAATGTTTGATTTCTGCTTGTGTTTTTTATTTTTCAGCCTAAGTGCTGCTTTTTTTAGAGTCAAGTTTTGGATCACCTTCTCAGTGGCTGCCATTATATGCAATAATAAGATAGTAGATGGTGTAATGGCGAAATTCATACATTTTTCAAGAACTGATAATTCAGCATCAGTAAGGTGTTTAGAACTAAGATTTTTCACTGATGATGATGATGATAGACCTGTTGCAGTATGACTTTTGACTTGCCCATGAAGATTTACAAGCTTCTTCTGAAGGTCTATTATCCTTCCATGTAACTTACATGACCAATTCTTGAGAAATCTTCACCTGTAAGTTTATTTTGTAGAAATGATTTCACATTTCTAATAGAATGCAATGTTTGATTGATGGAAAACTGCTTAATCCCTATACTTTCTCAATAAGGCCTTATTTGCTCTCTGAATAAGTTTCTCAGCTTTCTTGGAGGCAATAGGAGGTTTTAATTGCAAACCCTTATGAATGATCTCTTCCGATTTACATAATAAAGTTAATATATAGGGGGTTTGAACTTAGACTTTCACACGACCTTCAACTATTCTTGCTATCTCATACTGCTGACACATTTGATCACACACATGTTGAAAAGATAATCACCAATATAAGTATTTCAGTTGGTCCAGATTATCTCCACACACATATACAATCAATGCTCAGCTTATATTAAGATAGCCAATCTTCATACTTTAATGGACAGGCCATTGGAGATATGAAAAAGCCTGAACTGTAGAAAAAAATTTATAAAAGTTAAATGATTTTCTACTTGCACCAGTTTTAGACCTCATTTTTCATAATGTCTAAATTTCAACATAGCATCAGATCCTTACCCAGTACATAGTGTTTTTCTAAATATTTGTGATGATGGTATATTATTAGATGTGATATGTTGAACTATTTCCACCATCTATGAGTGAATGTTAAATGTATAGAAAATTTTAAATCCTAAACTCTCCAAATACAAACAACTTACTAGTAATAACACAAATAGACAACACAGGTTAGCAATTACACGTTTCGAGTAATATTATTCTCCACTCTTTAGGTGTTGGTGACTTTAGATTCTTGAATATTGAATTTAAGGCAAACGCTCTAACCAACTGAGCTATTCTGTCAAAGGCAACATATAGTAGAAATTTGATATATTTATATATGAGGGTTGGTTCAAATCTTCCAGAGTCCTTCAAATTTTTTTTTATTGCATGAGCAAGAGTAATTAATTATTATTATTATTATTTAACATTTTTCCTAAGAGCAAGACTAATTAGAGGCTTCAATACATTGTGTATTTCCACACTGGGTTGACTTATAGGATTATTTACCATTGTCATGTGAGCAGCTTCATTGATTCCTTGATTTTTCTTCTATGCATTTTCCCCTCTTTATCCAATAACTTTGTATTTTCGCAATTAAACATATGATCATTAGTACATACATGATCGGCTATGGCAGATACATCTGTTTTTTTTTTCTTTTAACCATTAGTTTGTGTTCTTTCAATTGCTGTTCTACAGGCTGACAGGTCTCACCTATGTATTTCCTTCCACATTCACATGGGTGTTTCATAGATTGCAATTTTTGTTCTTCAGCATTTCCAGTTTAGACTTATTAATAGAAGTAAGAGTTCCTCATAGTGTGGTATAGCTTTGGAAAGTTGTTCTGATGTTATATTGACTGCAGATTTTCTTTAATTTGTCTGTCATTCCTGGTATGTATGGATACACTACCGTACCAATAATTGTTTTCTCTTTTGGTATCTCTTTGTTGTTGTCTATTGAAGGTTTTCTTCATATCTGTTGATGGATAACCATTCTTCATAAGCATTTGTTCTAGGTTAATTTTCTTTTTCAAAATCACTGCTTTCTAAACAAACCTTTGCTCTGTTCCATAGTGATAGTACAATTCCATGTTTAGAGCATTCTCATATGATTGTATGTATATGCCAAATACCTGCTAGTGTGTATTGGTTTCCTATTTCCTGTTGTTTTTACTTTAACCTGACGGAGTCTTGTTACAAGAAGATTCAAGAATGCTAATTTTTGTCCTTGTTCTGATTCCATTGTGAATTTAATTGTAGAAGATATGTTGTTAATGTGCATTTAGAATGACTGTAATTGTACCTCACCAAATGGCCATATCACATATGGATCATCCATATACCGAAGCAACACTTTAGGTGGACATGGAGTAATATTCATGACTGTGGTCTCAAATTCTTCCATGTAAATATTGCTGAACAAGGATGACAGTGATGATCCCATGGCCATCACTTAATTTTGTTGGAAGAATTCTGAGTTATTGTGAAAGTATGTTGTTGTTATGCAGAGTGTTGATAATTTTATTATGCTATCAATAGGTAGAGCTGTTCTAGTTTATAGACTGTTATCATCATATAACCATTTTCTTACAATAAATAATACCTCATCACATGGTGCATTTGTAAATGGACTCTCCACATCAAAACTTACCAGTATGTCAGTTCTTTCTATTTTCATGTTCCTGACTACTTCTACAAAGTGTTTAGAATCCTTGATGAAAGATTGTGTCCTGTATGCCAATGGTCTAAGAACTTTGAGAAGAAATCTTGACAAATTTTGACATGGTGAAATTCTAGAACTAACAATAGACCTTAATGAAACATTGTCTTTATAGGTTAGATTTTAAGGTAGACCATATAGGTGAGGAATCTTGCTGAAATACGAAGTCAAATTTTTTTTTTTTTTTAATCACTGAAATATGTGTGATGCTTCCGGAGTAATGCTTGTAGTTTTACCACTGTATTTAGAATTGGATTTTTCACTACTTTTTTGTATTGTCCTGGTGTGAGAAGGACTTGTATTTTGTTATCATAATCAGTTTTATACATCATAACTGTAGTGTTACCTTTGTCAGTGGGAAGCATGATTATAGATGTATCCTGATTGGGAGATTTAATAGCTTTCCTCTCATCACATGAAATGTTTGATTTCTGCTTCTTATTCTCCAGCGTAACTGTTGCTTCTTCTAGAGTCAAGTTTTGGGCCACCTCAGTGGCTGCCATTATATCCAATAATGGGACAGTAGATGGTGTAATGGCAAAATTCAAACCTTTTTCAAGAACTGACAATTCAGCATCAGTAAGGTGTTTCGAACTAAGATTTTTCACTGATGACGTTGATGGACTAGTGGTAGTATGAATTTTGGCTTGCCCATGTAGATTTACAAGCTTCTTCTGAAGTTCTATTATCCTTCCATGTAACTTGCAATATGATCTGTTCACTGCTTGACAAATTCTTGAGAAATATTCATCTGTAAGTTTATTTTCTAGGAACGATTCCACATGTCTAATAGAACGCAATGTTTGATACTTGGAAAACTGCTGAACCTCTATACTTTTTCTCTATAAGGCCTCATTTGCTATCTGAATAAGTTTCTCAGCTGTCTTGGAGGAAATAGGAGGTTTAACTGCAAACCCTTAGGAATGATCCCATCTGATTTAAATAAGAAAGTTAAATTATTTTCTACTTTAGCTCGCTTTAGACATAATTTTTTATAATGTCTTAATTTCAACATAGCACCGGGTCTATACCCAGTACTTAATATTTGTCTGAAGGTTTGTAATGATAGTATATTAAATGTGATGTTGGACTATTCCCATCATCTATGAGTGAATGTTGAATGTATAGAAAATTTTTGAATTTTATTTAAACTTTCTAAATACAAAGAACTTGTTAGTAATAATACACAAATAGACAACCCAGGTTGGTATTTACACATCATTTCGATAGTATTATTTTTCACTCTTCTTCAGGTGTAGCTGGCCTATATGCATAGTGACAATATTCGCTTAGAAATCAAACTCGAATTTAAGGCAAATGCTCTAACCAACAGATCTATTCTGTCAAAGGCAACATATATTAGAAAATTGGATATATTTGTATATGAGGTTTGATTCAAATCCTCTTGAATTCTTCAATTTTTATGAGCAAGGCTAATTAGTTTTATTATTATTATTATTTAATATTTCTCATAAGAGCAAGACTAATTGGAGGTTTTCATACATTGTGTATTGCCACACTGGGTTGACTTATAAGATTATTTACCATTATCATATAAGCAGCTCCTTTGAATTTTCTCTATGCATTTTTTCCTTTTATCCCAATTAAACATATAGTATACACATCTGTTTTTTTCTCTTAACCATTAGTTTGTGTTCTTTCAATTGCTGTTCAACAGGGGGACAGGTCTCACCCATGTATCTCCTTCCACATTTCCATGGTGTTTTATAAATGCAGTTTTTGTTCTTCAGCATTTCCAGTTTAGGCTTAGTTGAAGTAGGATTTCCTTGAAGTGTGGTATAGTTTTGGAAAAGGGTTCTAATGTTATATTGACTGCAGATTTTCTTTAATTTATCTGCCATTCCTGGAATGTATGGATTCACTGCTATACCAATAATTGTTTTCTCTTTTGGTGTCTTCTTTTTCAAAATCACTGGTTTCTGAACAAACCTCCTTCACTTTGTTCCATAGTGGTAGTACAATTCCATGTTTTGTGCTTCTTATATGATTGGATGTATATGCCAAGTAATTGCTAGTATGTGTTAGTTTCCTATACACTGTTGATTTTACTTTGCCCAGAGGGAGTCTTGTCACAAGAACATCCAAGAATGCCTATTTTTGTCCTTGTTTCAATTTTCATTGTGAATTTAACTGTAAGAGATATGTTGTTACTATGCATCCAGAATGACAGTAATTGTACCTCACCATGTTAGTATGCATCCAGAATGACAGTAATTGTACCTCACCATGTGGCCATACCACAAATGTATCAACATACCGAAGCCACATCTTAGGTGGACATGGAGTAGTATTTATGGCTGTGGTTTCAAGTTCTTCCATGTAAATGTTATTGAGCAAGGGCGACAGTGATACCTTGATCTTGTTGGAAGAATTCTGAGTTATACTGAAAATATGTTGTTATGCAGAATGTTGATAATTCTATTATGCTATCAATTGTTAGAGCTGTTCTAGTTTGTAGACTATTATCATATAACCTTTTTTTTTTTACAATAGACAATGCCTCATCACATAATACATTTGTAAATAGACTTTCCACATCAAAGCTTACTAATATGTAAATTCTTTCCATTTTCATGTTCCTGACTAATTCTGCATAGTGGTTACAATCCCTGACAAAAGATTGTGTCTTGTATGTCAATGGATTAAGCGAGAAAAAATCTAGACAAACTTTGACATGGGGAATATCTGGAACTAACAATAGGTTTTAATGGAACATTGTCTGTGTGGATTTTACGTAGTCCTACAGGTGAGGAATCTTGCTGAAATACGAAGTTAATTTTCTTTTTTTTTTAATCACTGACATACCTGCTATGCTTTCAGAATAATGCTTGTAGTTTTACCTCTGTATTTGGAATTGGATTTTTTGCTCCTTTTTTATATTGGCCTGCTGTGAGAAGGCCTTATATTTTGTTATCATAATCAGTTTTATCCATTATAACTGCATTGTTACCTTTGTCAGCAGGAAGATTGATTATAGATGTATTATGTTGAGAGATTTAATAGCTTTAATTCCATCACATGGAATGTTTGTTTTCTGCTTGCACACTTGATGTCTTTCAGATGTTCTTTTTATTCTCCAGTGTAGCTCTGCTGCTTCTTCTAGAATCATGTTTTGGGTCACCTCCTCAGTGGCTGCTTTTATATCTAATAATGGAACAGTAGATGGTGTAATGGTGAAATTCAAACCTTTTTCTAGAACTGATAATGCAACATCTGTAAGGTATTTAAAAGTAAGATTTTTCACTGATGGTGATGATAGACTATTTGCAGTATGATTTTTGACTTGCCCATGTAGATTTACAAGTTTCTTCTGAAGTTATTTTATCCTTCAATGTAACTTACAATATGATCAGTTCACTGCTTGACAAATTCTTGAGACATCTTTATCTGTAAATTTATTTAGTAGAAACAATTCCACATTTCTAATAGAATGCAATGTTTGATGCTTGACAAACCACTGAATCTTTATACTTTTTTTCAATAAGGCCTCATTTGCTCTCTAAATAATTTTTTCATCTCTCTTGGAGGCAATAGGAGGTTTTAACTGCAAACCCTTAGGAATGATCCTTTGTGATTTACATAAAAAAGTTGTTTTAAATTATGCTTTATGCAAAAAAAGTGAAGCTTAATATTATTAGAAAAGAATTATAAGACTTAGTGCTTTCGGAGCACTTAGGTCTCCATATTCGTAGCCTGTCTTAAGTGCTCCGAAAGCGCTAAGCCTTATAATTCTTTTCTAATAATACTAAGCTTCACTTTTTTGCATAAAGCGCAAGCGCTCCGAAAGTGCTAAGCCTTACAATTCTTTTCTAATAATACTAAGCTTCACTTTTTTGCGTAAAGCACAACTTAAAACTTACCACTCAAAGCTGAAGTAAAAACAAGGATTTTATTTCAATAAGAAAGTTAAATGATTGTCTACTTTAGCAAGTTTTAGACATAATTTTTCATAATGTCTAAATTTCAACATAACATCGGGTCCATATCCAGTTCATAGTATTTGTCTGAAGGTTTGTGATGATGGTATATTATTAAATGTGATATGTTCGACTATTTCCATCATCTATGAGTGAATGTTGAATGTATAGGAAATTTTAAACTTTATTTAAACTTTCCAAATATAAACAACTTGTTAATAATAACACGCAGACAGACACAGGTAATTACCGCAAGTTTCCAAGTATCAAACATTGCATTCTTTTAGAAATGTGGTATCGTTTCTACAAAATAAACTTACCGTTGAAAATTTTTCAAGAATTTGTCAAATAGTGAGCAGATCATATTGTAAGTTACCTGGAAGGATAAAAGATCGTCACAAGAAGAACCTTATAATAAATCTACATGGGCAAGTCAAAACTCATACTGCAACTAGACTTCTAGGTAACTTACAATATGATCTGCTCACTACTTGACAAAACACTTTACTAATGCTGTTTTGTCAGTTCTTGAAAAAGGTTTGAATTGAGCCATTACACCATCAACTGTCCCATTATTGTATATAATGGCAGCCACTGAGGAGGTGACCCAAAATGTGACTAGTAGAAACAGCAGACTTATGCTGGAGAAGTGCACAAGCAGAAATCAAACATTTCATGTGATGAGAGGAAGGTATTAAATCTCTCAATCAGGATACATCTATAATCATACTTCCTGCTGACAAAGGTAATATTACAGTTGTAATGTATAAAACTGATTATGGTAACAAAATATAAGGCCTTCTCATAGCAAGCCAATGCAAAAGAGTAGCAAAAAAATCCAGTTCCAAATGCAGAGGTAAAACTATAATCATCACCATGGACGCATCACAGATATTTCAGTGATTCAGGAAAAAGACAATTAATTTCGTATTTCAGCAAGATTCTTCACCTGTATGGACTACTTAAAATCCATACAGACAATGTGCCATTAAGACCTATTGTTAGTTCTAGAAGTTCACTATGTCAAAATTTGTCAAGATTTCTTCTCAAAGTTCTTAGTCTATTAGCATACAGGATACAATCTTTCGTCATAAACACTTTGTAGAATTAGTCAGGAACATGAAAACGGAAAGAATTGACATATTGGTAAGCTTTGATGTTGAAAATGTTTTCAAATGTACCATGTGATGAGATATTGTCTATTGTAAGGAAAAGGTTATATGATGATAATAGTCTAAAAACTAGAACAGCTCTACCTGTTGATAGTATAATGGAATTATTAACATTCTGCATAACAACAACATACTTTCAATATAACACAGAATTCTTCCAACAAAATCAAGAGATGGCCATGAGATCATCACTGTCGCCCTTGCTCAGCAACATTTACGTGGAAGAATTTGTAGCCACCATCATAACCATGTCAACCTAAACTGTGGCTTCGGTATGATGACGATATATTTTTGATATGGCCACATGGTGAGTTACAATTATAGTCATTCTGAATGCACCTTAACAACATATCTCCTACATTTAAATTCACAATGGAAAAGGAACAAGAACAAAAATTGGCATTCTTAGATGTTCTGGTGACCAGATTCCCTCAGGGCAAAGTAAAAACAACAGCGTATATGAAACCAACACACACTGGCAAGTACTTGGCATAGACATCCAATCATAAAAGAAGTACTAAACATTGAATTGTACTATCACTATGGAACAGAACAAAGGAGATTTGTTCAGAAATCTATGATTTGGAAAAAGAAAACATTCACATAGAACAAATGCTTATGAAGAATGGTTGGTTATCCATCAGTGGTCATCAAGAAAACCTTCAATAGATAACACAAAGAGACCAAAAGAGAAGACAATTATTGGTATGGTAGTGTATCCACACACATCAGGAATGGCAGACAAAGAAAATCTGCAGTCAATATAACATTAGAATAGCTTTTCAAAGCCATACCACACTTTGAGGAATTATTTCTTTTACTAAGTCTAAACTGGAAATGCTGAAGGACAAAAACTGCATCTATGAAATACCACGTGAATGTGGAAGGAAATACATTGGTGAGACCTGTTGAACTGCGATTGAAAGAACACCAACTAATGGTTAAAAGAGAAAAAAATCGATGTGTTTACCATAGTAGATCATATATATATATATACTAATGACTTTTGTTTAATTGGAGAAATACAAAGATATTGAATACAGAGGAAAAAATGCATAGAAGAAAATTCAAGGAAGCTGCTAATATGACAATGGTAAATAATTCTATAAATCAAACCAATGTGGTAATACACAATGGGTGGAAGCCTCTAATTAATCGCTCTCAGGAAAAATATTAAATAATAATAATAATAACTAATTAGTCTTGTTCATATAATAATAAAAAATTGAAGGACTCAGGAGGATTTGAACCAACCTACATATAGAAATATATCAAATTTCTACTATATGTTGCCTCTGACAGAATAGCTCAGTTATTTAGAGTGTTTGCATTAAATTTGATAGTCAACAATCTAATAGTGCCAGTTGAATTTTTAAGTGAATATTGTCACTTTGCATATAGGCCAGCAACATCTGAATAAGAGTGGTGAATAATACTACTCGTAATGTGTAATTACTAACCGTGTTATCTATTTGTGGGTTGTTTGTTTTGGAAAGTATAAAAAAAGTTTAAAATTTTTTATACATTTGACATTCACTCATAGATGATGGAAATAGTCCAACATATCACATCACAAACCTTTGGACAAGTAATTTAATCTTGTTTAGGATAGTAATTCCTTGTGATGTAATAATTTATTAATTATTTTATCTTTGAATTTCATAGTGAATGCACTGGATATATTATTTTATTGATTCCAGTCAATGGTGATAAGTATTTACAATAAATTTATTTTATTATTTGTTAAATTGTCATATGTAATTAATTCTGCCATGGTCCAGTGTGATCTAGCACAATGGTATAATAATATATTCTGAGCTAAAGATTCCAAGATTGATTTACATCTTAATTATCTAAATAACCAAAAAAAAATCTCAGTTAAGTCATTTGAATGGAATTGCTATGTTTAATTTGATTAAAGAGATCAACCATTACATGATTTACTGAACACCAAATTATATGTTTTTAAATTCTCCCATTGACAAGTTGATATTTAAGAGAATAATACTTAATAATAAACGAATATAAATTTTTCCATAATGTTTTCAAATAATTAATAATGATTCCAACACAAGTGAAATTAAACAATTATATAAAAATAAATATTTTCTTTATTATGATTAGATCCCCCCCCCCCCATAGTTTTAATTTTATTTTAATGATTTAATAACATAAAATATTTTTAAATAAGTATAATTAATTTAATGTTTGAAGATTTCAATTTAGTGTCAACAGAAAAATTAATAAAGTTATTAGATTAATACTCATAAAAAATATAAAAAATAATTTTTTATCTTTTTTAATGTTTAGAAAAATAATTTTTAAAGAAAGAGTATACTATATTTAATCCAAAAAAACATTTCTCTTTGGTATTTTCTGCACACTTAAATACTTTCTCTGAATTTTTTACCGAATTTTATAAATCATTGTTTATTGGAAGTATTTATTTATTCATCTGCTATTGTGAAATACATGATGTAATCTAAATTTAGAAATGTAAGTCGTCAGTGACAGATATCTAGCCAAAATTTTTGTTTAACTCTATTCTTTCTTTTATTTACTTTATATATACCTAAATACGGTGATTATTACCAAACATTCTGATCTGTTTTAATAGATGAATATCTGAAACAGGTTGAGTAAATTATCTCAATAGTTTCATGCATTCAACCAAATTGATTACTAAAATGCATGTTTGTTTTGATGTTGAATATTTTTGATTTTTAATGGATTTAAAATGACTGAAGATTTTATATTTTAATTGAATAAGTAGAGTAACTGACTAGATAAGTATAATGCCCTGCATCATTTTAAATAAAATTTGGATTTTATATAGAATTTAAGATTTTCTCAGATTTAAATGAAATTCAAATTTTTAGTTAGAATTTGTATTTCAGAATTCTACAGCTTTATTCATCTGCTAGAATAAATCATTAAATGAAGACTCATAGTTTTTCAAACAGTTTATGGCTTTATTTTGCGAGATTAATCAACAAATACTGCCAACTCATTTACTATAAAATGTTCAATTTAACTTTGATATATCAATTCTGGTAAACTGATATTAATCTGTTTCTAGGAGGTTTTTTTTTTTGTATTTATTAATCTGAAATCTGTTTCTAGTAGTTGTTTTTTTTTTTTTTTCATTTATGAATTTTTGGATTTCAAGAATATATATCTTTTATCTAAAGTGAGGTAAAAATGTAAATAAATATTAATTTTATTATCTACAATTTTGTTAACATATTTTTTCTACATACTGTGTAAATTTATTTATTTATAACAATATAAAACTTTAAATACAATATGTGCTTATTTGTATATCATCAGCATGGAAATTTATTATGACTAATTAAAACAAATCAAAACAATATTTTTTTTTTTTTTACCAATTAAAACTTTATTTAATTACTTATTTAAAATTGTAGTCAGCTTTTTACTTAACAATTCAATGTAATCTTTTCAAATTTTAAATTTTAAGATTTTGAAAAAAAAGTTGTTTTTTCTTCAGTTATTTCTTTCCACCCATAAGCATTGTTTATCAATTAAAGAGAGTTATTGGAGTGAAATTTAAAATAAAAAAAATCATCTCTCTGCAATTAGACTTATTAATTTATAGAAACTTGTTGAACTTTTTTATTATTTAATTTTGTTTGTAAATATTTATATTCCTAATTGTAAAAGGTTAAAAATCCACCTTTAATTTTTTTTTTAATAATAGTATTTTCTATAATGAGTCACTTGTGTCAAAAGCAAGTAATTTTAGCTTTTTCAAGTTTTTTGGGGAAAGGGATCTAAGTTATTTACTAAAGCTTTTGATGTTAAGAAAAAATCTGTCACTAATTTTTTTGTTGCTGTGCTATTTAAGAATTGTTCAAAAGAAAAAAAGGGTTTTTAACTAAATATATTCTTTGCTATAAAAGTAATAACTATACACAAAATGCTAAATATAATTTAAACATTGAAAACAATGAGTGACTTTTAAATATTTTGACAAAAATTATTTTAATATTTAGAGAGATTTCAACAATAATTAATTACTTTATTTATTAAAAGGCATACTAGCCAGTTAAATAACTGTTGTCTTTAATGTACTAACTACTAAGATGCCTGAATGCCACATGATATTTCAATCAACTTGAGATTATTTTTACTTTATACTAATTTGATTATCACCAATATGGAGCTAATTTTTACTACATTTGGAAAATTGTTTATCTGCTTAATTTTTTTTTCCTTTTTTGGGGTGGGGGGAGATGTCTTAAGGAGTCAGGAAAATATTCGTTCCATTAGTTATTTAGTTTGGTCAATAGATTATTTTCACAACTTTTAAATAGAAATTTTGTATTGAGCAGTTTAACACTCAGGTGATAAACATGAAAGTTAAAGATTTCTGAATTGAAACACTGCCTTCACTTTGCTGTCAAATGTCATCAATATGAACTTCATGTTATTCGGCCCTATATTGTTACTATAATGGGTGTATGAAACTTTTTTGTCTTTCTCAAGTTTATTAGAGGTGTTCCTTTTTTCAATAAAATCTTGCTCCTGTAATTGTTTGAATGCACTATATTTTCTCAACAAGCATCACTGAAATTTATTAGCATGCCCTCAATTAGGCTGCCAGGCATCTTACTATGGTGAGACTCGGTCTAAAATCAATACAAGAATTTACCAACACAGGTATGTATACAACAGGGTTAAAAATAAAAATAAAGGAACATCGATCTTCTGGGACTATCAAGCCACATATTTGAATCCAGTTCTGCCCAAATAATTTACACAGAGAAGAATGATGCTGAAAGAAAAGTCAAAAAAGCTTTTTATATAACAAATGACCCCAGTGCCATTAATAGAAGAGAGAGACAGGCTTTGCTCTCTCCAAACAATGGACTAACTAATTAAAAATTCAAGCTCATTTGCATATGTGTACAATAAATCACAACTGTCTTCATTCATAAAGCTATAAGTATGAGATTTAAATACTAAATCTTGAAAGCGCTAAGCTGGCATATTAAAACTTATATTATAATTACAGCTTCACTAATGCATGCAAAAAAAAAATCACATTTATAATTACTAGTTAAAACTAGGATTTTATATTTTTGAAGTACAGTTGTTTTAAAAAAGTTTTTGTCTTAGATTAAATCATCTATCCAAGAGTAATTCAGTATCAAAAATTAAAATATATTTCAAGTGTAACAAGAGCTTAAATTCATCTTGATAAATTTTTGTAATCTCTTACTAGATTCCACAAAAGGGGGAAATTTTGATTTTGTATACAATTAAATATATTTGCTGTAGTGATGTTTTAAATTGCTGACTTTGTTTTATGGTAATATATTATTTGTCATCTAAATCTTAATATTAAATCTTGATTAAATGCAAGGGTAGCATTCAAAGCAAAAATATAAAATCGTCCTATTATAATGTCTTATTTAAAAGTTTCTTTTGTAATTTCTATCCCCCCACCCTTTCCAATTACAAATGCATGTTTTTTTTCTTCTAAGTATTATAAATCATGTGACAAAATACATCTTAATTTGAAATTACAAAATATTCAGTACAAATGATATAGTAATTAACTAGCCTCAACTTCTTCCAAAGATGTTTATTTAAATGAATAAGTATAAACTAAGATCAAGTTTTGCATAGATGAGTGGGTTCAATGTTGGACATTGCCCTGATTGTTTTGTTTTGTTTTTTTATTTCTCTGATTTATTTTTTTATTAGTCTTAATTTTAATGTTGTTTTTTTCCCGTGATAAAATAATTTTGAGATTCCACTAGTAAATCCTTCTTTTCATTTAATTTTTTTTTGGTTACAATTGTAGGTAACTGATTTCAATTTCCATAAGAAAAAAACTTTTTGCTCATTAATAAGGATATTCTAATTTGCTTTTCTTTGTTTTATTCTCAGATATGTAGCCTAGTTTGCATATGTAGAAAGTTGCATTTGAAAATAAATAAAATAGTTAGTAGAAATAAACATAGCAAATATAGGAATTATCATAAATATTATTTTAATTTCTGGAAATTAGTATACATGCATTAATTTTTGTCTTTATTTATTATTTAGTTTGTTTTATTAGTATATCCAGATCAAACAAAATTTTAGTATAGATCATAGAACAGAAAAAAATTGCTTCTCAGGTTTATACTTTTTGATTAATTTAAGAGGTTTTTTTTTTACTATCTACTCTTTCTAAGCCTACTACTATTATATTTCAGCATAACTTTACCCATATTAAAATGTATAAACAATGCACCAGTAAATATTATAGTGCAATTTTCAGACTTTTTTGAAGTCTTGAGTTTCAAAGTTCTAACCAATGCAGTTATGCATCTGACAGGCACTTTTAATTTCTTTGTCTCAAGTTTAAAACCAAACTGCTTGTATGGTTATATAATTCTGACATAATATTAATAACTATATGTTTTAGAAACATTTATATTCTAACTATAGATTTATTTATTTTTTATTAATGTTAATACCAATACATCACTTGATTTTTTCAGAATACTAAAACTATTATAAATAAGAGTAGGTCTTTCTTTACTCTAATGCTTTCTATTATAAGCTTGAATAATCAGTGGAATTTTATCCCCTGACTGGTTTCTGGCTTCTATCTTTATAAATGAGGATTTGAAATTCAAACTTGCAGTTGTGTATTTTAACTCTTCTTCAGTTCTTGAAATTCAAAAAATCTTAATGTTTTAAATTAATGCCAATCTATTTGTTTCGATTTTGGTGTCAATAATTCAAGAGAAAAGGTGCCTATAATTGGAATAGAAGTTATGAAAGTATATAGTTACTGATCTGATATCAGATTATCTAACTATATAGTAAGCTGCATTGATTCAGTTTTGATTCCCAAGTTCTCTTTTATAAAAACAAAAGGCAGAAAAGATCTGGGGGTGGAGATTAAAATTGAACTACCATCTGATAGTTATTGATTACTCAAGCTTACAATAAATGGTGCTAGAATAAAGAAAAGTGATACGCTCAAATAATATTGTATTGGTACTTTAAAAATTGTTTCTTTTTTATTTATTTGTTGTGATTATTGTTTCAATTAGATCCACCTATTCTGCTCTGATCCACTTAAATGTTTAGTTTACTCTTATTCTTCTTAATTTTTGTAGCAAGGTCGTCCTAAGTAGATTTTCTTTTAAAGTCTTTCTTTTAGGACTGAAGATATTTTCAGTAGAAATCTTTGAGATTAAGTCATACTTTCTAAATACCCTGAATGTAATTCTGATACATATAGTTTATTACCATAAAAGATCTTTTATGAATAATGATAAGATTTTATTTATTGTCTCGACAAGTCCATTGGGTTGAAATCCATAACTAATTATAAAATAGTGAAAGAATCTTTTCATTTCTGAGATCTAAAAAGATATCTCTATCAGGCAGTTATGAAAAAAATGATGCCCATTATTTATAAATTAGAATATCTGCTATTATACTAGGGAGAAAAAAAGTATCTATGCATAGCTTTTGATTCAATTTGGTGGCTTCAATAACTTCTTTTGTAAAAATGATAAAAATCTTATTTAAAAATTTTTTAACTTTCTAATACATATCATAATTTTTGACAAAATTTTACCCATCATTCACCATCCTTTTTGAGATTCCATTTCCAAATTTTTTTTCTCAATGAGATGGTGATTCATATCAAGCTAGTATTTTGCAAAATATCTTTCTGCAATTCCTTGCTTTAATATTTTAGATATCTTTAAGTCATTTTGATCTCTGATCTGATCTCTTCAAATTATCACAACATAAAACTGTGATCCATCTACTTCAATATTAAAGCAGGCAAAACTTTCCATACAGTAATGCCATTTAGTGCAAGCCAGAGTAATCAATGGATGCCAGAAGGCTTGTGCATAAAATCCCTATCTAGTGCATTACTCATCCAATATCCCCAGACTAGTTTTTAGCTTGTGCTTTCATCAGTGAAAAGCCTTGGATCTGAGGGCACTGCATCTAAATCTTATGATCTAATGCAACCCTCCAGCAGTCACTTTTTATCTCTAGTTAACTATAAGTCTAAAATTTGAAAACACCATAATATTTTCAACCCAAGCTCATTATTTTATATAGTCATACAGGTCTGAACTCAATTCAGTACACATACATTTTGGTGTCTTTGGTAACTATAGCCACCACTATCCTATTAGGCAGGATTAGTATTAAACCACTAAACATCACATGATCACCATTTCTAATGCTTGCTCATAACTGTTATTAAAACAGGCAAAACTCTCCATTCAGTAGTGTCACTCAGTGCAAGCCAGAGTAATCAATGGATGCCAGAAGGCTTGTGTATAAAAATCCCTATCTAGTGCCTTCTCATTCAATATCCCCAGACTAGTTTCTAGCTTGTGGTTTTCATTAGTGAGGAGCCTTGGATCTGAGAGCACTGCACCTAGATTCATTGATTACTCTGGCTTACAATGAATGGCACTACTGTGTGGAGAGTTTTGCCTGTTTTAATAACAGTTATGAATAAGCGTAAGAAATGGTGATCATGTGATACTTCAATATTAAGTATTTAAAAATAATAACAGTCATCACACTATTTTTTAAGATATAATTTTTGTAATTCTTCTCATGAAGTAAGTATTTTCATCCTTCAGCTTCTAGATATAAGTCAAAGTACTCAGACTTCACCTTTGTATCTTTCATTTCTAAAGTATACTACTATAACAAGTGCCTCTTTTTATACAAGACAGTCCTCTATGCTTATACTACTAAGTAGTCTTATCACAAAAACCTATAGAATGATTATTTTTTCTTACTCTTTAAAAACTTTATCCCATTTCAGATATATCACATGACATCTGAAGAGTTTGTCAACGTTTGAAAAATTGAGTACAATCAACAAGACTTTTTTTACAAATAAATGCCTTTTCACATTTAAATATAACTCTCCATTTAAAGATAATGTTCTTTTTTGTCACAGAATAAAGAAGCATACTAATTCTATTCAGGCTAAGTTTAAGTCTTCTTTAGTAATTATACCACAGCAGAAAAATATGTGATGTTTGGGAGTACTAAATTTTTTAATAATTTTTATATTTTTTGATAAGAGACTACTATCAAAATACTGTCATTTTGACATTATTTGAAGTAAAAGTTGTCTTTTTTTGCAAAAAAAAAAAATTAGACTGACTAGATGTTGAAACTATGCCAGACTATTTTAGAACGATTAATATTTTCTATTTACTGAGTCTAAAGATCCTTGGCATGATTTGCTATATACAACTTCATCTTAGCAACATAGAACTTCATTACCAATGCCTTCTTCAGATTTAATCTACTAGCATGTGTTGATTGACATTCCTTTTCCACTAGTTTATGGTTGTTGTGAACTTATATCAGTTTTTAGTAACTTAAAAAAATGTAGATTTTATCAGTAACATTTTTTTATATAGGGAGATAAAAATAATGCATTTGATGTTTTATATTATATGGAATGAGGACATAAAGCTGGGACATTTTTATTCTACCGGGGTTTAATAAAAAATGATTTATAAATACACATACATAAATGTCTATTTATAAAACAAATTAAGCGTATGTCACGCTTGAATGTGAAGCTACAATAATATACAGGAATTAATATACGCTAAGCGCTTTCGAGGTGCTTTACCTCATATTCATAGCGATGCTGTGAGCTGCAAAATGTAAAAATGAAGCGGGAGAAGGGGTATGCAAAGCATATGCAAATGGGCTAAATAGTCCAGCGTTTAGAGATGTCGAAGCAGGTGTCGCGTCTATTGATAGAGTTGTTATTGTTATTAATGTAGTACGCTTCTCTGATCTTCCGCTTAATGTCGTTTTTCTCAATACAGACTATTTTAGGGTGGGAAGGTTCAAATATATGTCCAGTCCTCTTGGAGTGTTCCAAAAATGTTGAAGAGTTATCATTGTTTTTCATAGCTCTATTGTATGTGTATCTATGTTGTGCTGTCCGGGTGTTTGTGCCTGCCTTGGTTTCTCCAAAATAAGTGGCGCGGCAACCGGGTTGTGGGCAAGTTATGCTGTAAACGACATGGGGGGTCTGAGAAGGTTCTATTTTGTCCTTGGAGTTATTGATGAGATGATTAGTGCAAGGGGGTGTATGAAAGCTGATTTTAAATTTATTGTCTAAAACTTTGATTAGTTGGTGGGAGATTTTAGGTATGTGGGGAAGAGTGATATATGGAAGTTTATTATTGTTTTTATTAAGGGTGATTTTTGTATGAAACTGTTTGATTTTGTTGTTGATAGTGTGAAGTTTATAGCCTGCTTGTAGTAGATCTTTGGTGTAGAGATGTATGTTGTTCTTTCGATCTGCCTCAAACTTGCACAGCTGCATGTTTCTGTGTAGGAATGCTTGTAGTCCTGCTAATTTGTGAGAGTTAGGAACGTTAGAATAAATGTCTATTATAAATGTGTAAGATTAAATAATATACAATATAATCAAATTTCATTATACAATAATCCATTGAAAAAATAAGAATACATGGTACAATTTTAGGATTGTTTCATTAGATGTTATTGAAAAAAATGAGCATTAGATATTTTTTGAAAAAGAGAAGCAATTGCTTTTTTATTAAGACATAAAGTGTGATGTTTAATTCTAGCTTAAATAGAAGAGAATGTAATCTATGTATGTTTAGGGTGGTTTTTTTTTTCCAGTTTTCAATGGTTAGGTAATGAAATTAAATTAAAACAAATAAAGTATATATTAAACTATAATTTTTCATATTTTTTTTTTCCATATCAATTCATGAGCTGAATTTAAACACATAAATTATTGCATAATATATGTTATAAAATCAGCATAATGAAAAGATTGTAAAAATTTTTGTTAGAAAAGTATATTGTAATTTGATAATTGCAACTGATTATTTTAAAAATAATAATTTATAATAATTCACGCAATAAAGAGTTTGATATATGGTGAATGCACATTTTAGTAGCCATGTAAGTCATCATTTGCTGTGAAATAAAAGATTATCAACTGTATTTATTAAATGTAGATTATGACCCTGAATTTGATTGTTGCTAATTTTATATAGTAATCCAGGTGAAAATTTACACGTGTTTATGAAAATATAAAGAATGCTAGGACTGCTAAGCTAGCTAATTCACAAGTCCAGTGAATTGTATAGACTGATTTGAGGGTTTAAATCAACTTTGCCTCAACAAATAAGCTGAATGGAAATGATTAAAATATAACAGAGAATAATGGTAAAGTTCAGTATTTATTGTAGAATAAAGCAAATTAAAGAGATGTATTAGATTTAAATGGGAGAATAATTCTTCAGCAAATAAAATTTCATCATTTATTTCTAATAAATAACTTCATACACAGTTTATGACAACCAAATATTGAATGCAATATACAAATGAAAATTGGAAATTATGCAGTGAATTTTTCATTTACTAGTATTAGTTTAATAATTAATATAAAGACCAATAGTTTAATGTTTTAAAAAAATCTTTGATCTTATTAATTCAAGGATTAAATTTAGAAAAAGAAAGAAAAATTTGATGTCAAGTAAAATTATTTTGTATGTGTGTGTCCAGTTTTTTTTTTTAAATTAAATTAGTCAGTCATTAAAAAATAATATAAATGACAGAAGAACATATAAAAGACTGACCAAGAAACATAACATTATTTTTAATTTAAACCAATATAGATTATTGCGTAGAAGCATTCATATATAAAGAGTTTAAGATAACACTAAGGTCAGTTTGGATGCAATTCAGGCATGAGCTACCAGTTTTTCATCGATAGAAATATTAGTGTTTTAAGGCATTGACCTCCACAGAGATCCAGAAGATATGGTCACAAAAAGGGAAGCAAATATCAAGTTTACCGGTAGAAGAATGTTAAGCTAGCATTGAAAAATTTAAATTATTATTTTTAATTGCTATTAAATGTGTATTTTAAAAGATGTGTGCTAAGTGCAAATTTCATTGAGTCATTGTCAATTATCTGAAAATTTAATTGTATTGGATATAGAGCTTAAAGATATTATATAGCCTGCTTACTGTGTTTCCTGAATGATGAAATGTATTCTTGAGTCAAATTTTTTACCTATCAAGAAAAAAAGTTGTGGATAAGTCAAATTTCAACAAGATTATTAATGTAGAATTGATGCCATGAAGACAATTAAATTTATAATGGATAAAATTCAGTAAAATTGTTAATATGAGATTACCACTATGAGAAAAACCAACACCTGAAAGATGAACTTCCAAAACTTTGGACAATTGATCTTGCAATATGGAAAATTATTTTGAATACTGATGAAAATATTTTTTTCAAAATGATACCACACACAATGATAATAAATCATGAGCCTAAAGATAATATAAAAAAAAAAGACACGTGCTTGCTAAAATCTTCAATAATTATAGCTAAAGTATAAAATATAGAAAGTGCGCTGAAATGCACAAACATGAAAGCGCTTAGTCACACATGTAGATATAGATATTTAGTTTGTATCTATCTGTATTAATATTTCTTTCTTTTCAGCTTTGTGTTTTTGTACATTTTAGTGCATTTTATATATTTTATACTTTAGAATAATTAGCCACAAAGTTTAAACTTTTTGCTCATTTCAATAATTATAGCTAATAAAAGATATTTTCAATATACTGATATTAATTTGATAACAGAAGAGAAAGAATTTATAAACGCTTACATTATTTTTACCCTCTATTTGTCTAACACTAAATTTTTGCTTTAAGAATATATATTCCATTAACATATTATACATAATTAACAAATGATATTTGTGCTGTGCATATATTTTTGAAGTTTTTTGTTTTGTTTGTTAGTTTATTTGTTTTCTTTGGTATAAAAGTAAGGGTAATTAAATAAGGGAGAAAACTCATCTAGAAATATGCATGTTATATAAGAATGAGTATATGCATGCGGCATGATTTTTGTACGTAAAATTTTTTTGTAATTTTTCTAATTTATTTTAAAATTTAATAGCACTCTTATATCCATCTTTTATTCCATTCTCAATCTGATTGTGTAACATGCATTGAATTTGTCTTTGGGATTATGGGTCATGTTATAAAAAGAGTCTCAAAGTGCTTTAAATTATGCTATGTCTTGGGTTAACTTAAAAGAACAAATATTCAAATTATTAGAATGATAATAAAATTGGAATCAAGCTAGATAAATTGATGATGATGAGTAGTCCTGGTAATCATCCAATTACTGAACAATGTTATACTGGATATAATGCACAGGCATGCATTCACATGGCTTTTCCAGTTACATATTGATCTGTAGTTATTATTTTTTCTTCTGCTACAATGTCTGTATAAATAATATATATAATGTAAACAGTAAAATTATTTCTAAACAGCCAATTGCAGAGCAAAGATCTCTCCAGCATTTTTTTTATTTAAAAAATCAGTGAAGACATTACTTATCAGACTAGCAAAGCACCACTATAAGTTTTTTTGTTTCACACTCTAGCTCCATTTACATTAACTATAGCTGATGGTAGGATGCTTATTCTTGCTTTTAACTTGGAAAAATTTCCTAGATTTCATTTGAAAATTGAACCTGAGATTGGAATCATAGCAAGCTAATGTTGTGTTTTTATTCTGATGGTTATTCACATAAAACTTTTTCTAAAAGCAAGTTAAGCAATTAAAACAACAGAAACTATGAGTAAGTCAGTAATAAAATTTGTAGTGATTTGCTCATTAGTTATAATTCATTTCCTAAATATAATTTATTTTAGAATATATTAAACTTGTTGGATGGGATGATATTAAATTATGATTGTAAGGGATCATCTTTTCTGAATTGAGCAGATGAAATGATAAAAAAATAATAATTTTACAAAAAAGTATTTTATGGTAAATTCTTGTGAACATCATTATCAGCCCCTTTTATACTATTAAAATTATTTCACTTATGCTCTAAAAAGAGCTGCAGAAAGGAGTTTGCTATTAACTGAAAAGAGACCCTTTGATTCCTCTTGGAGGCCTTAAAGGAACCGAGCAGGACAAATTCATAATGTCCACTCCATACGTTCTTGTTTGCAGCTGTTATTACTATGTGATTATTCATATAGTATACGAAAATGGATGGGCTGCTCACCAACACGCATTAGCCAGTGTGGTGAGTTTATTGGCTTTTTATCTCTGAGTTTAAGATCAAGAAACAGCATGGTCTTTCTTCTCAGTTGTCTGATAAAGCAGAATGAATGTTTGTGTAAATGATAAATATTTTTCCAATTCATATATACAATTATGAAAGACAAAAATAAATTATGACCCTTATTCCCAGGAGGCTGTAAAATCATCAACCAAGGCAGCGGTTGGTGGCTGAAGGCAAAGACTAAGAATCCCCTGATTGCGGACCTAGGCTGACATTTGATGATGACTTTTTATTTAGGTACTTACAACTGCAGATCACTTTCAAGCGAAGGAAGATTGCAAGAATTAGAACAAGAACTGTCTTATATTAAATGGGATTTTATTGGACTTTGTGAAGTTAGAAGAAAAGGTGAAGAGATAATTAATTTAAAAAGTGGACATGTACTCTATTATAAAGATACAAATATTGGAAATACAAGTGGAATAGGATTCATTTTAAATTAAAAGTGGAAGAACAACATTGTGGAGATTGATAGTGTATCGGACAGAGTGGCAAGATTAGTTATACAACTTAATAGCAGATACCAAATGCAGATAATTCAGGTTTATGCCCCAACAAGTTCTCATAGTGATGAAGTAGTAGAAGATTTTTATATGGATGTACAAAAGGCTTTTGATCAGAGTGGACAACATTTTAAAATTGTTATAGGAGACTTTATAGCTAGAATTGGTAAACAAATGAAAGTGTTGTAGGTAATTTTGGTTACGGTAATAGAAATGAGAGAGGACATAGACTTGTGGAGTTTGCAGAAAAAGAAAAACTTTGTATTATGAATTTTTTTTTTTTTTTGAGAAAAATGTTAAAAGGAAATGGACATGGAAGCATCCAAATGATGGTACAGCAGAATTGGATTATATTTTGACTAACAGAAAATATATATTTCAAGATTGTAATGTTCTTAATAAATTTAACACAGAAAGTGATCATCAATTAGTCAGCTGTAAGATACGTGTTAATGCAAGACTAGAGAGACAAAAAATTATTAAAAAAAACAATATTTACAGTTGATATTCCTAATCTTCAGAAACATTCTAATGAATTTAAATTAAAACTTACAAATCGGTTTCAAGAATTAGTAGATTTTGAACATGATTCAGATTTGAATGAAAATAATATGAATATAACTGATATACTTGTAAAAACTGCAACAAAGATAGCTGTTAGAAAAAAGCAGCAATTGACTAATAAAATTTCTACTGAGACTAGAGAATTTATGAAGAAAAGAAGGAATATGAAGATATACAAAAATGATGCATTAAAAAGAATTGAATATCTCGAATTTTGTAAAATGGTGCAGAAAAGAGTTGAAAATTATATAAGAAAGTATAACTGTGAACTAGCAAGTAAAGCTGTAGAAGAAAATAAAAGTCTCAAGAATGTAAAACAACATTTTGTTATTAGTAGGAAATTTATATCTGCAATAAGAAAAAAAGATGGAATTATTACTAAAAAGAGAGATGACATCATGAAATGGGTAGAAGACTTTTATCAAGAATTATATAGTAATAAAGAACAAGTACCTCCTATATCTATTACATCTTCCGAATTGCCACAATTTTAAATGAAGAAGTGAGACATGCAATTAAATGTATGAAGAAAGGAAAGGCTCCAGGTAATGATGGAATCATAATTGATATATTAAAAGAAGCAGGTGAAGAAGTAGAATTTTTTTTAGCAAAGTTATATACCAAATGTCTAAATGATAAAGATGTACCAGATGATTGGAACATTGCAGTAATAATATTAATATTTTAAAAAGGTGATAAAGAAGATATTAGAAATTATAGACTTATCAGTCTTTTATCAGTTTTATACAAAATTTTTACCAAGATAATTACAACTCATCTACAGAGAACATTGGATTTCCACCAACCAAGAGAACAAGCTGGATTTAAAAGTGGTTTTAGTACAATGGATCATATCCAGGTATTGAGAGAAGTTACAGAAAGGACAAATGAATATGAGTTGCCATTATGTTTTGGATTTGTAGATTATGAAAAAGCATTTGATTCTATAAACATTTCTTCAGTGATTAAAGCATTGGATCATCAAGGATTCAGGATATTGTCATATTTTAAAGAATATTTATAAAAATGCAACAGCAACAATTAGATTACATAATGATTCTGGGAAAGTCAATATTGAAAAGGATGTAAGACAAGGTGACTCCATTTGTGGATTAAAATGGGAAACTAAAGGATTGAAAGTAAATGATTATTTAAGACATTTAGATTTTGCAGACGGTGTAGTTGTTTTTGCAAATAATGCTTCAAAGCTGTAGGACATGTTGCAGGAGTTATCAGATGAAAGTAGGACTAAAGATAAATGTTAAAAAGACTAAAGTAATGTATAATTGATTTGCTCAAAATATGAAAATAAAGATTGATTATGATGTATTAGAAGAAGTTAACAGTTACAAATACCTTGGTCAGATTCTTAATACAGATTGAAACATAATGGATGAAATTAATCATAGAATTAAACTTGGTTGGAGTGCTTTTGGTAGAAATAACTTGATATTAAAAGGAAATATGCCTATGTGTTTGAAAAGGAAGGTTTTTAACAAATGTGTTTTACCAGTTCTTACTTATGGATCTGAGACTTGGACACTTAATAGTAGAGCAATACAGAGACTTCAGATGACTCAAAGAAGTATGGAGAGATGCATGTTGGGAGTAACAAGAAGAGATCGAAAACGCAATATATGGGTAAGAGAACAAACAGGTATTACTGACCTCATTGAAAAAATTAAAAGATTGAAGTGGAGTTATGCTGGACATATTGCTACAAGAGATGATAATAGATGGCCAATTGAAATCTTAAACTGGATTCCAAGAGATTGTAAAAGACCCAGAAAGAGATCACATGTGAGATGGATGGATGAAATAAGAAAAGGTGCAGGGGTAATCTGGAGAAGAGAAGCTAAAGATTGGAGAAAATGGATTGAACTTGGAAAGACCATTCTGCAGTGGATTGATAATGGTTGATGATGATGCTCTAAAAAGATGTAAATATTGTTTACTTTTAAACATATGGCTAAGAAGAAAATACAATGTAGAGCTATTAGTAGACAAGATATTGATGTCTTTCAGAAATATGTTTGCTGCAGAAGAGACTATAGAATACATTGCAAAAAGTCAAATAAAGAAATAGCTTGTGATGTGTAATAAAGTATTTGAGTTCTCAGATTGGTTTGTTAATGCAAAAGTCATCTTTTACTTTTTATTTGGCTTTTGTATCTGCCTTTTTTTTAATTAGGCCAACTGTACTTGCATGTGAGTAGTCCTTATCATTAAAATTCTTATATATATATATTAAATAAAATCTGTCACTTTCATAAAATAATTTATAAATCCATATATTTATTTTAAATTTTGTGAACTGTATGTTTCCAAATACTATTATTTTAAAATAATACTGTTTGTTTGTTTCAAGTTGAGTGCTAAGGTATGTTTTTTTTTTAAATTTCCTCAAGATTTTGTGCTGGTTTATTTTGATTCTATGATTTCCATTTGATGGCAGCAGATTGTATTTGCATACCTTCTTTCAGAGATAAAAAGAATTAAAACTATATTTTTAGCTTATTCATTTCATATAGTTTAATTTTTTTTTAACTATTTGCTTTTTGAAAAAAAGGTCAATCACATTTTTAATGTGGTCAAAGAGAGAGATTTCTAAAACGCTAAGAGATTGTTGTATATTACAAAAATAGAATTTATTTGTTTTACTTTATACATTATCTCCAGTTACAAAAACAAATTTTTTACATTTCTAGTTTCATATTTTTCTGTCTGACTTGATTGTCTATCATCTATATATAGTTTACTATTCTCCCATTGCTGAATAAATATAAGTCATTTCATGATGGGTTTTTTATCCACTTTTCAGTGATTAAAAAAAACATAGCATGTGATGTTGTTAAAATGCAATAATTATAATTGTATTAACATACAACTAGTTTTTCCCCCTCCATATTACTGATGTTATGCATAGTTTTAATATACATTATTTTATATTTTAGGTATATATTTAGATATGAAACTATCAACTTTCACAATTATTAAATCCCAATTTATTTATTAAAATAAAAGGTACTTATGTATTAGACCTGTGACACAGCACCTATTAGACCTGTTGTGACCTTTTCATATTCACTATAAATGTGTAACATTGTGATTAGGTCAAATCCAAGTAAATCCTGGTATGTTGTTATCTGATATATCAAAACGTGTTTTTAATCATATCTGCGATCTAATTTTTTTTCTGAGTGTTTTTCAAGATTTCTTATCGTATATCCGATCTTTTTTCCCTCCAGTTATTGTCAAGATTTCATTCTGACAACAGCTTGATTTTAATTGCATTTTTTCTTTGCAGTTACTGTTATTGTATTTTTTTCATAGTTACTGTTTGCTTTAATTTCATCGTTGCTTAATTAAGTTGATTGTGAGTAAATAACTGTCCTTTCCCTTTGATTTCCATTGCATAATTCTCGTAATTAAATGTTTTTTTTTTTTGTTTGTTGAACAGTCCAAAATGATGACAATTTGGAACCTTTTGTCAACTGACATGGATGCCATATTGTATTTCCAAGAAAAAGGAATTCTGCCATCTCAAAAAATGTGTCCAAATGCTTATCCTATGACCATTTACATTCATAACTCGGACAGGTAATGGCATTGCAATGTTCAAGGATG
The DNA here is from genome assembly GCA_028023455.1 of Epiperipatus broadwayi. NCBI lineage: Eukaryota > Metazoa > Onychophora > Udeonychophora > Euonychophora > Peripatidae > Epiperipatus > Epiperipatus broadwayi. The sequence continues at coordinate 6,470,568 of JAQFVV010006216.1, read as the reverse complement.
CAACAGTAGAATTGGCATTCGTAAGGGAATGTGGTTGGAGGGTTCCAGAATCCCATTACTAACTGCCATACATTTTATATATAGTTGGGCTCAGAAATTAACCTCCATAGAATGGGGTTGGGGAATAAAACTCGGCTTAGCAGATAAGATGATAATTGACTGGAATAACTACATGCGGGAAGTTTGTATGACTGCTATGCTTGAACGTGAAAGATGAAAAATTGGAGGGCCTGACAAAATCATCAAGATAGACAAGAGCCTATTTTCCAAAAGAAAAAAAACAATCCAGACATATTTTTTTGTGAATGGTGGATGTTCGGTGGGTTGTGCAGAGAGATTATTGAGTGTTTTATCATTAGTATTAGTGATAGGAGAGCGGCAACTCTCATGGAAGCCATCAAGCAAAATGTAATTGAGGGTTCATTCATGTATTCTGATTGTTGGAAGGCATACAAATGTGAAGAATGGAGAAGTGCCAGTTATGATCATTTTTGTGTGAATCACAAGTATAATTTCGTCAATCCAGAAACAGGCGTTTATACCCAAAACATCGAAAGACTTTGGAGTTCCGTGAAATGGTGTAATAAGCAACAATGGGGAACATCTCACCAACATTTGGATTCATATTCAGCCGAATTTATGTGGCGCATGTGTCATAAAGATGAGGATGCATTCATTTGTATAATGAATGAAATCAAAAATAATCTGCCGCCAATATGAATTACTAATAAAAGTTGTGTGTTTTTTTATTTTGTGGGGAAATGCTTTTTTTAAAAAAGTATATATATATTTATTACCATTTTTCATCTACTCTCCACAATCACATGTTCATTTTGGGAGGGCAAAAGTGTACATTTTTTACTTGAAATCTCCATTTTATCCAGAAAATTTGATCACGACCTATTAATAAAATTGAACAGACAACTTACATTTATTTATTGCGACAATTCCTGTTATATATTGCACGGTAAGTAACATATGCATATATTTTATGTTTTCATGAATAATATTTTAGAAATTTTGGTAATTTAGTCATTGTTCAGTCCATAATAGAGTGTGATATCTTTAGTATTGTTATACATTTTATACTTTTTCGTCTAAATTTTGTATATATTTATTGAATATGCCGTATATATTTGATGCTTTGTTTTCCCATAAATATTTATGGATAATATTTTATATATTTTTTAAATACTATTTTAAGGAATTTTTGTAATTTACCAATTATAATTGGTATATTTTATACGTTTTCATCTAAATTTCATATATATTTATTAAAAATGCCGCATGTATTTCATTCTTTTTTAAATTATATATCAGGGAATTGCTTAAAAATTAACCCTTTAATACATATTAAATAAATATTTCTCCTGTGAAAGTCTTATATATTTCTGGTAAAATGCACTCCAATGTTTTTAAAATTTACCGATTTTATGGTTTTTTTGTTTAATGGCATCTTATATTAATTGCTTAAAAATTATTTATAGTGTGTAATTATTTAGTTTGTTATTTACCAAATAAAATTGATACATTTTATAATTTTTCGTCTAAATTTTATATATAGATTTATTGAAAATGCCGCATGTATTTCATTCTTTTCTTAATTATATATCAGGGAATTTGCAGCTTTTTGTTTAATGGCATCTCATGTTAATTGCTAAAAATTAATATATTAAATGTATATTTCTGTTGCGAAAGTCGTATATGTTTCTGATAAAATACACTCCAAAATTTTTGAAATTTACCAATTTTATGGGTTTTTGTTTATTGGCGTCTTGTATTAATTGCTTAAAAATTAGTGTATATTAGTCCTGTGACATGGAGCACATATTAGAAATGCTGCCCCTTTTCACATTCATATTCAACCTGCTGATAACTTTATAAATCTTGGGAAAATATCATATACAAAAGATCTGCCTACACATTATTTTCATAAATTTTTGCAAAAATATCATGTATAAGATCCGTGTACACATTATTTTGGTCAGATCATACGATTACAAAGTTATCAGCAGAGTGATACGTATGTGAAAAGGTGCAGCATGTCTAATATGTGCTCTGTGTCACAGGACTAATACATAAGTACCGATTATTTATTAACTTAATTTTTGTTCTTTTTCCCTCACAGTTAATATTATCGTTACCAAAAATGTCACTTGTATAGTGTTTTATTTAAATATCGAGAAATAAAATCAAGGCTAAACATCTCTTCTAGTTTACACTTTTTTACTCTACTTTGGTAAATAGATCATTTAATCTTATTAAATTTTGGATCACATTTTTAACAATCACCAATTTCTTTTCAAGATCAATTAAAGGAAATATTATCTTCTTTCTAAATATCTATTAATCTTTGATTGGGAATAGTTTTTGAGGAAATCTTTTTAAGATTAGCTTGTTTTTGCTTTCTTTTGAATATCTTTGTGTTTTTGTTATTGTGCTCTAAATCATGAGATTGTATTGTTATATCATGTAGAAACAGGTCTTAAAAAAATTGTGGATATAACTACAGGAAGTCCCCTAGTTATGAACGTTCAGGTTCCAAACATTTCGCTATTATGTAATTGCTTTTGGACTTTAGATCTTTATCTATGCATATAATAAAAAACTATTTATATACATTCATAATTGAATTTTTTCTAAAGAAAGATAAGCTTTAGAATTTAGAAAATAATTAAAAGTATATTTTAGAGAACAATAAAAACCTATATAAAATACAGTAAATCTTTAAAAGTAGTTTGTGCACGATTACGTTACATATACACTGTATATATTTCTGTTTTCGTGAATTTTTTCCATTCTTCTTAATTAAAAACATGAGTGAGAAATGAAAAACAGCAGTATTGATACAACTAAAAAGAAATCAAGGTCTCATAAATCCCATACAATCGAGACAAAAATGAATATAATTAGACGTTCTGAAAACGGTGAATCTTTTGCTTCAATCGCACATTCAAGTAATCTAAACCGATCAACAATATATACATTTATGAAAAACAAGAACAAAATTAAGGAATATGTTAAAAATTGTGGAAATATTTTTTCAAAGATTGTTTCAAAAAGACATGGCAGAGTAATGGATGAAATGGAGAAATCTTTGGCTCTATGGTTTGAAGATCAACATGAAAAAGGCATCCCAGTGAGTTTATCAATTATTCAAGCTAAGGCTCTTAGTTTGCATGAAGGTTGGAAGAAAGAATTAAAAGAAGACTCTGCTGTTAATTTTGTAGCAAATAATGGCTGGTTTCAAAGATTTAAAATGAGGTATTCTTTTCATAATATTAAATGTACTGGGGATGATGCCAGTGCAGATAAGAAAGCTGCTAGTGAATTTATTTCCACTTTCTCTAATATCATTAAAGATGGAGCTTATTTTCCATGCCTAGTCTTCAATGTAGATGAGACAGGATTATTATGGAAAAAGATGCCTGCATGTACATATTTAGCAAAGGAAGAATCAGTTGCATGTGGGCATAAACCTTCTAAAAACAGATTAACATTGCTTTTTGAAGATAATTTAGCTGGTGATTTTAAATTGAAGCCAATGCTAATTTATCAGATAGAAAGTCCTAGAGCATTGAAATGAAAAGATAAAAGAATACTTCCAGTCATTTGGAAATCAAATCCTAAAGCCTGGACTACTGCACAGCTTTTTCAAGATTGGTTCTCACATCATTTTGAACCTTCTGTTATGTTAGGTGATATTGTAGTGAGAATAATTTACCATTTAAAACACCATTGCTCTTAGACAATTCTCCTGGACATCCAAAATCCCTGCAAAATTTATATCCAGAAGTTAATGTTGTGTTTATCCCTCCCAATACCACAAGTGAAATACAACCTATGGACCAAACTGTGATAGCTACTTTTAAGCAGTAATATATGAGAAAATTAATGACTCAAGAAATCAAGGCAATTGACAAGGAAGGTGGACCTACACTAAGAGATTTTTGGAAAAGTTATAATATATGGAATGCAATAAATATTATTGGGGATGTGTGGGCTGAAATAAGAGAGTCAACAATGAAAGGTTGTTGGAAAAAAATATATCCACAAATGATGAATGCTTCTATGGACATTGAAGAAACTCCTGAAGATATCACAACTGAAATAGTCAATATAATGAATGAATTAAATTTAGATGTCACTGATGAAGATATTGATGAGTTAATGCAATCTCACTCAGAACCTCTGTCAAATGAAGACTTGATTAAACTACAAGAGATGAATGAAATACAAAATGAAGAAGAACCTGATAATGAACTTATTGTTAAGAGTTTGACAATCAAGAATATGAATGAAGCCTTCATGCATCTTGACAAATTTTTGACCATCATGGAAGAATGTGATCCCAATGGAGAGTGTATATCTCATGTATGAAGGGCAATAGAGAAGGACACAGAATGTTACAGAATTCTTTATCAAGAGAAGAAAAAGAATACAATTCAATTAACTCTTGATAAATTTGTAAACAAAACTTTAGATACTAATCAATAAAAAATAAATACTGTATTTTGAAAACCCCTTTTGATGTTTTTTTACAGATATCTTACTTTCAAACAATTTCAACTTCCAAACACAGGTCAGGAACCAATTAAGTTTGTAATTAAGGGACTGCCTGTATTTGAGATTGCCAATAGCAATGAAGTAGATTATATTAGTGAAACTTATAATATTAGAATTATTAACTTTGTTGACTATTTTATTTCAAAACATATATTTTAGATTAGAGGTATTATTTTATTTTATTAGTAAATCGAAAACGTATGTTATGGTTCAAATTAAATATAACAAATTTAAATATTACATAATTCAATAATTGTTATACAGAATATTATTCATAGCTGTTTATATATGTAGGAATGTATATTTCAATATTATATGCTGCATTCAAGTGATAAATAAATTGTATTTGTTTTTTTGTATATACATACTTGTGTATATGTGTGTAGAACTATTGTGATATATAATGCTAAAATAAAACTCTAAGTGACTATTGTTTTGACAATGATGGAATTAGCACTGAATAAATTGTGTAATCAGAGTTACTTTGAAAGACTTTAGTTTAATTCTTATATTATGGATTAAGCTTTGCTGAGTGAAAATTTATACATTTTATTTGTTTTTCATTTTATGACATTGGGTAGTTATATCAGTAATGACAATAGTTTGCTGGGTTATCTAAGATGACACTTGAATATATTTGAATGTATCCATGGCTGTTCTTTACTATTTGTATATTTATGTTCAAGTTATTACCACATATACTAGTCACCTACTGTATATTGTTAATTGCATTTTCACAACTATGATATATGACTCTTACTACTCACTGCAAATAGAACCGAAATGGATTTCTTTTAGAAAAGTAACTCCTATATCTTGTGGAAACAAACTGTAAAGTGACTTTAAGATAAATATTTTTTTGTCTATTACTATTGTAACGGTCAGAAAACATGTGACTCGTAAACATAATGCAGAATTCGACCACCATACAGAACAGCAGCACCATCGAGTAGCGAAGCTACCCATGGTACTGAGTTCGAACATAGTTTATCGGTTCCACAATACGATCCACGAAACAACGCATCTGATGCGACATTAGTAAAGATTTCCTTAGGCACGGTGGTCAGGATATGCAAGAGACTCATGATTTTTTTCTCGAGTTAGCCAATAACCAAACTAATATTAATTAAACATTCATATTTACATAATCGAGGAAATATTATATAGAATGGGTATCGAATAAATGAAACATAACTGCAGACGTATAGTTTAAAATTATTTATTAATACATTTTAATAAAACAATCATTTACTAATAATATTTGTGGATTTAAAGCTTCAGTAGCGGGATTTGCGACATGATTATATTTTAAAGAATACATTTATTTATTTAGACATTATTTTATATTGAGGATTTCAGTAGCAGTATTTCCGATACTGAAATGTTTACAAAAGGAATACATTTATTTGAAGGCGTAATCTAGCTACCTAAAATTCTCGAGTGAGTATTTCTAATGCATGCCTGGAGGGATTTATACCTTTGCAATGCAAGAGTCTAAAGTATGGGTTATAAGAGTAATGGCAGACATATATTTATTTAATTAAAATATTTATTTATAACTAAGGGCAAACATTTATTTGAGAGTGAATTATGCAGATAATGCAGAGGCGGAGTGATATATAGAATAATAGAATTGAGCAAAGGAACACGTGGTACGCTTTAGAAAAGCGATATGGAATGGCAGTATATTGAAACTGCAATGCCACGAATGAGTTTATAAAACTGTCGGGATGGTCTCTGCCGCGGCCCGACAAAGTAAGGTGTCACATAAGCATAACCAGGGACAAGCGGTACGTGTCGCAATTTGCCAGCTGGCTGCATGACAGGTCAAATCCTACGGGAGCATTTATTATGTCCGCTTGTGTAGGACGACGGGGGTTAATTTCAACCCTGAAGAATCCGGAATATTTACGGCGGAATAGATCATCGCGTCTCTAAAACGTAACACATGTATACTTATAAATGATTATGATAAGATTTAAATGGATTTCTAATTAGGCCCTACATTATCAACATTTACTAAAGAACGTTGGTGACTCTCAAAGAAATGTAATTTTCTGGAATTATTCATGATGATTTAATATATACAAAACATATCTAAACTGGGAATGATTACAACTAATATGCCAGCCATTTGCGAAGTTGTAGACCCCTGCATTACAATAAATGAAGCATTGAATGCGTGTCGATTTATATGAAAGTTAAGTTATTAAAGAAAGTAAATATTAATGAAAATTTGACACGCATTCATTGTTTTAAACGATCATAGATTTAAACTTTGAAAATAGAGACAATTGTGAGCATGCAATAATTAAATAATAAATATAGATAAAATGTAGATTTTAGAAATACGCACCCCAGATAGAGTGAGGTAAGCTAGATTATTAGAGAAATTTACATATTAAATTAATTATTCAATTTAGTTATACAAATGGTAGTTTTTACATTTTATAATTTAGATAAGTAGTATGAAGAAGAGCTATAGCATATTATTAGAGTACTCTAGAGTTTGAACACAGACAGGTACCTGTTTTATAAGAAGTTTTCTTATTCCATGAGTTTAGCAGCAAAAAGTTCACGAGTGGCAAGTCTTTCTTGTATTTAGATATTTCATTTAATTTCACAGCAGCAGCAGCTTTTTCATTCATTTCAGGCAGCAGATCTTCATGGTGAATTTATGACGGGCAATGGAAAGTTCAGCATCCGATAGGCCATCTCCCGATGGAGAATAATCTAGGTGCTTTACTCGGTCATACCTTGGCAGGAACAAATTATTTTTATATTTTTGGAGACCCTCAGTGATCGAGAGCAAAGCTAAAGTTTAAGTGAATGTCTCCAGCAAGTCTAAGATGGCCTCTTTTTTTATCTTGATCTCTCACATTTTTGTTAAGATATTTTAGGTTCTACTTAATCTGCCCTGAGGATTATCAACGCATTTAGTTGGTTTTTAATTAAAGAAAGCTGCCGTTCTATTGTTTACATTTTACATTTACTAATTATACTTTGGGGAATTTTTCTTTAATTAATCTAATATCTAACACTGACCGATGCTTTTCAATTTCAAAAACAAAAAGGAAACATAAGATTATTTTAACTTTTAATTAAATATTACATCAGATTTTTTTAGTATTATTATTAAACGAAATTTAAACAAAGCAATAAATACGAACTTTATAATCCAAAATAAATGATTAAAATTATACAAAATCATATAACTAAAAGAAATCTAAATTATATTATTTTATCCCTATTTATTGCGTTTAATTTGAGATCGAAATGTGTGCGTGTTTATGCTGAATTCTACATATATTTATACATTTTTAATATTGTTACACACACAATTCGATATCAAAAAGTTTAAATTTGGGCGGGATAGACCGGTCAGTGAGAGACGACAGAAAAAGGTGAAACTTAAGATTCGAATACGAATCTTACTGTTTCACTATTGGTTGTTTATTTACATAGCACTCCAATAATTTATTTCCCAGTTTGCTATCTAGTTCATTTAGATTGACTAATGTTGTTAGATAGACTGAGCAAGTTCACTCTTTAGAATTAAAAAAAAAAACCATGCAATATTAATTCATCATTCTTAAACTAGACAAAACATAATGAGTTATTACCCATCTAAGCTATTAAAGCATATAAATGATTGTTAAAATAAAGAACATTTAGTTGGTTTAAATCTTTCAAATGAATAAAAGTGCTGAGATTTAATTTTGTAGATTGGGATTTTTTTTTTAAATTTAACTATTTGCTACTAAATACTACTATATACAAATATAATTTAATTGTATACTCATTGAATTATTGAACTTAATAATTGTATTTTGGGAGATTATCTCTTACATATGTCAGGTTTTTTTTTTTTTTTATTTATTTAGTTATTACTTTTTATAACTATAATAAATCTGCATTAAACCATTAAAATATCACATGATCTTCATTTATTTTTAGTTATGCAAACTATTAAAACAGTAACATATTTCCCTACAGTAGTGCCACCCAGTGTGTCCATTGATTGCTATGGATTGCACTGCTTGTCACTCCTGTGTGGAGAGAGTTGCTAAATCTTAAATTTCTAAAAGTTGTTTATGTATATAAGGAGATACATTGATTGTATTCTGAACTCTGAGTGAACTGGTAAAATAGAATTAAAAATTATGATTATCTTTGGTCTATTTTTAGAAGCTTCAGTTTCTGATAAAGACAAGCCACATTGCTAATAAAGAAAGTGCTCATCTTTCTAGATTAATTGGAAATGGGTGTAGAAAAATTCTAGTAAAGATTTATTTATTTTTTTAAAAAAAGTGTTTTTTCTCCCCATAAAAAATTAAAATTCAGTATTTTCAAATTAAATTTATTTATAAGAAATCCATATTTAATTTGATATATATCTAAAATATGGCTGAATATCTTAGCTACAATCAATCATGCATATTCACATATACACCTACAGACATACACACCAATAAATATTCATATATATATACAGTACAATTTACTTAATATAAACAAAAAAAAGTTAAAATCTTTCTTAATTCATTGTCTAAATTATACTTGTTCTTATACATATTTACTATAATGATGGTGTAGATTATGATGATGGTGTTTTATTTGTTGTTAAATAAATTGAATTATTTCTATCATCTAGTTGATTTAAGTATTTTTTTAAAAAATCAAAATTTTTGTATTCTTTTCTAAATACATTCAGTTATATGCATGCAAAACGTTTATAAACAATTTGGCATCATGATTCTTGATTTTTCAATAATTGATCTTGGTTAGGAGAATAAGCCATCAGAACTATATAGACCTAATCCAGTTGTCAGTATGAATGTATAAATCAGTTTATATCAAAAGAATATATTTATAATCATTTCTCCATTGTGGAAGAATTCTCTATTGAGATGACAAATTTAATTTCTCTATTTTTACATACAAGTTAAGTCCATTCACTAATGACTGAATATTTCTTTCACTTTTAAAGAGTAGCAGACTTAATTTTATCTCTGAGTTCTTTGCATTTAAAAGCAATTATATGGCTTTATTTAGTGTTGAATGTTTATAACCAGAAGAATATATTGAATTTAGAAATTTGCATTTCTTGGTATATTATCAGAAATTCTAAGCACTTTGTGGTGATAATTAAAAACATGAAAGTAGAAGAAACTGATATTGTATTCTTTGATGTGGAAAATTTAGTCACAAATGTAATCACTGATGAAATATTATATAAACCAAAACAACCCTGCTATGCATATCAATATGCTTTATGCACAAACAGAATTTCCCAGTAAAATCAAAGTGTGAATATGTGCTCTCTGTCATTCCTGATTAATAATGTTTACATGGAAGACTTTGAAACCACAGTCATAGAAAATTATGCTACATCTCTTACAAAAAAACCTGGTTTTGCTATGTAAATGTTACATTAATTCCTGTGGACTAATGTTAAAGCAACATTGTGGACATTGATAACATATGTCAAACAACATATCTTGTCCATTTAAATTCATCATAGAATTAAAACAAAAAAATGATATTTTTAGATGTTCTTGTGGAAAACTATCTTATGTCAGTGTTTGACATAAATCTGTGTGTTATTATTAACAATTCTATGTTTTTAGAAGAGTATGAATAAAGTTTGAATTTTTTTAATAAACATATAAATTATAAATATCCATTACAAATTATGTAATACAAGCAAGAGCAATTCCAAATCTTGTTTAATTCAAAGTCTAAACTTAAAATGCATCTATTATTTTCATTGTAAATTTAGTTTCAATAATTTATATAATTTGAATGTTATGCTTAAAAATTTATATAATTTACTTTGTTTTTCAAAAATTAAAATGCTAAAATTGCATAAAGATTTTTGGTTTATTTGTTAAGATTAATTTTATTTTTAATAAATTACTATATTAATTGAACAACAATTTTACTTGATTTGATTTTGAAATTGCATTCAAAATCATTGGTTTTGAATGATTAATTTTTAATATATATTTTTAAACCTTTGTTTTTTCATCTTGGAAAATTGATATTATTATTGTCTTCATTATATATATATACTTGATATTATTTATAAAATGAACCAAAAACAAGCTTCTCATAGTAAAAGATTATGGTGATGTTTCCAACTTCTGTCAATATATTTGAAAAATTAACTGATCTCATGATTTGACAAAAAAAGAGAGAGAGAGAGAGAAATGTGCACAATCTGTTGTTTTTGTTTTTTTTCTCCAAATATTTATTCAAACAAAATATATGTGAAATCTGAATAAGTTTGAAGTATTGTGACATTTAGAGAAGAAATACACCGATATTTCATAGTGTTTATAAAAGTATTATAATCGTAAAAGGTTTTGTAGTTTACTTTATTTGGTTCTGTTTTATATGCCCTATTAATATCACTAAATAATAACATTCTATTCTACAACTAGTGTTTTAAATCCATTTTTACAAACTTTTTTTTATCTCTTCATTCCATCTTTAATTAATAACAGAATACAATATACAGTATTGCTACAGTTTCAATCCCACTACCTGTATTTAAAAATCCAAGTCTGAAAGACAAACCTTAAATAAAAGTATGTGATACAGATTTGGATTTTTAAACACAGTTGAAACTGTAGCAGTTGGTTATATTATATTACAATATTAGGTTTTATCTGGTATTATGCATTCTTTAATTTATCTTTTAATTAGATATTGACTAAGAATAATTATCTTTTAATATCCAGTCAAAAATTGTTTTAATCCATTCTATTTTTTTTTTTTTTGTCTTTGTGCCCAGTTTTATTCTCCCCTATCCACCCAAATAATATTGCTAATGCTAAGTCTTTTTTAGGTATATCTTTTTTTTCACTAGTGTTCTTCATTCTCTTACTTCTTAGAGAGAATGTTTTTTTTTTTTCTGATTCGTCATGCTTGCGTGTTAAGAGATTAAATATAGAAGAATCTCTCATTTCTTTTTTGAAATCTTTTTATTAGGCTTATTTTTGTGAATCTGATGGAACAAGTTCATTCCTATAAATTATTATATGCAACTATGAAAAGAAGCATGGTTAATATGAAGTGCAGAGAAATCTATTTCTAGTTGATTTTAAAAGCGCAATTTGGTTACAAGGTCTTGGTTAGACATATATATGCAAGAGTGTTGAAACAAACATTTAGCTTACAATTTAGAATAATTGTAATTTTAAGTTATAGAATGTTCAATGTTCACATTTTACTAATAATATTATCATTTTTATTTTCTTTATTTTAATAATATTGGATCATAATTATTAACATATTAGTAACAAATCCTGAAAATATAGTAGTTTGATATTCATTTTGCAGTTTTCAAAATAATAATATATGTAATATGCTTAATTTGTGCTTGAATACCTTAATTTTTTTTTTCTCCATATTTGTTCCTGCTGTTTTTTTTATCTTCATTTGGGAATTTAAAATCGTTTTTATCTATATATGTGTGTGTGTTTGTATGGGTGTTTGTATTTTAATTTAAGATCTCTGACTGAAGACAATTTAAGTAATTAAATAGCAGTAATATAACATAGCAATAACATTTGATCATTATTGATAATAATTTGCTTTACTTGCCATTCTCTGAACAATATTTTTATTTTAGAATATCAATATTTAAAAATATACCATAAACTTTAAGAAGCTCAGATGCAATAATAAAATTGGATTTGATTTTTATAAATGTTACTGAAGTTTCTCATCATTCAGAACTATAGAAGATTGCTTTGCTTACCTGTTTTCTGAAATGAAACTGAACAGTCTGTAATATATATATACCTATGAAATACAAACCATGAATAAGTTTATGATTTTTCTAATTTATGCATATAGAGACAGCTTTTAAGGATTTAATAAGGCCAATCTATATCTTGGTTGAAATCTCCATAGATTCTTTTTAATGATTATGAATAGTTGGCAATTTTTAAAATTAAAAAAATTTCATATACTAAATTAACAAGCATTAGTGAGCTCTTAAAATTTTTATTAATTACTATGACAGCATTATTATTTTTTATATCATTTTTTTATACTATTCTGAATCAAGAACATTGTTTTCAATTATTTATATATGTGTGGCTTAATTTAGAACAAAAATCTTTTTAATAATTGTTATTCAATATTATAATTGAAGATGTAAGTGATAGCAATTAGATTATATTTTGTTTGACCTGACTACTAACTACCAGCATGTATTCTTCAAACACTAATTATATTATTATCATGTCATCTTATTTCCTTTAATTATTACTAAGAAATATGAACAAGTCAATGTGACATTTGTGCTCCAAATATGAAGTAAAAATAAAATATTCCATAAAATAATGCCCATTGCTAAATGTTTGCAACATTATACATTCAGACACATACATGAATAGAATCTTATATACACACTTTTGCATACTTGCTTGTACTCACATATTTCTTTATATGTATATTCTTGTCAACACAGTATCAATTGAAACTAATCATATGTAATGGCTAGTTTTCTTACATTATGAAAAAAAAATTAGTGTAATTTTTATTAAAAATCAAATGTATTAGGCAGTTATACATTTTTATTTTTCAGTAACAAGTTTATTTTTAATTTATTATATATTTTAAGATATACATTTGCATATGCACACATATTATATTTTAATTGTTAATCTTTAGCACTTGTTTAAAAGGAAATAACTATAAAAATTAAAATGCTATTGCACTATTCAGTTCCATTATAGAGGAATAGCTATTCAATCCAATTATTGACTATAAACTCAAACTCATTTCTCATTATTTAGAAAAAAGATAAATCGGTTAGTCAAAAATTCAAAAGAAATGCCCAAAAAATAACAAAAATATTTTTCCAGCTTATATACATAATGGCTTTAAAATAGGGATGGGGTGACTGGAACTAATGAAGTAATTTTTTGGCAGCATTTTTTAATGCATACTCTCATCTGCCATTTATCAAAATTCCTATTTTATTTATTATATCAGTTTTAATATATACATAGAATCTGCCCAAAGACCTATTGTATAATTAAATAATTGAACACCATATTGAACAAGCAATAGGATTTGATCATCATCAATGGGTATTTGATATTGCTTACATAATTCATTTCAGCCTTTGGAATCAAAAAAGAAATCCAATTCTGATAATAAATCAAATAGTACTTTGTGATTTTGTTCTTTAACTCTTATTGGGAAGAAGCATATATACATATATTATTTATCAAATTTTAAATAAAGCTTGATGATTATCATATTCCTAACATTAAATGTGTTCTACTAATATAGGTAATTGTGCTTTTACATAATATCCATCTGCACACTGTTGAACTTAATAGTTAATGCTATCTTATTGTAACAAAAATAAAATTATATTTATTAAGTCAGAGATTTTAAAAAACAATACATCATTTTCCAATCCAGTGTCCTGCTCTTTTCATATATAGAAACATCATTGAGTCAATTACTAAATGTCATATTTCTTCTAGTGTTACTTTTATTGATAGTATAAAAAGAGGTTTTTTTTATTTAATTAGAATCACTATTTTCCTTCTGTATACCCTTTGGTTCATAAGATGCCGTTTTTGTTTCAACCTACATCTAAGAAATACAATCACTGTTTTTCAATAAAATCTCAAAAATTAAAAACAGAGATCAGGCACTTGCCCCACCAAACATTGTTAATGCTACATAGAGTCTGGATTACTCTCCCAACCTCATTATAATATTGTTTTTTTTTTCTTTTACTATTATTAATTTTTTTTTATGTCAATGTTATCTATGTAAATAATGTCTTATTTGTAATCTAAAAACATTGTAGTAGTCCAGTGATGGTGAACCTATGGCACACGTGCCAGAGATGGCACGTTCAAATTTTTTACTGGCACGCGAACTATTTACATATAATTTTATATGCTTTAAATTAAAAATTTTTTGGGTTGATAAAATCTGCACTAATAAAAATTTACTGTAAACTAAAGGTAAAATAAATAAATGTAATATATTAGAATTCAGTTTACAATTGACTTTAATTAGAAGCAATAAATTATGATATTTTAAATCAAATAAAGTGGTACCCATATACTGTTGTATCATATTCTATAAATCTCACGAATGATTCCAATAAAACTAGATAGTAAATTCAGTAAAATATTTTATAACTCTTTGAAGTAAAGTTTTTCAAATCTAAAGTAAAAGTAATCAAATGATTTTCTGTCCTAATCTTTTTTCATCTAAATATGTTGACACCCTTCATTTTATTAATGTAATCAAAATCGTGAACAAAGGAACAAAATGCGTAATCAATGCCATCAAATGATGTTTTTTTTTTTGCATAAAGATTTGCTATCAGCAAGAATACAGTGACAGGATTTAGTTATTTTAAAGTCTAAAAACATAATGAACTTAAACATGTAAAACTGGCAAACTGCTATTCAACAGGACAAGAAGCACAAAGCAAAAACAACAATGAATATTCACCAGTACCAAAAACCCTCTACAAGAACATAGATATATGTAAACTCAATACAGATGAACTTTGAAGCAGACATTAAAAGCGTGTGACAAATCAAACAAAGATAGTTCTGTGGACTGCATTAAGTTATCACAGGACATTTAAAAACATGAGACAATGCAACAAGATTTAGACTGGGTTTTTTTTAAAATTCATAGCCATATACAAAATAGATGTAAAAATTATTAACTGATATAGTGATGTATCCTTTGAATAACCTCTGTATATACAAGTAATAAAAATTCTTGATAAAAAGATTTGTGTAAAAGTGAAATGTAAGGATAATAATATATTTCAACATATAATAAATCTTTGATTTATAAAATTATTAAAGCTCATTTATATTTACTTTTACATAAAATTGTTATCATTAGATTAATATGACTAGCGAAAAAAACAAAACAAATATTATCAAGCAGTAGAGAATTTCAACATTGGTGGACTGATGAGTATGGAGTGATTAACAAAGGCACCAGGGCAGTATGTGTTTTATGTTTCAGAACAGTTTTATTGAGAACATCATCCGTAAAGCACCATTATGAGACTAATCATAAATCGCTTTGTGAAAAAGTAAAGATGAACAAAAAGAATATATTGCCCAAGATTTAAAAATATAAACATTCAGTCATCATCTAAATGAAATTTATTGAAAATCATTCGAATATAATTGCTGCTAGTTTTTTATTTCAAATGTAATTGCCAAACATGGAAAACCTTTTAATGATTGGGGAATATATGAAAGAAGCTTGAATGAAATGTGCATGAGTTCTTTTTGAAGATTTTGAAAACAAAGCAAAAATTATTCAGAGCATAAAAGATTTGCCATTGGCCAGAAATACAATTTAAGAAAGAATCCTGCAAATGGCTAACAACATAATTTACCAACAAAAAAGTGATAATTTCTTCTAGTTTAATTTCTCTCTACCTTGATGAAAGTACAGACCTAAAATGAGCTCATTTGGTTAGTTTTGTTGGCAACAATATCAAAGAAGAATTGATCAGTTTAACCTCATTACTAACAACAACAAAGGGAATAGATATTTGCAATGAAGTTTCAAATGTTCTCGCTGAAAAATAAATAGATGTTGCCAAAATTGTATTAATAACTCTAGTTGGTATCGTATTGGAGATTCAATTTTGGATTTTCAGCAGGTTTTATGTATTAAGGTCAGTTTTAAGCCACTGGATGATGTTATGAATGTTGTGACATCAAATTTATATCTACACATTGAATAAGGTAAACTCAGTATACAATGGTTTACTTATGTACAACAATGTCCAATGGAAAGTTCTTCAAAGATTTGTTATGTGTTTAGATGAAATTAGATATTTTTACGTAATGAGAAAATCATTAAAAAATATAATGAATTAATGGATGTTGAATGGCTTTCAAAATTAATGTTTTTTTATTGATATGTGTTTACATCTAAATGAATTAAATGTGAAACTGCAAGACAATTGCTGTCATGTTTGATTTGATCAAAGCATTTGATGTTAAATTACAAATTTTCAACCATCATATTATTTCTTACACTTTCAAATATTTTCCAAATCTAAAAAAGTTGACTGATTTTCAATATCATGAGAAGCCAGATCAAATAAAATTGACACAAGACTTTTGTGCTGTTATTGAATCGATAATTGATGAATTTTCTTTAAGATTTACACGGTTCGGACAATTTTCAGAAACATTAAAATTTATTTTTTTATCCAGATATAATATCAATGGATAGTCTCAAGTCAGAAATTTTTGAGTGGCTCAATTTGGAAGAGATGGAAATGCAATCAGTCGATTTTCAATCCAGTTCTATGTGGAAACAGAAATTTGTTGATTTGAGGAATGAATTAGAAACAATGGGAAATGATCGATTATTGGACATATGTAAAAAGAGTGCTGAAGAGGAACTATTGACTGCCTGGAACGCTATTCAATTGTTTAAAAAAATTAGCGACTCCTATATTATCAATCGTGTGACTCATTGTTTTCAGAAATGAATTTAATTACAGTTCAAGAAATAGAATGGCAGATGAATCTAGTTCAGCATGTACATTTTTAAAATTGACAAAATATGACCCAGATATAAAACATTTGGCATCCAATGTACAACAGCAAAAATCTCATTACATAATACCTATTTATGTTGATTTTATATGTTTATTTTCATAAGTTTATTTTAATTACTATTAATTTTTTACTATTATATTTTATTCAACTTTTGTTCTTCTAAATAAATATCATTCACTTCTATTTAGTTTATTTAGAAATTTTGTTTAATTATTATTGTCACGACCATTGACCATTGTACTCGTCTATTCCATGTTGCTAATTGAATTCAAACCAAATATTCCACAAATTTAGATTTAAAAAATCTTTAGCATAATAAAAATTTGTTTTAGAAGTAAAAAAAAAGAGATAAATTAGACTTTAAATAAGTAACTGCACAACAAATGTTTCTCTATCAACCTTCTATTGAGGAATAATGTTTTCACTAATTCAAAATTTTATTTTAAAATTCCTTTTTATATCCACTATAAAATAAAGAAATTGGAATTCCAGAATTTTCTTTTACAATGAAGCTCCAGATTAGTAGTTTCATTTCTTTAAAAAAAAATCATTTTATAATAAATAGTTGCTTAGATATTGGGGGAGTCAAGTGATATTTATGCATTAAAATAATATCTTGACCACAACAATTGTATTCAATTGACCAAACAGATTTTTTTTAAAACTTTTTCTTAGCTGAAAATTGATCTACAAACCTTTTAGCTTTTGAACCACTCTCACCATTAAATCAAACCACATAGAGTATCATTTAATTATATGATTTTGACATAAAACTTTTTATCAGTTCAATTTATTAAAAATTATATAGTGAGGCACTGTATTCACACTAAATGTAGTTTTAAAACTTCTTGTGGAAGATATAAATTAACAAATAGTAGTACATACTTTGTTTACAATAGACATTGCTTACAATACTGATTTGAATGTGTACAGGTTTTTAACACACATATACATGTAATGCAGACACTTTTAAATATAAATTCAAAAATTACTGGAGATATATAAATTAAGATGATTAATAAAAGTGATTTAAAGAAATACAATAATGAAAGTGTAAGAAAGACTAGAATAATAAATTGAGATTTCAAAATTAAACGACTAGCCAAAAAATATTAAAACCTAATTTTTTTAACACAACCAATCGGTTTCACTACCTAGTTGTTGTTTTTTTTTAAATTTAACTAGTCTTATTTGAATTTGATGTAATTTATTTTATTAACAAATACAGCTGTATGAGAGTTTACTTATCATATTCTCTCAATAAAATAAATGCAATATATTAGAATTTTAGTTTTGTTATGAAAATGAATAATGATAAAGTTTCAGACTAATTTGCTCCAATACAGCCAGTCCTCGACTTTCATACAATTCGTTATTTCATATGAAGGGCAATAGAAAAAGATGCAGTGTGTTATGGAACTTTAAAAGAAGAATACATTTCAACTATATCTTGTTAAATTTATAAAGAAAATATCAGATACTAATCAATAAAATATTATTTATGTATATGCTAATTCACTTCATTAAAGAATAAATATTTTAAAAGCACTTTTTGATGTTTTTTTACATTGCCTTACTGTCGTACATTTCAACTTTTGTACATATTCAGAAACCAATTAGGTATGAAAGTCAAGGACTGCCTGTAATTTGTTTGTTTTTCTTTAATTTTGCTTGAAATATATTAGCAACTTTCTGATTTATTACAAAATCATTTTATGGAACATTCTTTTAGATCATGTATTTCATTCACATTTTTTTTTTTAGTTGTAATGAAAAAAATTCATATTGGAAATACATGCAATAATGATGCATGTTTACTTTTTTCATTATTTTATGAATGGATAATTTATTGGATTTTTTTAAAACAAATATTCAATGTCACAATAAGATTTTTTTACAATTAATCATTTTCAACTTAATCATTTAAGGAAACAACTTTTTTTAAATCTTGTCAAAATTGCTATGATCATTAGTTTATGCTTTGAAGCCATTTCAAATGAAATATTAAATTTTTAAAGGAAAAAAAAAATTATACACAAGAGGTATTGTCATTTAGATTGTTAAAAATTGTGACTCATGGTGTGATTTATGCATGACACTTAGAGAGAGCACTGCGAGATAAGAAAATTGTGGCTACTTACCATTAAAAAATATACATTATAAAACATTTACATCTTTTTAAAATGATTTTCAAATTTTAATATGTAAATATTAAATAATAGATGTAGTGGCTTCACTGTACTTTTTAACTAGATTTGAATTAAATATATAAAAGTGAAATAGCAGATTTTTTTTTTCTTTTTGCCAAATAATTGTAATAAATATGTTTTTTAAATATATAAAAATTAAATATCAGAATTGGTTTATTTTAAATATTTAATTTTAATGTTTGTTAGTAATCAGTAATGCAGCAAACAATTTTGTCTATTAGAAAATTTCAATGATAGAAAGTTAAAATCAAATTTCAATGTTTATATTATAATGGGACAATCCTTTTCAGGACTCGAGGAAGTTGCATCTACCTATAGTCGGACTTTGAGTCTTCTTATAGAATGCCATGGATGATGTGATTTAAAATATAATCCATTCCTCTATTAATAACCTCGTTATTCTCGGAAATTGAGCTCAGAGTAGAAATCACAATTGACTCTTCAGGCATTTCCACAAATATCCCATAGATAATGATAAATTTAGTATAAGCTATATATAACTTTTTTATAAATATTAAATCATTAAGTTGATTCAATATATATATATATATGCGTGAATATGTATATTTATAATTATTGGTTTTATAAAATGACTAAATAAAATAAACAAATGAGACCTATTTAATTTTAAAATCAAGTTTAACACATTTTAATCCGTAATAGAAACAAAAATATTATCACATAAATAATAAAAATATTGAAATTTAGAATTATAATCTGTGCTTATATATATACAATAATAAACTATTTAACATTCAGAAAAAAACATAATGTAATTATTTACATATATATAATTTAAAATCATGTGTACAATAAATAATACCACCATACATTATAAATCTACACATTGTGTCATTAAAATGATTCAGTGTGTGTTATGTCTATATAAGATAACATCCATTCACACTAGATTAATAATAGAATGTATTCTGATATTAATTATGTTATTGTTTAAAAAGAAATTATGATATATGTCAGGTAAGGTTCAATTTGGAATATAATAAAACTTACTTCCAAATTGAAATAATTTAAAAACTTTTACCTTAGTCAGCTGTCACTTTCACCAGAGCATATATCAAAATATCAACATCTAAATTTTATTAAATAAATAAAAGTAAAACGTTCATCTTATCAGTTCTCCAATTTAATATACAAAGTAATTTTTCCACGTAAATATAATTATCCCCAAAGGAAATAAAGTTTAAGAGTTATTAACGTGCACAATGAAGTATTCCAAGATGTGAAAGAATAATGGTTTCATATTCCTCCTTAGACGAAATAAAATGACGATGAATGTTGAAAGGTAAAGTTCCTTGATCATCCTTCGAAGAGGTAATCCAAATATTCATTCCTTTAAATATTTGCGTAGTAAAATATTTAAAATCTTCAATATAATACTCCATTATCAAGACAACTTTTTTAGTGGAAATTACGATGATTATACTTTAGGCATTAAGTAGGAATAAATTTACATGTTCAGGTTTAAAACATCAGCAGAAATCCTTGGCATAAATTGTCTAGCCAGAGAACATCTTTATAAATTTTTGTCTTCTTAAACATATATTTTGAAAATTCATTTCGAAGACGTTGATTTCTCTTATAACCTTGTCAATCTCAATGATTATTTTTTTATAGTTCTTTATAATGTTAAAAGTAAGTAAATTAATTACTTGAAGACAATTTTAAAATAGTGAATCTTTTTTTTTCTTAAATGTGTTCTAAATTCGAACACATTTAAATTTACAGACGTAGTTATTGTCTTGATAACTAAATAGAAGATTATTGTTATAACAATATTAGTCCATTTTTATACTGGATTAATTTCCACAAGCATATCACATAATCATGCTCATGCTCTATTGTTTAAATATACAATTTGTAATGAACTCCAAATGTTTATTTCCTTTGTTTCAAGTGATAAAATGCAATGATGACTTACGGCTTTGTCAATGTCAAGTTGGTTAATAAAAAAATACTATTAGTTAGAAACATTTATTTATGTGTGTGTATAAACAAATTAGAATTATTCATTTTTAGAATTATTCTTTTAATACTAACTAGTTTATGTATATAGCTGATATATGAAAATATTAAGATAGGTGTATGTTATTTATATCTGTTGATTCGATATAGGCACAGTTAAATTCACAAAGAAACACAAATTGTTTTAGGTGAGGCTCATATGGTACTCTCACAATATATTATTGGAAATACATTTATTTTGTTATGTAAGGTTAAGTCAATTTTAATTATTTTTTAATAAATATAATTTGGTATAGAATTTGTTTATGAAACCTATCTGTAACATTATTATTCGCAAAATGAATACAGAATATAACTATAGTTTTGAAAATAGATTATGTATACTACAATTCTTTAAATAGCTAATAAACTAAAAGAGAACATTTAATCTTTATTTTAAATTCAGTTGTTGTTTGTAATCTTTCACATTTATTTGTGGAATATAATAATAATTTTATTTCTTAGTCCATTTTAAAACAGTATGTTATAGTATGTCTATGTTTAATATATTATTAACTTCAATTATATTTTTCACAATTGTATCATTAAAAAAAAAAACTAGATTGGCATGTTACCATAAAATATATGAATATTATTTAAATCTAAGATTTTTCAGTTTATTGCTAGTATAATGTTGTAAATCAAACTTAACATTTATCAGTTGTTATATAATCAGCTGATATGGATAACAATAATGATGAAAATCAATCAATATTTTTTTGTAGTCTAATGCAAGTTGCATACTGTTGCATTAATGTGTATGTGTAAAACAATGTACTGACAAAAAAAATTAAAAAGTGAATTATTCGGGATGTATATATATTTTATGCTTGCTTCATTAAAAGTAAATAGCTTATCTACATTATGATTATTTTGCTGTTTTAAATTTAAAACTTCTTATAATAATTCCAAATTAATAAATTACAAAGAATAAATTTAAAAATACCATTAATTAAAGCTTGCTTATAACTGTTATTAAAACAGGCAAAACTCTATATGTATTGCCACTCAGTGCAAGCCAGAGTAATCAATGGATGCCAGAAGGCTTGTGCATAAAATCCCCATCTTGTGACTACTCGTCCAATATCCCCAGACTAGTTTCTAGCTTGTGGCCTTTGTGAGGGCGGAGCCTTGGTTCTGAGAGCACTGCACCTGGATCCTAGGATCAAATGCAACCCTCCAGCAGCCACCTTTTATCTCTACTTAACTACAAAACCACCTTTTATCTCTAGTTAACTACAAAACTATGAGTCTTAAATTGAAAACACTATAATATTTTCAATCCAAGCTCATTAGCTTATATAGTCATATAGGTCTGAACTCAGTTCACTAATACATTTTGGTTCTTAAATAACCATAGCCACCACTATCCTATTAGACAGGATTGGTTTTAAGCCAATAAACATCACATGAACCCCATTTCTTATGCTTGCTTATAATTGTTATTAAAACAGGCAAAACTCTATATGTATTACCACTCAGAGCAAGCTAGAATAATCAATGGATACCAGAAGGCTTGTGTGCATAAAATCCCCATCTAGTGCCTACTCATCCAATATCCCCAGACTAGTTTCTGGCTTGTGGCCTTCGTCAGTGAGGAGCCTTGGATCTGAGAGCACTGCACCTAGATTTTAGAATCTAATGCAACTTTCCAGCAGCCACCTCTTATCTCTACTTAACTACAAAACTATGAGTCTTAAATTGAAAACACTAATATTTTCAATCCAAGCTCATTAGCTTACATAGTCATATCATTCTGAACTCAGTTCAGTACTTATACATTCTGGTGTCTTTGGTCCTTTAATAACCCTAGCCATCACTATTAGTCAGGATTGGTTTTAAGCCAATATGTATAGTGCAAGCCAGAGTAATCAATGGATGCCAGAAGACTTGTGCATAAAATCCCCATCTTGTGACTACTCATCCAATATCCCCCGACTAGTTTCTAGCTTGTGGCCTTCGTCAAGGCTGAGCCTTGATTCTGAGAGCACTGCACCTGGATCCTAGGATCTAATGCAACCCTCCAGCAGCCACCTTTTATCTCTACTTAACTAGAAAACCACCTTTTATCTCTAGTTAACTACAAAACTATGAGTCTTAAATTGAAAACACTATAATATTTTTAATCCAAGCTCATTAGCTTATATAGTCATATAGGTCTGAACTCAGTTCACTACTTATACATTTTGGTTCTTTAATAACTATAGCCACCACTATCCTATTAGGCAGGATTGGTTTTAAGCCAATAAACATCACATGAACCCCATTTCTTATGGTTGCTTATAATTTATTAAAACAGGCAAAGCTCTCTATATGTATTACCACTCAGAGCAAGCTAGAATAATCAGTGGATGCCAGAAGGCTTGTGTGCATAAAATCCCCATCTAGTGCCTACTCATCCAATATCCCCAGACTAGTTTCTGGCCTGTGGCCTTTGTCAGTGAGGAGCCTTGGATCTGAGAGCACTGCACCTAGATTTTAGAATCTAATGCAACTTTCCAGCAGCCACCTTTTATCTCTACTTAACTACAAAACTATGAGCCTTAAATTGGAAAATACTAATATTTTCAATCCAAGCTCATTAGCTTATATAGTCATATCGTTCTGAACTCAGTTAAGTACTTATACATTTTGGTGTCTTTGGTTCTTTAATAACCATAGCCACCACTATCCTATTAGGCAGGATTGGTTTTAAGCCAATATGTATTGAGAGTTTTGCCTGTTTTAATAACAGTTATAAGCAAGCATAAGAAATGATCATGTGATGTTTATTGGCTTAAAACCAATCCTGCCTTATAAGATGGTGATGAGTATGGTTATTAAAGAACCAAAGACACCAAAATATGTAAGTACTGAACTGAGTTCAGATCTAAATGACTAAATAAGCTAATGTGCTTGGATTGAAAATATTATAGTGTTTTCAATTTAAGACATAGTTTTGTAGTTAAATAGAGATAAAAGGTGGCTGCTGGAGGGTTGCATTAGATCCTAAAATCTAGCTGGAAGTGCTTTCAGATCCAAGGTTCCTCACTGACGAAGGCCACGAGCCATAAACTAGTCTGGGGATATTGGATGAGTAGGCACTAGATGGGGATTTTGTGCACAAGCTTTCTGGCATCCATTGATTACTCTGGCTTGCACTGAGTGGCAATACATATAGAGAGTTTTGCCTGTGTTAATTAAAGCTCAGTGACAAACCAAAAATAATGAAGCCTAAATAATGTTTGAGTATTGTATTTGATCATTAATATATCAAAATTCAAAAATTTCTGTAGTAGTTGTTAAAAAATTGTGTTAGTAATATCTACCATACATCATACATTTTTGTTTTATAATTATGTTTAATAAACAATGAAAAGTTTTAGAACTATTCCAAAATCTTTTATTGGATATGTATAATGTAACTAAACATGAGAATTAAGAAAAAGGTCATAACTCTGCAATATCTTTCAACATTTTATTCTGTTCAAAAATAAGTACAGAACAAAAATTTTTATTTTAAAAAATATATAAAAGGTTTATTATTACTAATGTACATAAGCTATGATAAATAAAATACTCTATTTTGCTCTTATCTATACATGATTTTTACTATAAAAAATAAATATATGGTGTTCTTTGGGAGGCTATGTGATATTCTAATACTCAGGTACTAAGTTGAGTACAATAGCTCCAGCATATTGGCCAAATTGAACTGTTTTTTTTTTTTTAACTTTTCTGGCATTTCGACATGAAATGATATTAGTGTATTCATTAATAAATATTTTTAATACTAGAAGAGCATCTAGCCAATATTTATGTTTTTATGTGAAGCTGATAAATTGAATTTATAAGCTTTTATTTAAGTTCATTATTTTAAAGCAAATAAAACTCTAGATAATGTTAAAATTAAAATATTTTCTTTTTGTTGTTTTTAAATTTTGTTAAAGCACTAAGCATCACGTGATCACTATTTCTTATGCCATCACATTACTGTTATTAAAACAGGCAAAACTCTCTATACAGTAATGCCATGCCACTCAGTGTCAACCAGAGTAATGAATGGATGCCAGGAGGCACTGGATAGGGATTTATGCACAAGCCTTCTGGCATCCATTGATTACTCTGGTTGGCACTGAGTTGCACTACTGTATGGAGGGTTTTGCCTATTTAAATTTTGTATTATATCATTATATTTTTCCTTCAAAAATTGTATGCTATTTTTATCTTATTTTTTATATTCAATTTATAATTTACTATTGTTTTCTAATTTACGTCTTCATTACTTGTCTTGTTTTAATGATTTTCATATAATACATATATATTATATTTAATGTTTTTACAGTTATATGATGTAAATAAGGTAATTTTTGGGTCAGAACACATTTACATATATATATATATGGTGGCCTTATCAAGTTTTTAGAAGACAGGTAAACCTAAATAAGGTTTTTAAGACAGCCTTCAGTCTAATCATTATCAATTTATCATTTACAAAATTGTATAGACACTCTTACCACCTCATACAAGGACAATTATCGTAATCATCATCAATTTGCAAGTAATATTTTGATAAATAATAGTAGCCATTTAGTAATATTATAGATGTTATAGGATGTGGACATTATAAAAGCTTTGTTGTTGTTTTTTTTTTTTGTTAGATAAAATGATAAAAGTCATGCCAAAGAGAAAAAAAAAGTGCAAGCTTAATTTATTATGTATACATTGACTAAAATATGGTTTATTTCTTTTTTTAGTATTGTAAACAATTTAAAAGCCAAAAAAAATTATTTATTTTGTAATTTTAAAAAAAAGCTTTAATTATCTACCACAACAAAGAGCAGTAAAAATTAAGTGAAAATGTATTCATTAATGAAAATATGAATTACTAATTTTTATTTAATAATTTAATACATTTCATGACCACTATCTCATACTAGCACAATAATTGTTATTAAACAATTCAAAACAAAACAACACTCTCCATATTGTTAGCACAAGATGGCACTACTATATGGAGAGTGTTGTTTTGTTTTGAATTGTTTAATACATTTCATCTTAAATATAAATAACTTTGGCAGAAATAAAATTGTTTTATTAATTTACATCATAGAAAAAAAAAACTTCAATCACAATAATCAATTCCACAAAAATTAAGTGAAAAATATGCATGGTATATATATTTTAAATTAAAATGCATTTTTGTAAACTAGTATAAAATGTTAGCCTTATTAAAGAAAATGTGACATTTTGTTTGGAGCAAAAAAAAAAATTAAAAATTTTACTAGACAATTACAAAAACAAACAAATATATATATAGATCACATAATACATAAAGTACATCTAAAATAAGTTAAAGGTTGTACATCATTGTCTTGCATTGGTGGTTGAGAGGTCAGCGTGACTGCCTTGCACTTGCAGGCAGTTGCCCGGGTTGCGAGTTCGCATCCTGGCAGATGCTATGACACTTAAAAAAAAAAAAAAAAGTGTACTTCATTATTTATAGATTTTTAAAGATGCTTTATTTTAATCTAATAAATCTGATTCAGCTGGATGTTAATCTTAATAGAGTAATTTCAGTGTGGTAAATGCAACTGATAAAATATTTAAAATTATTGCTTAAAAAAAAAACTTAATACACCCAATATCAATTTGTGTACTATATTTGCAAACAGATTATTTTTTTTATTAATAGGTATTCAATATTGATGGTAGTAAACCATTATAAGACTTTTTTTTTTATATACATGAGATTTTTAAATTTATTATATATGTAAGGAAACTAATTAACCTTATTATCCAAGATAAAGATATACTGCTTTTTTATCTATTATTTCCATTTTAATAGTTCCACTATTTTTTTCTCATATTGTTTATGTAGGCCTACATTATCATGTTTCCCCATGAATTTTTCATGATAGATTTTGAAATCTTCATTGGTAAATCATAACATTCTCTGTACTTGATATAATTTTCTTTAAAGCTTGGATAATATTTGAATTATTGTGTACTATTCTGGAGATTAATTTTTTCAGAAAAATAAATAATTTTATATCTTAATAAATTAGTACTATTATTGCATTTATTTCTAACATATGATTATAGTCATTGTAAATAAAAAATATATTTTTTTAGGTAATAAACTTTATTAAATGTACAACATATTTACATAATTACAAAATAAATTTCTAGTTCAAACAACAAAAAAAAAGTAACAGTATTATCCTTCACTTGTCCATTATACACATTGCATCATGTTCATTCAACGTTCCTGTCACCTGTTAATTGTCACTGTTTACGATTTAGACTCTTTTTTTTTTAACAACAACATTACAATTCTTTATTATATGTTTTACTCCCAATTTTCACATTTGGAGAGAGCAATTCCTCCCCATACATGTTGGAAGGTTTTTGGAGCCAATATTTTAGGCATAAGTTAGAGTAGTTCTCCCAATCTTTATCCATTTTTTTTAACCAATTGAATTTTTTATTATCAAATAAAAGTGAACATCTTATTGTCCACAATGATTTCAACATATGGATCATTACATTCGCATTGTGCGGGTTGAAGTTTATAACATTTTTTAATAAGATGTTTGATATTTATTATAGGCCTGTGAAAGACATTCATTCTAATTTCTCTAAAGGCGTAGCAATCTTCAAACAAGTATATAAAGGTTTCACTGCCCCTGTTACATATAATACAGGTTTCATTCAAACTCAATCCCAGTTTTTTATTAATATAGGTAGTTGTAGGTAGGATCCCATTGATTAACTTAAAAATAAATCTCATTGATGTCTGATGTGTATATATTGAGTGAAATTTTTTTAAAATATTTTTTTTTTGAACAGCTCAAACAATTATTTTCATTTTTGGTAATTTACTTTTTTTAAATCTTTATATCTAATACCATCTAGGGTGGTTACATCAAGTTCATTTTAAAAATCTTTATATGCCATCAACATACTTGTTGATTCTAATTCTTTACAGTAAACTATACTATATAAAAAAATTTAATCTGAAAAGAAAATATTTACTGAAAGATTACTATTTGAAATAAGTGCTGGTTGAAAACTAAATTAAATTTATATGAAAATGAAATTATAACAATGAATTATTGTTTTTTACTTTTTCATTATTATTATTTATATTTTTTTATAATTACATTTTTGTATTAAGAATATACAATTAAATTTTCAAAAATAATTGCTCTGATATAGCAGATAATTAATTCATAGTGAATGGAAGTTGTATATTCTTCTATATAGATAAGCATTTTGGAATGTGTTTTATCAAGATTCTCAGATGACTGTTGAAGTTTAATCTGAGTTTTAGATCTTGTCTCTGGTACTAATATAGGTCTTGTCTCTGATATTAATATATCTTTCATCTATTCAAAGATATTCAAAATGAGAATATCAGAGTCATTTAGAAGTGCATTAATTTGTTGAAGTTGAGATAATAAAATGTTTACAACATGTTGTTTAACTATTTTGTATTAGGTAGTGTCCCTTAATATTTGCTGAAACATTTGAGAATTTTATTGACATAATGTGGCATAGTATATCTATAAAAATTAAGATTAAAGAAATTTTTTTGAAACAACTTATTTATTTCAAAATCATAATTCTCTGATATCTTCCTATATTTCACTTATAGTTAAAAAATAGGAAAATTACAGAAGATAGAATTTTATTCAGTAGCTATATATTAAGCCAGGTAGGATATATTGAAATGAGACAGAGAGAGACTGAAGAAAGAAAAAATAAGATTTATAGATTGTGTAATAGATTAAAGTAGATTATTATAATAATATGTATTCTGCACAAAGGCTGGTTGAAATAAACCAACAACAGAATACTATGAACAAACAGTAATCTTGATAAGATTATTGTAATAGTTTATTATTAAGACAATAAAGCCAATTACTCAAGACCATTATTATCTTTTAATGTGCTTTATTTTAACATTTCATTGCTTAGAGCACTCTATGTTGTTTAATGGAGTGATAGGTTCCATGTATTATAGAATTCAAGATCTTTGGATTGTGGACCAATTGTCACTCAAACTTCATATGAACTCCCAAGCAAGAAATTTTTTTTATTTATTTTATAATTAGAACTATATCTCTTATTGTTAAAATGCATAAACAATCATACAATATTTGAGCTCCACAATTGTAGAGTATGGAGTTCTATATCAATTGGCTTTTCTGTGGTTGTTTTTTTTTTCATTTTCGCCATGAATTAATCAGTTGCAAACTTCACTTGCAATTTGTAGAAATTATTAATTGCTGAAATGAATAATGTATACTTATTAATAGACAAATGTAATGAAATGATAAAAAGAGTAAAGATATGTCATAGATACAACTAATATTCATTTTATATAATTGAAATAAAAAGGAGAAAAGTTGAATCGCTTCTCGGCCTTTTGGCTAAGATCAAAGTGTGGTATCTGTTCTTACCAGCTTAATATCTGATACCCTTCCTAATGGGGGCCAGAATATTAAACTGATTTTGGAATTAGGTGGAGAGTTAGGGGCTTGCTTTGCCTCCGCTACGGGTTGACCTGGTATTGCAGTACTTCCAGGAACGGCCCATTTCTCTTCCCAGAGGGGGAAAAAAGGAGAAAAGTAAAAAAAGTTATAATATCTACAGATGTAAAAATGGAAATTTTAAGAGAATTGATCAAATTACTAAAGAATTATAGAAATGAATGGAAAAAGAAGTTTGAGATAATTAGTTTATAATGTAATTTATGATTTATGATCAATAATTTTTTTCAGTAGAAAATAAATTTCAGAATTTGAATAAGCAAACAAAAATATAAATAAAAAAACCAATTAAAATTCAAAATTTAATACATTTTACAAAATGCTAGCAGTTATTTTTCAGTCTCTGAACACCATATGCAGTTATATCTATAAAAAAAAATGTAAATTTGTTAACAAATTTTATAATATGCCAGCAGCCATTTTTCCATTTTGAAATGCCATATGTGATTATGTTTATTACTAAAATATATTCATTTTATTCTTATTATCTTTTCCAAATTTGATATGGAGTATTTCGCATTATAAAATGTTGACTAAATATAATGGCCAAAAGTTTTACAAAATTTAAAAACATACTTAATGTTGATACTGTTATAAAAACATCAAAACAATTAAAGAAATTATATCAGTCCACTAGAGGGAACCGAGATCTCCAGTTAACGCTGTTTCTGGCTTCCCATTTTGTTCCCTTTTTTCTAGTTTAGGGAATTAAATTTCTCTAAATAAAACTATCCTTATTAAAAAGGGGAGTTATTTAGCTCTCTTTTCATATACAAGCTATATCAACAATGTAATCACAAGTAAGAATAATTTCAACTTTTATAAAAACACTATGTAAATATATGACAGCCATTGAAATTACAAAAGATTTGTACAGAGATTTTATTTTATCTTTTAATGAAAATTTTTATGTCACTTAATTTTGTTGAATGAATGAGAGAGTGGTTGTTGGGAGGGCCCTCATGGTCCTAAATCCTAGTTCTTTTGAGGGAGGGGGCTGGGATGAGGGTGCTGTGGTGATCGTTACCAACATTGGTTTTTCTCATTCACAAGATAGGAAAAATAACGCTATTTGTGGCGATTTGTTTACGTTATCATCATAAATGATTTTATCCATGTATTATTGCAAAATAAGTTGTAGTTTGGCCTCATGATTCTAATTTCAAGTGATTCACCTTATTTAATTTTATTATTTCAAATGTTGTTATTGATAGGGCTGACCTTTTGCTGTTCATGTGATTTTTATGGTGAATTAGAATGGTTTTCAGCAGAGACATTTTGAAGCTTGGACTTTTTTTCTTGTTCTCCATAATTTTTCCAAAGTATTCGGGATTGCTCTCTTGTGAAGATATTCGAGGCCATTTGGAAGAACTGAACAGTAGATTGATTTAGTCCATATTTTATGTTATCTCCAAGTGTTTTCCTATTTCTCAACTTATCTACCGCAAATCAATTTCTCAATATTGTACTTCTAAAACACTATTCATATTTGAATTCTAGACTTTACAAATAATTTCTACGTGTACCTTTTAATTAAAAATTTCATTACACTCAACTTTGCTGATTGAATGAGAGTCTGGTTGTTGGGAGGGTCCTGAAGGCCTAAATTCTGATTCTTTTGAGGGGTAGGGCTTGGATGAGAGTGCTGTTGGGAATCGTTACCAATGTTGATTTTCTCATTCACAAGAAAGAGAAAAACGCTATTCATAGTGGTTTTTTAGCATTATTGTTATAAACGATTTTATCCAAGTATTATTGCAAATTAAGCTGCAGTTTGACCTAATGATTTTAATAGCAAGTGATTCACCGTATTTAAATTTATTACTTTCAATGTTATCTCCAAGTGTTTTCCTATTCTCAACTTATCCATCACAAATTGGATCTCTCATTATTGCACTCCTAAAATGCTACTCATATTTAAACTCTAGACTTTACAAATAATTCCTAATTGTAACATTCATTTGTCTTTAATGGTTAATCTACTCGTAGATTAATGCTTTGAGTTTCCACGGGTTGATCAATTTCTGGAAATGCTATGGACAAAAAAATTCAATGTGTCATTTCAAATCTCCATATTACACTATGTAAATCAATATTTACCTTGTAAAACATTTTATACTCAATAAAGTTTCTCTTTTATAAAAAAAAAAGAATGAAAGAAATTATAGTTTTTTAATAATTAGGACTATTATTACATTTCTAAAAGATAAAAAGCTTTTGAAAATAAAGAATATCAAGAGTATATTTAATTACAATGAAAATCAGACATTTCGCTATTCATTTTAGTTTAAAAATACAGCACAATAAGATTTTTTTTTATTCTGTGTAAACCCATAGTAAAATATCCCCCCCCCCATTTATTAATTTTAAAAATTTTGTTTATTGTATTCATAATTTATATATGCATACTATACATATAAAAATTTGTTATGTTACATATATATGTGTGTGTGTTTTCAAAAATTATTATACGCTTGTACTTGAATAAACAATATGTATTCTATTCTAATTATAAAGTTTATCAACAAAATGTGAGCTATTAAATGTTGCTTATGTGATGGGGGCTTGGAACAAAATATAATGGATATTGTGGTTCCTCTGTGTATAGAAAAGTGATATGTAACATTGTTTTAATTATAGAATAGGTATTTGTAGCTGAAAATTTAAAATGATATATTAGAGTATCAGGCCTCCTAAATGCCTTTGCTCGTAATTATTGGAAGTAAACTTAAAAAGAAGCACCCTAGATAAAATTGATAACAGTTTTAAGATAAAAATAAATGTGAAATAAATAGTAAAAATATGTGATTAATCATATTATTTAAAATCAAAGTAATGTTTTTAAATACTTGGAAGCTGAGTGCATAAGGATTAGAGAATTATTATTTTTAACATTCATCAGTTCAATGCAGGATAACAATCCAAATTTAATACCATTTGTTTTTTACATAATATTTTATTCTCATATCATTCCAGCAGTTTTTCTTATCCAATCCATGTACTTCACACTTACTATTAATTGTCTATCTATGAATATCTTCTTGAAACACACCTGATCAACACTTGTTTAGCCTTTAATTTTTCAGTGATAACATTGCTACTTATATTTACTTTCACCTTTATATTCTGTATTTAATTCTCCTTATTAATTATAACACACCTATATGCTGTATAATCTATATTGAAACTTACGCCTCAACCCCCTCCCCAATAAGTAGCATAAAATTCCATTGTCAAAAAATCTCTTTTTCAAAATTATAGATATATTTCCTTTTGATATTTATATTTTTATCAAAAGCATTTCATCCAATAATTTGATTAAAGTATTTATAATTGTAATATTTATCTGAAGGTTTGTAATGATGGTATATTATAAGATGTGATATGTTGAACTATTTCCATTTATGAGTGAATGTTGAATGTATAGAAAATTTTAAACTTTCCAAATACAAACAACTTGTTAGTAATAACACGCAAATAGACAATACAGGTTAGTAATTACACAACATTTCGAGTAGTATTATTCTCTACTCTTCAGGTGTTGCTGGCCTATATGCACAGTGATAATATTCACTTAGAAGTTGAACTCGCACCTTTAGATTCTTGAATATTGAATTTAAGGCAAACGCTTTACCAACTTAGCTATTCTGTCCAAGGCCTTATTCCTAACCTCAAATCAGGCAGATTGTGTCCTATTATGAAAGTGTTAAACATGTAATTATGGTGTGCTATTGTAGAGTATTCTTATTTAATTTTTGAAAACTTAATGACTATTAAAGCTATTTATTACTCAATCATATATACTAGAACTGCTTTCTATTATCTTAGATTTACATTAATTTTAAGAAAGGTTTTATGGCAGCTATCATTTAGGACTACTAAAAAACTTTTTTTTTTTTTTTTGAATCTTGATGAGTTTTTTCAATGATTTGCAAAAGCACTATAGAATTTAACAGAATAAAGCTATTGAGAAATCTCTAGCAAGGAAGATATAATAAAATTTAAGAAAAAAATGATTAATATTTAAAGTGTGTTGTAGTTTCAAAATTTTTATTAGACTATGAAATAGATAATATAAAAAACACAATTTTATACACCAATAAAATGATGTAAATCATCATCAACAATCAAAAAATGCACAAGAGTAATAAATATTTTGAAAATAGCAATTCTTTTATGATGAAGTTGTAAATTTGAATTACTAAATGTATTAAGGAATTGATAATCATTGGCAAATTACTACTAGTGATACAATGTTATGTTTGATCATAGTACTCAATTGTTCAGTTACTCCAACTTGTCATCAGTCAAAGATCATAATGCATACATGCAAGTTAAATCAGATAGAAAATCAATATGAGGGTAAATAAGTAAAATATAAGGATAAGAAGAAAAGTGTATTATAATAGCATACTAGTAATATTAAAGATAGTTAATTTTTATTTTATCACCAGTTTTTGTTTTGCCTGGTCACAAGGGTATGAAATGCATCACTCAAGGTGCAATGTTCCTCTTCTTAATTCTCTTATTTGAAATACACTGTACATATCAAATAAAATAATACTCTCTTCTGAGAATGGTCAAATTAGTCAGGGTTGCATAATTTCCAACTAAGAATAGCAACTACCTTTTTTACCAACCATTATTGAATGATTAGCTCATTTTTGTTAGAAAATTTTCTGATACTAGATCATGGTTATATTAAGTTTTATGATTTTATTGTAAAAATTAAAGTTAACTCATATATATATTACTTATTTATGTGTACATATATATTTGTGTGTTTTAATTAGAGTCCATGTTATATGGTTATGCTTATGGTGGATATGAGTGTTGTTCATTCTGCAAAAATTCAGTGAATAAACTTCTGACTGTCTGCTGTCTTCAACTGTCTGCCAACCCACATTCAGTCAGTGTATGAGAATATTGACCTGTACTCCCAACTAAGCTGTATATATTCAACAATGAGTGGTTTGACTAAATAGCTGAAATTTGTTATAATAAGTCTGACTGAGTAGATAAATATATATATTTAATGCTTAGTAAATTGATGAAGTGCTTTTTTTTAACTTGCTTGGGAACAATGCACATTACCTAGAGAATATTTGGGTCAATAAAACCTGCTATTTTTAGCAGAAGTCTTTAACAACATCCATTAACAAATACTATACATATAATAATTGTAAGTTAATAATTGACATGAGTGATAAGAAAATGAAAAGTTATTTAATAACTAACCATAAATTATAGTTGATTTACCACTTTTTAATTGCAGTTTAAATTTATCTCACTTCCTTGTATATTTCTACTTTCACTTTATTAGGTTTTTAATGTTAATGAAAGTAAGTCTTTTGTGTTATTTAAATTTTAAATTAAGTTATTTGTGGTAACTTGAATCTATATCTTGAAATAGCTGTGCCAGTAGGTAGGTCATTTTAGGTTTGACTAGGAAATGCAATTTTAACCTTATTCCAGTTATTTCCAGTCTTGCTCAGTATTGTTACTGTTGCAGCTTTATGCAATCAAACATTAAATTTTTAGAACTTGATCATGATTAATCTTTAAATGAAAGGAGGTGAGGACTAGAGGGAATCTGGAGTAGATTATGACTGTAGTCTAAAAATCTTTCTATTCTTTTTGCTTAAATGAATATAAATTTTTAAACAGGAATGCCATTTTATATACAGTATGTGTATTATATATATTGCACATGTGGTATATGGGTTGATAAACAATATTTACATATTATATGCCTAATAATAAGTAGTATACGAATATAGAATAACTGCTTGGTCATAGAAACCTATTGCCTAGAGTTTAAACTTGTAGGCAGAAAGCTTTAGTATAGCAGTAATCCTTGTTAACACAGCACCTTTGATATGATTTTTGCTCTAATTCAATCAGAAATTTGAAGTGAAGCTTGCATTTTTTTTTATCTTTTGTGTAATGAAAACACTATTTTTGTGTTGAATATATTCTATCCCATTACTGATGCACTAGCTGTGGGAAATCAACTTGTTTGAGACTATTAAAAATTGTAATTTTAGAATATGCAGCCATCAGCTGTTGAAGATTCATCAGAATGTGAAGATATTTTGCAATAGGAAAAATATCTTCTTATGATTAAACTTGGTATTGATACAGTCAAGGGTAATACTAATGAATGTATATTACCTGATATACATCTATTGTTTTGTAAAATTATTAAAATTTTTATCATATTTAATGGAAACTGAACTTCTGACAAAGAAAATTTGCTTGTTGAAATATAACATTTCTTTTTGTTTTATATCTTAATTTTATGTGATATTATTTTGCATAAATTGTGATTTTGTTTCTTGCTCTATGGGATGAATATAGTTTTTCAGAACGTGTAATTCTTCTAAAACTGATATATTTATACAGTGAAATGATTTAAAATTATAAAAAATCAAGTTAGATGTCACAAGACTTAATTTAATAAAGCTTGTATTTACAAATGATATAGAGCTTGCAAAATAAGCTCTTAACAAACTTTGAGAATATCCTCAACCCCAGACCAGTTTCTGCTTTTGGCGTCATCAGTGAGGTGCCAGAATATTCAGGCATTAAATTAAAAATACTAGGACAAGCCCAGCATTTTATCTAATGTATAACTATTGAATAAAAAATCTGAAATTGTCAGACATCCATATGTCTTCCAATCCAACTATCTAATTCAAATACCCATATGGGACTGAACTAAGTTCAGATACACCATATATTAATAGCTTTAGCAATATAAAATAGCCAGAGCTTTAATAGCAAAAAATAAAATGATAAAAATTCAAGTCAGATGTCACATGACTTAATTTAATAAAGCTTGTATTTACAAATATTAAATATAGAGCTCACAAAATATGTAAAGTATTATCTGATCTGAATGCTCCTTTTTTTACTGTTTTTAAACATGTTTTTATTTCTCTTTTGTTATTTTTTTCTTCATCTACCAATTTTTCCTTCTCATTTTTATCTTTATCAGGGACTAGCTCTTGCAATATGACATTTACATTTGCTGATTATATAAATTGCATTTAGCTATTTGCACTTTTTGCCATATGTCAAGCCTGATTACAGAAAAAAATACTTTAAGCTTGTGGAATTCCTTTTCTTCCTTTTTCTTTTTTTTTTTGTCTCATAAAAAGTTCCTCTTTTTGGGGTTTTCCCAGAATTTTGGAATTCCTGTGTATATCAGTCTCTGGTATTATAAATATTTTAGTATTTTCAAATTCTTTTACTTTCTTTAACACTGTTTTATATGTTATTCTTTTTTAGACTGCTATTTTATGTTAAATTGTAATTGTGATCAGCTAATAATAAATGATGAAGGTTATCATCAAATATTTCTATAGGTAATTGTTTAATAAAGCATTTTCAAATAAATGTCCTTTTCTTTGTGATTTAGGCCAGATCATAGACTGTAGTATCATTTCTAAAACAAAGAATAAGCTATGTTGTGATGTAATGGAAGTATAAACAATCTCCAGCTTTGTAATAATATTATCATTTGTAAACTCTTCTGAGATTTACATTCATATAACCTGTTTGCTATCTCAAGTACTCTTGAGCCAACCAAACAGAGTACACTATAACTAATTTATCATCTTTAATCTAGTAAGGAGAAAAAAAAAATTAATATTAGCTCTAATAGTTACCAACTATTAGGATTGCTACTTCAAATTTCATTGTACAGTTCTTTATAACTGTACCTATATTGATATAGGCACATATAATTTTATCTAAAATTATATTATTAAAATAATCTTTCGTTAAAGAGAAATTAAATGTTGAGTTTATTGCAGCTTGTTTTCGGAAAAGATAAGAATCAAATAGTTTTCTATCGTTAATTTCAGAAGGGGAGAGGGGTGTTTCATTAGAGAAATTAAACTAAGGGTTATAAAAGGAAGTAAAGAGTTTTTATTAGTATTCGTAAAAATATAATTTAAAAAGTTAAAACATACAAATCTCTTTTCATTCAAGTTTAATTCAAGAAAAAATAATGTTAAAACTAATATATGTGCGAGTGTCAACAATAGAATAAATGTTATTATAAATAAATGAAAGTTAAAGAAGATTATCATTAAAAAACACGGCAATGGTTATTAATTAATATCAAACAACATTTTTGCATGGCTATTACTAATTAAGCAATCTTTCAAAACACGTTTATCAAATGATTATCACTGGAATTTGACAACAGATCTTTGCCGGAGATATTAGAAAGACAACAAGGTGCAGGTATAAATAGACCTTTATTTTATCGGACAGGGTCAGTTCACAAATTAGTTGAGTGAGTGCAGTTCACAAATTTATTTAGTGAGTGCAGTTCAGAAATTAATTGAGCAGTTAACAAACAAAATGCAGTGTTGAGAAGATCTTAGGAACGCACGTTTATCTCCAGCCCAGATGTCCTAGAAAACAGCAGATCTGCCCGTGAAATAATGTCAGCTTAACATCTTAGAAAAATCTCCGTCAGTATCTAATTGTCTCCGATAGTAATAATCGTGAAAATCAGGAAACTCATCAAGGAAAAGTCCCAGCCGGCTGGTAAGCATTCATAATGGAAATATCCTCACCGAAAGCAGCCACCAAAGAGAACAAAATTCTACGTCTACATTCAAAAGCCTAGGTAAAACATTTGCTTATTTCGTTTATACTGTAATAGCCATTGCATTGCATTAATTCGTACGAATCTTTTAAGAGTCTAATTATATGAACTCTATATCATACATAAATGAACTATTGATGTATGTGATTAAATTTCAAATGCTATGTAGTCCTTTATTATCATGTGTGTGTGTGAGTTAATATGTGCGTGATCCTTATATCAATATTATTAGTCAAAGTAGATAAATTCCCAGTGTTCTGTTATGAAAATATTCAAGAATATTTAAACTATTTAGAATGTTAATTTAAAATATGCGTGTGTTTTATTAGAAGTATAAAATGTTTAAATTTAGTAAATAAATGTTAGTTAATAAATTATCTTTAAAATTAAACTTTATTTGTCAGTCAATTCTTTTTAACAAACTCTTTTATCAATTCTTTTAATCACTAATTAAGTATAATCTATTAGTGATTACAAATAGCTGAGCTAGTCGTGGATTTAGGCGTTGAGTTAGTGGCCACTGTTCAAAGTGTGTTGTCTATTCTTTTAGTATTCTTTTAGAATAAGCAGCTGGCGCCCGTGTTTATACACAAACAAAAAAAAGTGCTTTGAACTTGGTGTTGAACTCAACAGCCGAGAAGAAGCTATGTCCTGGAAATGTAATGCTAGTTATATACCTTATAGCTATCGTTTGGGCATACATACTCTCCGAGTATGTTCTTCTCTGCCTAAGAGGCCGGTGTTTCGAATGGACATATTCGAACACGGTTCAATAACCAATATCATAGACATTTATAAGTTTTATATATACATATATTTATACTCATTTTAATAATATGTTTTTCATCATGTAGATGTTGATGGATTGTTTTTCCTTCCTAAGTTTGATTTTTTGTTATTGTTGACTGCATCACTTGATAGGTCTAGCCTACAGTGATCAATTATTTAAATTGCTTTTATATGGACTGGTTTAGATTTTAGTATGAATGCTCACAATGATGATTTAATAAGAGGTAGACTAACATTATTTATCAGGCAAAGTATTACAATTTATTATAAAAAAATGGAAATTTTTCTGTGCATAAATATTAAATTATAAATATAATTTGAAACACAATTTTATACAATATATAAACATAAAACATATATATATAAGTATGGTAATCAGAATGAGTATACTGTAAGATCTTATTAGGTGAGCTCTCTTTCAGTGCAGTATACCAAATTCATGGTAATCAATTACTGAAATGGAAAAAAAAAAGTTTAATGAACAAATGTTTTACTAACATATTCCCTTTTGCCCATTGTGAAATCTAATTCTATCCTTAATTCTGTTTTTTTTTTTTGCCATGGCAGATTTTGGGCATGATTAATTGTTCTTAAAAAATTAACATAATATGTAATGAATCAATTGATAAATAAAGAAAAAATTAAAAAACCTGGTATTGTTAATTCTACTAACATTTTGAATCAGAGATTTAATAATGAGAAATTGAGCATACTCTGGAATGTAGGTTGTCATTTTTTTTTTTTTTTCATTTGATAATTAATTACTATGAATCTAGTAAATTACAGTTAAAAGTGTTCTTGGTTATTAATATTTTGTAATATAATTATTCTATTTAACATATTAATATAGATGTTTTTTATTCACAGTTATATATAGAGTTTATTTTATTTTAATACAGTATATATATTAATTAGAAATTATACCCAAAAAACATAAGTAATAAAACTGAAGTGATCTGTATATGATATTTATTAATTATATTCTATATCAGTATATAGCATACTTATAATATATATTTAACTCATTGATTGCTAATGATAAATATACTTTCCATATGAAATTTCTGAATATATTTAATTCACTTGTCTGGTAAGAGTTTACTCTAAACCCTTGGTATTAATACAGTAAATGACAATATTCCTCCCTACTTGACTGCTACTGATTTATATATTTAATGTAAAATTTAGACCCTTGCTTATAAAATGATTAGCTGTTT
Organism: Epiperipatus broadwayi; assembly: GCA_028023455.1. Taxonomy (NCBI): domain Eukaryota; kingdom Metazoa; phylum Onychophora; class Udeonychophora; order Euonychophora; family Peripatidae; genus Epiperipatus; species Epiperipatus broadwayi. Next base: position 6,429,996 of record JAQFVV010006216.1, on the reverse strand, counting down.
TAACTACCACAATTTATTTTATTTGCACTGTAATAACTTTTTTTGTAGATATTACATAGAATTGTACAAAACTTAATCTACACTAATATTTTATTTAATATGTAGCTTTTTAACCATCAACTTAAGTTTTTGTTATGTGAGTCATTTGACTTAATGGTAAAGTTGCTATCTGTATAGTAAAATCTTCTTAGATTCCTGAATAAGGAATGTAGGGAAATGTCTTAGTCAACTTAATTGTGTTATCTTGTCACTATGGAATTTCAATAATGTTTGTTTACCTTAGAATTAGTCTCAGTGGTAAAACTAATTGAATAGAGATTAAGAAGTTTCTGAATAAATCCTCAAGAAAATAGAGAGAGAATGTCAGTTTAATAGAATTCATGTGTTTGGAAATATCTGTCTCAAATAGTTTTCAAAATAACCTCAAATTAATTTTATACTTGAATTGCAATACTATTGAAAAATAGTGTAATTTACAAATAATAACTTTAAAAGGCTGTATACAGTGTAAATATTAGATCAGAGCTGATTTAAAAAACTCTTAGCTCAAAGCCCTCCAAATTTTTAGATATTAAATGTAATTGCATTAGTCTTTTAACATAAAACTATTAAACTTTTTAATTTATACTTTAATTTAAAGATGAAATATATCACACAACCACAAATAAATATTCGCATAAACTCACAAATTTAGTTTTACTCATGTGTATTCTTAAACAAATTTCTTTTTAAATTGTAATCTAAATAAACTCACTTTTATTTTCTGAAGCATGCATAAAAAATATTAGAAGAAATGCAATAGGCCCCTATGATTTATATTTTTGGAGAAAAAAAGTGAATATGATTACATACTTTTAAAATATATTTGTTTAATAAGAATAGGCATGAATAAAAATAAATTTGTGATTATATTTATTTATGGTTATGTGATATATTTAAAGTTTAAAATTAAGTGTATATCTTAAGAAATTTAATGATTTCATATTAAAAGATTAATTGTTTAGTTTACGAATAGTGAGATACAATTACTTTAATGTCTAGAAATTTGGAAGCTTTGAGGGTGAAATTAATAATTTAAACAAGTATCAATTTGTTTAAATATTTAAGAATAATAAATAGCATTAAAATATGCGATTTAAAGAATCCACTGCCATGTAAATGAGACTGGATTCATTGAAACATAAGATGTGGATTTTGTTAGCATTTTTCTGTTTTTATTTTTTTTTTCTATGTGTTTGCCTAAATTATTATTTAAATATTTTATAGATGATAATGATTTTATTTTTTTATTATAATTTTGTGAATTTTGAACACTTAATATTGATGATAATGGATAATTTTTTTGCATACCATGGCAACATAGCAAAAATTAGCCAATTTATCTTAAATATACACAGAAAATATATTTTAATTGTAAAATTTTTGATATCAATTATGTATTAGTCATTATATAGTTTCATTTTTTTTTACAACTTGTATATATAAATGTAGTGAAAATAAAACAACCTTAAATAGTTCAGTTCAAAACTAAGTTTTATAATTCCAATCAAAGATAAAAACTAATCCACTGCCTGTTCATGGAGTTTTTTTGGTTTTTTTTTTAGATTTATTCACTTTGTTTTATAATCTAATTGGGTTAGTTTTTGGTCTAGCTATCTGAAAAATCTTTTTAATTTTTCATCCAGATTCAAATCTCAGTTCATTGTTATATAAAGACAGATGTCTAACTGTTAGAAGGTCTGTCCATATATTATATGTATAGAGGAAAATAATGTTTTGTATTTAAAAAAATTAATATAAAAAAAGTTATAGTTTGCCCTAACAATTGGGATAAAAATGTTCTTATGTCTATTTATAATTTCCGCTTATTCAATTGCACAGATCTCTATAGAAAGCACTTCTGGTTCATTTTAAATTGGATATCATATCTAATTATAGGAAAGGGAAGAGAAATTATTATTTAATAATTTACCTTTTTATGAACTGCAAATATTGTATTCAGAATGGAAGTTATATTCTTGTTCAATCAATTTACTATTAATCTAATATTTTTGGTTAATAAAAACATTTGAAGAGTTTGATATAAAGTATTTAATGTTATAGTATTTTTTCATTGCTGAATACCATATGGATGACTATAAATATTTTTATATTTGATGATAATCATGAAATTTAATGCAAATAATATAGTAATGATATGTCTGTTACACACAAAAAAAATATACATTACAGAGTATGGCAATATAGATTTTGATAATTCAAACAAAAATTATCTAAAGAATGCAAATATAGGTGAATATAACACTGAAATAAATAAATGACTAAAAAGTGATAAATATGAATAAGTAAATCAATAATCTATTGTTTCATAATGAATAATTCCATTATGATTTGAATTAACATCAAATTAAAAGATCTTTAAAAAAAAGGTTATATAATTTTATATCTAGAATAGAAAAAGTTATGTAGTTTAATGAAAGTATAAAATAGCAAAGACTGATATAGATTTGAAAATTTGTTTATCTATCTCTTCAAAAATGGACTTATGAATCACCTTGATGGTTTATTAAAGAGGCAGTAATATTAAAAATATTCCCAAATAAATTGTTTTTAAAAATATGTATGGAGAGTTTACTTGGACTATGAAAAACATCTGTTAATATTTATAAATCCTTAAAGTGGAAAAGGTTTTCATATACATCAATTCCATTGAAGAATCAATGTTCAAGTATCAAAATTTTTAGTCTAATCTTGTATGCATGCATATACATTGTAGATAAATCTAATGAATATAAACTTGATAATATAAAGTTTAACTTCATCACCATATATCATATTTTATAATTCAATGTCTTCCTTCCTGAGTGCATGTATGGTTTAGAACAGTAGCAGATACAAAAGTAGAGATTCCTGGTTCTATTATTAAATTTTGTGATCCAATATCTCTTGGCCTCCTGAGAAACAATTATTTATAATTTCTAAAGGATAAACAAAATCAATAAAGTATAGGATTAGAATTTATGTATATCCAGAAAGTACACTAATCACTGAATTAAAATCTTTATTTTGATGTAATAATTGTATTTATCCATATGCAACATTTACAAATATTTTTATATACAAACATGATATACATACACATTTGCTCTTATATTTATTGTCTATATGAAGTAGGAAGTTTACTTAATCAGCAGCTTTTAAAATTCTTTTTTTTAGTAAAACCAGTTTCAAAATAATAAGAATACTAACGGTTTGTACTTGTTTAACTTGTTCATTGACCTTCATTTTTTTTTTTTTAATCTTAGCAGTGAATCAAAACATTTTCTAATCAACATGAAATGTTGAAAGGGGGGAGGGAAAGAAAAAGTCAATATCTAAAGTACCATATAGGTTTATTTTAACCCAGACATAAGTCATTTGATGTCTGCTGATTAGAAAAGTTTCCGTTGCCTGAATTTTTTATAGCTAGTTTGTATGTATTAAAATGCATATAGATTATCTTCATCATCATACATTGCTAGTGACATGTACAAAGTCAGCTGGGTGGATAATTTGATAATTATTTGTCAATAATTTTGCTGTGAATTATGTATAATATTATTTAATTGTGACTTGAATAATATTAGAAGAAATTGTTAATTATAAACAGTAGATATATGTTGGATGCGATTATAATTAATTAAATTTGCATTAGAGATTTTTGTTTAGCATTTTTTCTTTAGTCTTCTGGTTTCATTTTTATATCTCAATAATTCATTCAATTCTTCTTCTTTGTCTAAAAAGTTAAAAATATAATCACAATTAAATGTACCTTTAAAATTTGTTAGCCTACCTTTCAAATTTAACTTTTTTCGTCCTTGAACTATTGTGCAATTGATTTTTATCACAGAATATATTATGTAGGTAACATTTAATTTGCCATCTATTGAAACTATGTTTAACTAATTTTAAAGTGTTAATAACATGTAATTCTCACAAGAGTAAGAATATATCACTTATGTAAGGGCAAACAAGTTAGTGAGGTCTTTTGTTTGTAAATGATTTTCATAAATTATTTTATATAAACAATTTAAAAATATTAAATCAACTTCCATTAACTTTTTTTAAAATGTGTGTTGTAAGCCTGTAAAAATTTCGAATCAGTTTAAACTCCAATCTATTCCACAGGACTTGAAAGCTGCATTAAACATTACTTGACAGAAATTAATTATTTTGCAATATTGTCATTGCATAAGAATGAATAATCATAATATTTTTAAGAATGGCTTGTCTTAACAAAGGCCCAAAATAATTATGACATTCATTGACTGACTTACTTAACTAATGAGTGTCAGTAGATGAATAACTTCATACTTAATTTCAGGGATCATTTATACCAGTTAGAATTCACTTTGAGGTAATTTACATTAGTGATATTTGTTTAATCTTGATTTTAATGAATTACGTTTGGAAAGCAGTTATTAGATAGTATTATTGGAAAAAATTTCTCTGTGGTGCAAACTGATATATAAAGACAATTATTTAAATAAGTCAATTATTTTATATAGCGCAATATTTTTTATAAACAATAATATTTAAAGAGCATTAAACTGTTGCACATGCGCTCTGGATTTTAAATATAAAATGAATGAATACTAACACTTCAACCACGTGATAAAGTCTTTGGCAAAGATAGAATGGCCATCTATCTTTTCGAACCCAAACACTTTTGTATGGGCGAATCTTAAGTGTTTGAAAGTGAAAGCGTGAAGATATTAAATAATCACTTTAAATTACTTTTACATGCTTGAATGAATGACACTGGTGTAATTTATTAGAATTTATGATACGTCATCCATTCTATCTTTTCCAAAGACTTTATCATGTGGTTGAAGTGTTAGTATTCATTCATTTTACATTTAAAACCCAAAGCACATGTGCAAAAGTTTAATGCTGTTTAAATATTATTGTTTATAAAAAACATCGCGCTATATAAAATAATTGACTTATTTACATACATTTAATTTCAAATAAGAATGATGTATCGTAAATTCTAATAAATTTCACTAGCGTCATTCATTCAAGCATGTAAAAGTAATTTAAAGTGATTATTTAATATCTTCAAGCTTTCACTTTCAAACACTTAAGATTCGCCCATACAAAAGCGTTTGGGTTCGAAAAGATAGATGGCCATTCTATCTTTTCCAAAGATTTTATTATGTGGTTGAAGTGTTAGTATTCATTCATTTTATATTTAAAATCCAAAGCGCATGTGCAACAGTTTAATGCTGTTTAAATATTAAAGACAATTATTAAAAATAATAGTTACAACCAAATTTTGTGCATTTCATTTGATAATCTTATAATTCACATGCCTTTATTTTTATTCAAAAATTTAAATTCTTGAATTACAATATTTGATATTTCATCAAACTATTTTCTTGTGAGATGTTGGACTATTTCCATCATTTATGAGTGAATGTTGAATGTATAGAAAATTTTAAACTTTATCTAAACTTTCCACATACAAACAACTTGTTAGTAATAACACACAAATAGACAATACAGGTTTTTCCACTTTTTCCAAATACAAACAGCTTGTTAGTAATAACACACAAATAAACAATACAGGTTAGTAATTACACAATTCAAGTAGTAGTATTCTCCACTCTTTTTCAGGTGTTGCTGGCCTATATGCACGGTGACAATATTCGCTTAGAAGTTGAACTCGCACCTTTAGATTCTTGAATATCAAATTTAAGGCAAATACTCTACCAACTGAGCTATTCTTCAAAGGCAACATATAGTAGAAATTTGATATATTTATATATGAGGGTTGGTTCAAATCCTCCTGAATCCTTCAATTTTTTTTTTTATGAGGCTAATTATTATTATTTTATTTTTAGATATTTTTTTTCCTAAGAGCAAGATTAATTAGAGGCTTCCATACATTGTGTATTGCCACACTGGGTTGACTTATAGGATTATTTACCATTGTCATATGAGCAACTTCCTTGAATTTTCTTCTATGCATTTTTTCCTCTTTATCCAATATCTTTGTATTTTCCCACTTAAGCTTATGGTCATTAGTACATACATGATCTGCTATGGTAGACACATCTGTTTTTTCTCTTTTAATCATTAGTTTGTGCTCCTTCAATCGCTGTTTAACAGGGCAACAGGTCTCACCAATGTATTTCCTTCCATATTCATATGGTATTTCATAGATGCAGTATTTGTTCTTCAGCATTTCCAGTTTAGGCTTAGTAGAAGTAAGCATTCCTTGAAGTGTGGTATGGCTTTGGAAAGCAGTTCTAATGTTATATTGACTGCAGATTTTCTTTAATTTGTCCGCCATTCCTGGTATGTATGGATACACTATCATACCAATAACTGTTTTCTCTTTTGGTATCTCTTTGGGTTGTCTATTGAAGGTTTTTCTGATGACTGCTGATGGATAAGCCTTCTTCATAAGCATTTGTTCTATGTGAATCTTTTCTTTTTCTAACTCACTGGTTTCTGAACAAACCTCCCCTGCTCTGTTCCATAGTGATAATACAATTCCTTGTTTAGTGCTTCTTGTATGATTGTATGTATTTGCCAGTATGTGTTGTTTTTCTATACACTGTTATTTTTACTTTGCCCTGAGGGAGTCTTGTCACAAGAACATCCAAGAATGTCAATTTTTGTTCTTGTTCTGATTCCATCATAAATTTAATTGTAGGAGATATATTGTTAATGTGCCTCCAGAATGACCATAATTTTACCTCACCATTCCACAAATGTATCATCAACATATCGAAGCCACACTTTAGGTGGACATGGAGTAGTATTTATGGCTGTGGTTTCAAGTTCTTCCATGTAAATGTTGCTGAGCAAGGGTGACAGTGATGATCCCATGGACATCCCTTGAATTTATATTGAAAGTATGTTGTTGTTACACAGAATGTTAATAATTCCATTATACTATCAATAGATAGAGCTGTTCTAGTTTGTAGACTATTATCGTTACATAACCTTTTTCTTACAATAGACAATGCCTCATCACATGGTACATTTGTAAAGAGACTTGCCACACCAAAGCTTACCAATATGTCAGTTCTTTCCATTTTTATGTTCCTGACTAATTCTACAAAGTGCTTAGAATCCCTGATGAAAGACTGTCCTATACACCAATGAACTAAGAACTTCAAGAAGAAATCTTGACAAATTTTGACATGGTGAATTTCTAGAACTAACAGTAGGTCTTAATGGAACATTGTCTTTATGGATTTTAGGCAATCCTTACAGGTGAGGAGTCTTGTTGAAACACAAAGTTAATTTTCTTTTTTCTGAATCACTGAAATACTTGCGATGCTTCCAGAGTAATGATTGTAGTTTTACCTCTGTATTTGGAATTGGATTTTTTGCTACTTTTCTGTATTGGCCTGCTGTGAGAAGGCCTTGTATTTTGTTATAATAATCAGTTTTATTCATTACAACTGTAGTGTTATCTTTGTCAGCAGGAAGAATGATTATAGATGTATCCTGTTTGAGAGATTTAATAGCTGTCCTCTCATTACCTGAAGTGTTTGACTTCTGCTTGTGCACATTAATGTCTTTCAAGTGTCCGTTTTACTCTCCATCGTAACTCTGCCGCTTCTTCTAGAGTCAAAGTTTGGATCACCTAGTCAGTGGCTGCCATTATATCCAATAGTGGGACAGTAGTTGGTGTAATGGCAAAATACAAACCTTTTTCTAGAACTGATAATTCACAATTGGTAAGTTGTTTAGAACTAAGATTTTTCACTGATGACGAGGATAGACTAGTTGCAGTATTACTTTTTACTTGCCTATGTAGATTTACAAGCTTCTTCTTCTGAAGTTGCTTTATCCTTCCATGTAACTTACAATATAATCTGTTCACTGCTTGACAAATTCTTGAGAAATCCTCATCTGTACCTTTGTTTTGTAGAAACGATTCCACATTTCTAATAGATCGCAATGTTTGATACTTGGTATACCGCTGAACCTTTATACTTTCTCTCAATAAGGCCTCATTTGCTCTCTGAATAATTTCCTCAGCTCTCTTGAAGGAAATGGGGTGAAGAGGATTAGCTGAAAAGTCATGTGATACTTTTGCTAATGAATTTTCTTTAAAATTTGCACAGAAAATTTATGACTGGTACAAAATATGGCATTAAGAAAAGCAAAATGAAATAAATTAGATATTTGCAAAGAATTAGTTGTAAGCCAGTTAAATCAAGTTATTGAAGATTTATTATGTATTTAGAAACAGGTAAACAGGACTAAATTGAAGAAATTACTTTCATGAATTTGTTGCTGATATATAAGCTGAGTCACGTACAATAGAAAATTTCATCATTTTGTCATGAAAAAAAATTAAAGAATATAAAACTACAAATTTATGGTCAGATTGAGGAATAAATTTTAGCAGAAATATTTTTTTAAATAATATATAAAATATATTTTATAAAAAATGATTTTATTTAATTTGATAAGTTATGCACTAAAAACTTAAAAAAAAATTATTGTTTTTGTAATCACAATTTTGGTTGTTATTTATGGATGCCTGACACTTTTATTTCAAATTATATATAATAATTAAAATTGTGTTTGAAAATATATATATATTGGTTTTTTCTTGCAATTCTCATTAAATTAAATAAAAACATTTTTTATATAAATTTTTTTATTATTTTTTAGTATTTGGATGTTTTCATCAGACTTTTTGTAACTTCATATTCAGACTTAAAAACTGAGAATCTAAATAATATTGCCTTATTTTCAATATCTGTAATGAAATTTATGCATGTTAAAAATCATTTATAATATTTTTGTATTTATGAAGGCGAGGTTTTAAAAAATCAAATTTTATGTTAAACAATCAAGAAAAATTAAGTCTTCATTTTATTCTTTCTATTTTAATTAACTATAAATGCTTTTTAGTGGATGAATCATGACATTTAATTAAAATATATTTTTAAAAAATTCATTGTCCTCTATTGCTCATCACTAAAAACTTAGTGTTCAATATTAACACGTTTCAAATTCGGCCGACAACATTATTAGGTTAAATTACTGCTGAACTATTCTGAAATATTGTATTATCATTTGTATAAAATGCATATGTGAAAAAAGTATTTTTGATAGAAGCATGTAAATGTCAGTTAAGATTTAATTTAAATAGACAAACAAACAGAATTTGTAAATTAAACAAATGCATTTAAAAATTAAGATAATTAAAAATAGCAGTAAGGTGAGCACTTGATAAAAATGTATTATGAATGTGAACAGTTTAGGAATTAGAAACTGGCCACTGGTGAGTTTGTTAATCAGTAGCCAACTAGAAAATTATGAGATGGGAGGTGGCAGTGTCTAATTGAATGAAATAATTATGTTGTATTTTTCTGATGATACAATATGTGAATAATCTAAATTATTTCATAAATAATGATATGGACATGGTGAAAAATTATGCTAGTATAATAATAATATGTTTTCTAAAGTCTTGCGATGATTTCGGATGTATTTTATTGTTTTAATGAAGTGAGCTTAAAATAATCAAATTTCACTTAGAGATGTAACAAAGAACTTTATTTTTTAAATTTAGAAGCCATATTGGGTGATGATATTGTTTTTTATAGAAGATTGCTGGGTTTTTTGTTTTGTTAGTAGTAATATGAATCACCTTCAAAAAACTTAGAAATGATCAGTTTTTTTGTTGAATATGAACCGTATTCTGTTTTTTATTGCTAAAATATATAATTTTTTTAAAGAGAAAATTCATTCTTACTTTTTTTTGTCTACACTATGAAAAAATTGCTACACAAATTTATATTTCTTCCTAAGAGTGCTACAATATTTTTTAATAATCATATGAAATATTATAATTGCCTTTTAGAATTTCATTAATTGTTAATTAAGACTGTAGTTTGATATTCCTTATACTAGTACTCAGTTTTAGTCTCAAATCTTATGAAGAGTTGTTGAAAAATATAGCTTTTGTAGTCTTATGAAGAAATAGAACTTAAATATAAATTTAAAAAATACTCAGGTTTTTTTTTTTTTGTTGATTTGTAAAAGATAATCTTTTTTAAGTAATGATAAGATAATATATCTATTGAAAAACTATATAACTTTTTTAAAATTACCATTCAGTCATAATCATTTTAATGATGTAAGAACTTATTAAAGTTCATGATATAGTTCTAAAATTGAGATGCAAATTACTTCTGATGATTTAAGTATTATTACTTCATCATATCTAATTACTCCATTTTCCTTCAGTCATGGAACTTGCTAAACAACATAACACAAAGATTTATTTAATTTACTATATAATTATAATTGATTGCAATAATTAATCCATTATTCATCACTTGTAAATCATATATGTAAATATGAGTAATTTGAGGATACTAAAGATTAGTATCAAAACATTTTACATGTTTCTCTCTATTGTTACTGATGAAATATAGACATCTAAAAGTCAACTTTTGCTCGTGTATTATTTTAAAACATTTTCTTTTGTTTAGTTGTATAGACTGGCAATAGAATAATAACTACATTTTTATGATCTTAGTTATAAAGTAACTGTAGGCATCTAACTTTTTAGCAAAGGGGTGTTAATACCCAATCTATAATTTTATAACATCTGATATTCCAAAGGATGAATAATCAATAAACATTAGATAGCAATGCAAACTGCATAATTAAGAATATGATAGGTATCACTGAAAAATAATAGTATTATTAATTGAAGTTCTAGAGTAATAATTTGAAATATGGTTGAAGAACAGGAATTTGATCACTATTCTTTCTCAGCAGGTTTTCAGTAAAATCTTTTTGTATACAAATTTTTATAAAAATAAATTTTATGGCCATCTATGTCATTCAGACTGATAGGTTTCTTATTCAATTATCATTGCAATTAATGAGTGAAATTCTTAAATCATATTCATCTGCATTGTTATTTTTCAGAATTTTTATTGTCAGTCTTGACATTTATTTATATAACAATAAAGTAAAGTATGTATTTATAAAAGCTTCATTTGTTATTGTTTCCAATTCACATTCTCTAGTTAAAATGATTCATAATTATGTTATAGTCAGTTTTGTTTTTAAGGATATTATGATGAAAAAAAATTACCCTTGCTATAGTACTGGTAAATTATCATTATTATTCACTTAAATGGAGATTATATTTGCTCATTTCCATGTCCACATATATGGATAGTTATTAACTAACCTGTTATAGTAATAATAATAATATATATATATTAAGGTGTAACATGTTGATTTTAAATGTATTCAAAGAAATTTCAGTAAACAACAATATAGATGCTTGGGTTTATAATATATTTACTATTATAAACAATAGGGTATATGAGCACAGACTTTCACATGACCCACCACTCTCCACACTATCGCATAACACTGATACTCTTGAACACATATATGTTGAAAAGATAAATAATCACCAATATACATATTTCATGCTAAACCAGCAATCATCAGACAAAAATCTCGGCCTCAGGGTGGCCTTTGAGCATTCCATCATCAGATTTTCAATTGGATGGACGGTTGAAGAGTTGGAGTGTGGAGTAGATTGAAGCCTGTCCATTAAAGTATAAGGTTTGGCTATCTTAATATATATCTGAGCGCTTATATCATATATGTGTAGAGATGGTAATCTGGACCAATTGATGATTGCTGGTTTAGCATGAAATACGAATATTGGTGATTATTTATCTTTTCAACATATATGTGTTCAAGTGTATCATGTTATGAGATAGTGTGGAGAGTGGTGGGTCATGTGAAAGTCTGTGCTCATATACCCTATGTATTACATATATAAACACAGGTATATAATAAGCCTGTGTGTTTCAGTTATTATAAACAATTTATATTATTAAAATAAGTATTAAGTTTAAATTAATACTTTTTTTTTTTTTTAATTGATAGTCTTTTGATAAAACTGCAATCAATATATAAGTCAGATGTACATATAATAGCAATATGTTTGTGAACCATCTTCTGCTATTGTTTTAAAATCAATATATATATATATTAAGAATAATGTGCTATTTGATCAATTATTTTAGAAATACATATAGAAAAAAAAAAAACTTGGTTCTTTGATAAATTAGTTATTATAATACTAGAAAGATAAAAACTAAACCCAATGTAAATCAAATTATGTTTAAGAAAGTTTGTAAATAATGTTAACAAAAATAAGAAGTCATGAAATTACAGTACTTATTAATAATTCTGTTTGGCTCTTATTACATAGATTCTAATCTTGCCAAGTACAGTAGTTGTTTAGCATATACTAAAAATAAATTTGCCTTTTTTCTGTTGTTGCTTTTAATAAAAAAAAATTAAGTTAGCATCTCTATTAAAAAAAAAAAAGACTGCTTAAATAAAAATTGAAACTAGTAGCATTTATCAGGCAATGACCCAATCAAACATATTCCAACATATAATTTATATTATAAATATACTGTAAAAAATAGCAATTTATTTTCTATTCCAAGATCTATTTTAGTGGAAGAAATTTTTATGGTATTAAATAATGATTTATTAACAGTAATTGTATTTATGTTGTTACAAAGGGGTCATATTTCATACTTTATATACATATCATCATTATTACTGATCCATTGCAAGATAAATGTCTCACCAAGTTCAGTCCATATACATTGTTTTTTCTTGAAAGTAATTAGTTTAATTAGGAAACAGAATATTACAATCAAATAATAGTACGCTAGTCATCCATTGCAGTTTAACTGTTCTTGCTATTCTCTTAACATTGTTTATTCTAGCATCTCAAATTTATAACTATATCATAGGTAATAAAGTAATATTTGTTCTAAACAGTCTGTTATTAAGCAAAGGTTTTATCATAAGTTTTAAAGTATACCAGAGGAATAGATTTTACTCATTATTCAAGTCAACAATTATTTTTTAATAGTGAGATATCCCTTTATCAACAATATCGAATGCCTAGCTGGAACTTACTTGCCTTAGCAACCCATAAAAATATTTGAACTGATTTGGAAATTTTCAGCTGTGTGAATTTTTTCTTAGCCATAGGGAAGATTTGAATCTTAAGTCTTGACCATGAAAGGTTAACATACTGATATTACTTCATAAAACTTCATTAATTTACAATGTATGTATATAAGATATCTCTTCCAATTGTGATAAAGGCATTATGTAATTATGAAATCACATTGTTCTTTAATCACATGTATAGCAACTCTGACTCTAATCTCTCTCTCTTTTTTTAAAAAAATCATTTTTATCTTTTTATTTTTTGTCTTTCTCTTTGATTCTTCTTTGTTTTGGATTTACAATGACTATGCTTATTTATAAATGAATGCTAGATAATTTTTTTAATGTTCTTTTAGACTGATATTTGTTTATTAATTGTATATTTTTCTCCTTAATAAAATTTTTTTTTAAAATCAAAATCATATATATAATAGTGTTCAAATCATCCTCCCAAATGTTATGTTGTTTTTAGCAATGCGCCTTCTCTGAGTAAATAAAAGTCGTTGCTGTTTGAAGTTTACACTTTATTCACATAAGGTTTGCTGAAAATACATAACATTTGGGAGGGTAATTTGAACATTTTATATTTGAATTTTCAGCTAGTGATATGCCCTTGGATATTTATATATATGCAAGTGAACATTAGCTCTCATAAAAATTATACCAAATTGCATGGCAGATGCTTTGGATAAAATGAGATAAAATTAGCAAAATATAAAGTTGTTATACTCTTTTGTGATTATCCTTTAATTACCATAAATGATTTCATCACTGTTTTTGACTATAAAGAGCTGAGTCATGTTAATTACTAAGAATTGGGAAAAAGTATCTATTTAGAAGAAATCATTGAAAGTCATTTACCTTTCTTTTTCTGTATATTATTGTTAAAATCAAGAGTAAAAATAGTTTTGACAAAGCTAATATTATTTTTTTTTTTATTACTAATAATGTATTGCTGTTTTTTATTTTACTTCATATTGAAGCAATTTTATTCATCATGCAACATGAAATACTATTATTATTAGTAATTGGTTCTAGAGTGGGAGAAGACAACTACTCTTGGAATCTGCATTTATAATGGCACTTTTTCTCTATTGACCATTTAAAATATGTGGGTCACATTTCAGTAGACTGTGCTTAGATTATCTTTTAATCACTTATAAAGAATTTGATCAGATATCTTAAATTACTATTATAGAAGTTGATGTGACTTAAATGATATTCTTCTTAATTATTATATTTGCAGGATAATTATTTTCAAATGCTATTTAGTAAACCAGAATGTAGAGTGTGTTAACTAGTTCAGTTTTCAGGCGCCGTATTGAATTTTTTAAAAACTGACCTGAGACACAAATTTCACAATAACTTCAATTTTAATAATGTTAGAGCAAAAAAATTTACATTAATAGATAACTAGAAAAACAAAGGAAAACAATAAGTCTAAGACAAATAGTGACAATCATTTAAAAAATAATGAAAAAAGAAATTTCAACATCCAACATAATTATTACTTTATTGTTTGTTCATAATTTCTAATTTATCATTAACTAAGTTTAAATTACATCTTCAGTGATAATTTCTTTGTATTCCTCACAAAATTATCTTTCAAACCATATATAATACTTCTTACCTGAGATAATCCATAGCTTCAGAATCTCCAAAACAAGTCACATATGAATTCTTCATTTTTATCTTGTACCCCAAAAGTTACCAAATTTCAAAGGCATCTATAAGAAAAAGATTCATCCTAATAAAAGATACAAAACAAATCATTTCCAGAAGATAGATATGCATTTGTCATCATAGCAATTGGCTTCGTCTATCTAAAACTAGAAATTATAGGCTACTGTCTGTATCACTGATAAAATGAGTTTCATCTCTTCATTTATATTTTTTGTGTACATCAGTGATGTTTATATTCTTTATGCACACCAGTGATGCTATCTTGTTATATTTATTGTCCCACAAAGATATAATTTATTTGCACATAGCTCATTTGCTAGCTATAGACTTGAAAATAATGTGATGCAAGATGTGGCAAAACTACTGACTCCACAGCATGAGTATCAAGACATAGTGAAGAATCAGAATGATTCTTTGTCTACATACAATTCTATGTGGTATATGCATAACCATTATGGCTACTACTACACAAACATCATTTGAAATCTCTCTTTTATTGGTTTTAAGTGTTTATATTTTCACATGGTACTATGCCCAGTAAATTTTGTAAATGCTTTATCAACTGCAACCTTTCTGTACATTGGTTTACGTTTTTAAAATTTACATTGCACTGCTGTATATATGTAAATCATTACTTGTTATACAACCTTTCTGTACATTTGATTATCAGATTTTAAAATTTATATTGCACTGCTCTATATATGTAAATCATTACTTGTTATACAATATGCAAGAGTAAACACAAACACACCATATAAACATAATAAATTATTAATGTCAAAGATACAAAATTACTGTACGTATGAATAATTTATATACCGTATAATAAAGAGCATAAATGATTTTAATATTATATTATTTATATATTATACACACACACCAATATAAACGCAAATTAATAAATTATACAAATAAATTATATTAATAAATTTAAAATATTATTTAAAAAATCTACTTACGATATATATTCTGCAATTACATTGACATCCCATTATAGACCTTGAATGTGAATGACCTGCATATTTTTAATCCATTTTCACTATATAATCAGGCCATTTACAATTTTCTACCTTTATCACTTTGTGTAAACTAGAAAATTGACCAAAATAGAAAAAAATGAAATCCACCTGTTTAAAAAAAAATTCATAAGAAATTCAAATTTCTTTCGATTTCTATCGTAAAGATGACATTCAAAAGATATTTTTAGGACGGATTAAATGCCCGTATTTCTATTGACCTCATGCTTATAGTTTTTACATCATTTAAAAAAGAAAACAAAATTTCAACCAATCAGCTACGATGTGCAACTGACATGCTGTTCTGAGCCAAATCGTTTTAAGTAATATTTTTGAAGGGAAAAATGAAATCATTAAAGATTTGAAAAAATTCTTTGTGATTATTTTCATCAAATGACAAGTTTAGCATTCAAAATCATTGTATGTAAATTCCCAATAGACAAAAATTCATGATATGTTTGAGTAAAACATACTAATGCTAATTATTGAATTTTCTATTAGTCTATTATTACAGAAAATTTATAAACAATAAAATAGCAACTTGAACCCTAATGGATTAATCAATGTCAGTTGTTAATTCTATCTTTTAAAACAAAAGTATTTTTGAGATTTGAAAAATAATATTCTAATTATTTAGTATAAAAACATTTATTTTTTAAATATTAAATAAGTAAATTGATAGTGTTTTACTTATATCTATTATTTATAGTCTTGGATTGTGAAATTAATTTCAATGGATGCTTGGTTGCTGTTATTATAATTAATAAATATATATGTTTTGATATATCTAGTTTACATATATTTAATGATGGTTATGGATTAAATCATCTAAATCCCTCAAAAGAGAGTATCATAATTGAATATACATATTATGTGATTTCTCTAAAAATAATATTTATTTATATTGCCATTATATCCTTATCACAGAATGTGCCATCTTATGATGTCATTTTTACTTAAAACTTTTTTTTCCCCATGTGTCAAAGCATCGGCCGGGAAGCAAACCCGCTATAACTGCTTGTAAGGCAGCTGTGCTGACCACTCGACCACCAATGCCCAATTTTTTTAGATTGATCTGTTTGTTATGTCCGCACCTTAATTTATCTTACAGCTTAGATCCTTATCAGGAAGCTTTCCTGTTCTTTGATTGAATTTCAATAGTTTATCCAATAATGACTCAACACTACTTCAGTTAAATACAGTGCATTTAATAAATTTAACTTGCAATAATTTAATACATTAGCTGAAAATAATTATTAGAGTAACTTTACATTATATATATACACACTTAAGCCCATAGGCCTACAAAATAATAGTAAAGATCATTTCAACTTGCTTTCTCACGTCCGAAGGCAAGCTCTCCACTCTACACTACTGGGCAGAGAGTGATGTCGAGCACCCAAATTTTAGTCCCTCTTAGTTGCACTCCTGCTTAACTCTCTTTCTTATTCTCCTCCAACTTGCATGTCTTCTTTCATTGTTTTCTTCCTACACCTTATTGGCTTGTATTCCCGCTCATCAGATAAGGTATGGGATTCTGGAATGTTTTACCTTTTGTTAACTTTAATTAATGAGTTATTATGAGACTCAAATTCTTGTTATCAATGACAGAATATGATTCTCATTCCTTTAATTATTATAAGTATATTTTTATCTCATTATCGACTAATTTTACTTTTTCACTATAATTAGAATATGATCTTTTTTCTAATCTTATAATTATTATTTAGTTCTGTAATTAAAAGATAAATCTTTTAATTCTACAATTATTTTTTATTTATATACTGTGTATGTGTGTGGGTACACACACATATCATTCCTTCCCGCAAGTTCAGAAATTATTTTTTAATCTTTGAACTTAATATATCGCTGAGATGCTTTGGGGTTTTAATTTGTCTTTTAACATGCTGTTGAGAGACAATTTTTGCCTCATTTGTTGTATTTTCTCTTGATGTGCATGATTTCAGTTCATTGTCATGGGTGTTGTTTGTCTCCATTTTATTTTCTCTTTGCATCTTTGAATCGGTCTCTGTTGTGATTAAAGCAGGCATTAGGTCCACGCTTTCATCTTTCTGCAGTTGGTTTACGTGCTTCGTTACTATTTTCCCATCATTCATGCACACTGACACAACTTGTTTTTAATAATTCTGAATCACAGCCCCCTGCATCCAATGATTATTTTGATCATGAGCATACTCTTTTTTATGTTTAAATTTATACAAATAGCTGTGCTTTATGTTTTGATCTGCGGTCGAAACTATGTTTGCTAAAATTCACCTGATGATTTTCCGAATTTGGCAGCTGGGGTTGAATGTTGGTGAAGCAGAACTATAAGAACTGCTTCCTATATTTTAGTTTTACCCATTTTTCTTATAGATGATTTTAAATTTCACACTGCTCTTTCAGCCAGTCCATTTGATTGAGAGTGGTATAAGGGGGTAAGTGTTTTATCCCCCATTCTTGCTTCGCTTCCAAGAACTTCTGTGATGTAAATGACATTCCATTATCTGAAACCAATGTTTTGGGAAACCCATAGTGGGCAAATATTTTGTGTAATCTGTTCATTGTTTTGTCTGTATTGGTATTTCTTACTATTTTGTATTCAGGCTACCCTGAATATGAGTCAACTACTACAAAGAACAGATGACCATCAAATAGACTGCAGTGGTCTATGTTAATTTGTTGTCATGGCTTGTCAGATTTAGGTCATGCTTCAAAATTGGAGAGGGTTAGTTTACTGCATGACTGATAATTATTGCATTTCTTTATGTATTTTTCAATGTCTGCGTTAATGCTTGGCCACCATATATAACTAAGGGCTAGTGTCTGCCCTAACTTTGCACAGATGACCCTCATGCAGCAACTTTAATATTTGCCATCTACCTATGACTGGTAGTAGCAATTGGTCGCCCTTCAGGATTCATCCTTCACAGACAGACATCTATTCAAGGGTGTTCCAGAGTTTCTTGTGGAAGAAGTTGAGGCATTGATTAGGCCAGTGCTCTCTAATTTGCTTTATGATCCATCATCTTCTGTCCAATGTGCTATAATTTTGCTGTTAATGTTTTGGTTTTTCAGCATGTTTATATAGATGATTTCGGTTACTTTCTGGGCAAACAGAACTTTTAACAGTATACACATTATAGGTAGCACCTCCATGCTTACTTTTAGCGATACAAGCATCACTTTAATTATCTCTGGCATTTCATTAAACAAGCTAGAAAATTTATTTTCCATTTCGTTTTCAACCGTGACCTTTTTCATGAATCATTCATGATCGATTAGGGAGTTGATGGGGGCAAATATTATATATAATGGTCGTTCCACAACTTTACCCTCAATTGTACTACTGGGGCTTTAACTACACCCTTAATTTTGATAAGTGTTACCATTTACATCTAATGTTTTATGGTCCGTTGTAGTTATTTCAGGATTTGTTTACAATTTGACATTACGGTATATCAGTTGCGACTGATATTAGTGATACACCACTCTCACTGTCAACCTCCTTGGATATAGGCTGATTATACATTTAATATTCAACATTATTTTATCATCATCAGATATTGACATATTTTTGGTAAACTGCTTTTTCTGACTCTGAAATGTACAGTTATAATTAGTTATTTTGTTACTGGTTACATTAATTTTTTTCTTGCATATTATTTCCATGTGACCTTTTTTTGCAAATTTGACACTGCTCACACCTGTGAAAGCAGTTACTGGCCTTGTGGCCATTTTTACCACAGCAAAAACAAATAAATGACTTTTTGTTGTAATTAGTTTGGTCATTATCGTTCGTAACTTCATGTTTTACCAGTTTACATGTTTTGCAGACTTCCATTTGCTTTTTTTCGCTACTATTGAAGTTGGCGAACTATGATTTCACTATAGTCTAAATTGATGATGGACAATAATTGTTGCCTTAAATTGTTACAATTAATTCCTCTTAGAAATTGGTCAAGGAGGGCTTCATCTAGGAATGCCCCATAGATGCAATTCTTTAAGATTCTGCAGAGAACAATCGTAATCTTTAACACTTTCCTGCCTACCCTGGTAGCAGTCTGGTGACATGTCTAGAGGAATGGGGGTTGAAATTGACAGCTTCTCTTTAAATTGGTCATAAGAGCATTCTTCAGGAATCAGGGGCTTTGCAAGCCTGTTTGCAATCTCTATTATCTTTTTTCCAGCAAAGCATAATACTGTTGATATTTTGAACTTGTCATCTTCGATTTTATTTATGAAGATATACTTTTCTATATGTTGCATGTACAGGGGCCAGTTACTTGCCTCGCTGATGTCAATTTCTTCTATAATAGACTGCATTTCAGCAAATATCTTAATGCACATAAATCTAATGATTAACCTTGATTTTTAGTTTGAATCAAACTAGCTGATTGTCAATTGTTATATCTGCTAAGTGTTGGGATTCATTTCAATTGTGACTGGGCCAATTGTTATGTCTGCACCTTATGTAATTTTATGGCACGGACCCTTATCAGGGAACTTTACTCTGATTGAATTCCAATAGTTTACCCTATAATGTCTCAACACTACTTTAATTAAATCCAGTTCATTTAATAAATTTAACTCACAATAATTTAATACACTAGCTAACAATAATTATTATGTAACTTTACATTCTAATACACATAAGCCCATAGGCATACAAAATAATAAAGATTGTTCTGACCTGTTTAGTCCCTGCTTTCTTTTTCACATCTGGACGCAAGCTCTCCACTCTAGACTACTGGGAAAAGGGTGATGTCCTGCACCCAAATTTTAGTCCGTCCGTCAGTTGAGCTCCTAGTTAACTCCCTTTCTTATTTTCCAACTTGCATGTCTTCCATTGTTTTCTTTCTACAACTCATTGGCTGGTATTCCTGCTTATCAGATAAAATAGTTATTTCTCTAGGTGCACACATGTTGGATTCCAGAATGTTTTATCTTTTGTTACCATTAATTAACAAGTTATTATGAGACTCAAATTCTTATTATCAATGACAGAAATCCTAACCTCTAATTATTTTTTAGTTTTGTAATTAAAAGATAAATCTTTTAATTCTACAATTATTTTTTATTTATTTACTATTATCTTTTTATGTATGTGCATATACTCACATATATATATATATAATATACAAATCAATATATATATCAAAATACAGTACAATTTATATAAATTATATTCTTTTAGAAGTACTTTCGACTATACACTTTGTAGTCTTTATCAACTATATAACGTTGAATAATCAAAACGAGACAACCCTTAACAATACCCATAGTTCAATTCAGATTTCCCACAATTCTGTTATCTTAACATTTGATGACTGGCGATTCATTAACATGTGACGATTTCTTGAAATCAACATAGCCTCTTTTATTTTACGTTTATTATGACAATGTTCAATTTGAATAATTTTCATATTTTTATAATCAAATTTAAATCCATATTGACAAGATTTATTATGATCAAATATAACAGATGATGAAGGTTTATTTATATCTGTTCCATATTGATTCTCTTTTTGAATTCTGTTATATAAAAGCATATGTTCTTTTATTCTCTTCTCAAATGTACACTTAGATTCACCAATGTATTGTACGCCGCATCCACATATCAATCTATATATAATAGAATTTTGATTAAATTTTGAATTTTAGAATTATTAAGCAATCTATTTATGTTATTTGTAGAGAAAAAAGCAATACGACACAAACCATTATAAATTTTCCGAATAAACTTGACCTGCTCATCTGATATAAATGGCATTGAAATCCATTTCATTTTGATATTTTTATTTTTAATTTTATTATAGTGTTGATTTCTTTTAAATCCTTTAATAATATTAGCAATTGCATTTTTATAATAACCAATTTTCAACAAGTCATTAACAAATAAATGTACATTTTTAATTTTATCACTAGAATATTTGCATAATTTTTCATTTCGAAATAAGAATGATTTCAATCCAGACAGCTTATGACACATAGGTACATGTGATTCATATGGAATAAAACCTCTAGTTTCAATTGGTTTAATTAACATAAGATAATCCAAACTGTAATCATTAAGAGTAACTTGAATATCCAAGAATTTTATGGAATTGTATTTCTCTTATATATATATATATATCACTATTTGATTTAACTTTTTATGATTTGAGAGCTATGTAGCAAAATCCTTAAAATTTACTACTTGTTTTTTCCCTCCAAATAAGATATATGAGAAAGTTTTCCCTCTTAATAAGATATATGGGAAAGTTTTCCTTCTTAGAAGTTACTCTTAACTTCACTTAAATATCTACACTAAAACATTAATCTACTCTAGGCTGGAGCTATCTATTTATACATGAGTGACCCATGAACACCAGATAATATTAATAAACAGTAAAACAATTCAGACTCTTGTCTGTCTATTTGTCTTCATCTCTTAGGAGTATCTTTTTGCTTATATAGATAGATTTGGAGTAGTTTGATTTAGAATTGATTATTTCTTGCAAGTTGTAAGAATAAAAAATTTGAATATTCACTTTAATATAATTTCACAAGTGAAATTTTATATTTTTTTTAAAACTTTACTAGGAATATACAATTAAAGAGCAGAATCTGACTGATGGCAACCATTAAAATTTTATATTATTTGTTAATCTTCACTAATGTCAGTATTTAACCTGTTATGATAATTACATTATCCACATGGATCATAAATACTTTTAATATTTAAGTGAGGAATAAATATTTTTGTTACATGTTTTATTTAACTTTCTGATCAAATAAATGGTCTCCATATTAAAAAATAAATCTCCAACCACCACTTTTTTAAAAAAAAACCATTCATTTATTGCTTACTGCATCAACAAATCAATACTATTAAAATTAAAAATCATCAATCATTTATTATGGCTTTTTTTTTTTTTTTTTCTAAGAGTTTAAACATCTGCAAACAATATATTCTGGGAGAAGAAAAATCATCTCAAAGAATAAATAGAGTAAATATAAAAAAAAAAGTCTTGTATTGGTGATCGAGAGGTCAGCGCGACTGCCTTGCACTTGCAGGCAGTTGCCTGGGTTGCGGGTTCGCGTCCCGGCCGATGCTATGACACTTAAAATATATATATATAAAAAACAAACTTTTTTTTTCAAACATACTGTAGTAGTAATAATAATGAACACCATTCAAAAAAGAGAATACCCATCCTATCTCCCAGAAAAAGAGAGATTGAGAAAGAGAAAAAACTACTCTAAAAATGAGTTTGCAGAGACTATACAAACTAATCTGTGAACCACAAATTATATATAGAATGTGCTAATCCGATTTTCTGTTCATTTATTATTTTATGATGCTGTCATTTAGTTTCCTCAGCACTAAATTATTTTTTCTGAAATACTTCAACAACATATCTAATTGTAACTCTATTGTATTCTATTCTCTGTCATATCTTTCTAATGAAAACAATTGACATTGCACTTTAAAATATCTATGATATAGTTGGGATCTACCTCTTCTACGAAACTGATATTCAAGTTTACCATAAAACATCTCTTTAGGAAGTCTTCCCTTGTTCATTTATTTTATATGCCCTAATCCAACAATGATGTGATTTTACAAAATGGACTCAAAAAATATCGCATCCTGCAAGCTGAAGACCATGTATTGGTTTTACAATTTTGTCATAGTATTTTTTAAATTTTATAAAGTGTATGTAAATGAAGGTTTTCTTATGCAATTATATTGCTTCAGTAGGGCATTCAAGTTTCATCTATATAATAAATTAGGTAAAGTAACAGTTTTATAATACATCTAACTTTGTTGTAATAATTATTTTCCTATAATGAAATACCCTTTTAACTTGTTAAAAACAGGGGCATTCAAGTTTCATCCATATAATAAATTAAGTAAAGTAACAGTTTTATAATACATCTAACTTTGTTACAATAATTATTTCCCTATAATGAAATACTCTTTTAACTTGTTAAAAACAGCAGCAGTACATTGCAATCTGTGTTGGATCTCATCATCTAAATCCATCTTTCTATTTATACAATTACTAAGATATTTAAACTAGTTTATATTCTCAAGTTGATAATCATTTAAACTGAAAGTTGCTGAGGATTTTTTTTCCACCACTGACTGTTAAAGAATTTTAATTTTTTGAATATTAATTAATAAACTGAAATCTTGATAAGTTGCATTTAAAACATTAAGGACATTATGTAAATCATCTTTTGAACTGGCAAAATTTTCAGCATACTGTAAATCCAGAATCCAAGAAGATGAAGTTTTGTTTTTGCTTTTAACCAATTCAAATTAAAAATTCTATCATGTAACCTATTTCATATCTTGATTCCTGTCAGATTAAGCCACCTGTAAACAATTCCAAAGACCACTATCATAAAAATTGAAAACAAAAAGTTGAAGCAAATCCACATCCTTGTTTAACATCAGTTTTCATTTCAAATGCCTCAGATTTTCCTCCTATAGTAATAACACTTCTTTTCATTCCATAATATATAAGCTGTATAATATAAATAAATTTTGGTGGATAACCAACTAATTTCAAAACATGTCATAAATCTGTCGTATTAATTGAATCTTTGACCGTATGAATAAAAGCAGTGTATAAATCATTCTCTTATTCTCAACACTTTTCTTTATATTTGCCTGGCAACAAAATTCATATCTGTAGTACTTCTTGATTCCCTAAATTCACATTGAATCTCTGGTTTACCATTCATCTACAACTGAAAGCAGTCTATTCAAGAAAATTATTGAAAGTATTTTTGCTACAGCGGATAATAATAATATTCCATGATAATTACTGCAATCTTGTCTATTTCCCTTTGTTTTTAAAAGTGAAACAAACTATCCTTAAGATCAGGTGACACAACTTCATGGATCCAGATATTCCTTAAAAATTCTAATATTTTTAATGCTAATGAATCATCACTATATTGTAAAACTTTAGTTATTTCATCAGGATCTGCAGACTTTTCATTTTTAAGATTACAAATAATTGTTTTTACTTCATTAAGTTAGATATTTTTGTTCAAATCTAAATAGTATTTTAAATGGATATATCATTAAAAGTCATCATATCAATTTTTACATCATTATTTAAAAGATTCATAAAATTCTCTTTCTACAGTTCAAAATATCATTGTCATTATATATGAGAATGTCATTGCCAGATTTAATAGGATAGTGATACATTTCTCAGGTCTCTATATTGTTTTCAGTATATCAAAAAAGATCTGGAATGATCACGATCAGTGAATGTTCGCAGTTTTAAGCCTTCTTGTCAATCACTGAACTTCTGTTTTCAGATCATTATACTTATTATGAAGTTCCACATTTAATCGATTATTTTGCTAACTAGAGAATACTACATGTTTTTGTTTTTTTTTTGTAATCAAATCACTACTAATAATATGATTATTGTCTGAAAACTAGTCATGATTCTTATTTTTAGTGAACCCAAGAATTGATTTATATGCATCCATAACATAGTATGACAGATCTAAAAGATCCAAATTAGCGATGTTAAAATTTTAATAGTTATTGAAATTTAATACATATAGTAAATTCTTCTAAAGAACAATCATCAATTTTTTTTTGTGAATATGGTTGGAATAATATCTAATTTTTAAACTATCACTTTAATCTTAGAGTGTACTAATCTATGATCTGTCCAACAATTGAGCTTGTGAGTGCTCATGTAATGTGAAGTTCTTTTGTATTCTGATTCCTAACAATAATAAAATTATTAAATGCCATTGTTTTGAATGTGAACACAAATGTTCTTTTGCTAGCAATTTCTCTGCCTAAACAAAGTGTTTGTGATACTTAGTCCATGTGTAGTGCATACATTTAATAAGAAACCATTTGAATTTGAAGCTCCAATACCATTTTTTCCAATAACTTTTGGTCAAGGTCTACTATTTGTACCAACACTTGCATTTAAGTCTCCAAGAAAGAAAATTTGATCTTTTAATGGTATTACTGTAATAATGCTATCCAACAAGGAATAAAAACTTTTATTCTCTAAATTTTCTCTATCTAAGATTGGTACATATGCACTGATAAAATGAGTTCTAGTCCATTATTCAAGGCAAGTTTTAAGATGATTAATCTTTCATTGGTACAACAAGGAATTCCAATAATAGAGCAAATCCAATACTGCCTTTTGAAAAAAACTTAAATCCATCCATCTGTTCTAATAAACAAGTTTCACTAAGAGCAGCTATATCAATCTTAAATTTTGACAGTTCTTTAGCCGTAAGTGCAATTCTCTGTTTCATGTACCTATATTTAGAAAAAAAATAGATTTATATTTGTGATACTAACCATTAGAAGTACCAGTGCCACTTACTACACCACCACTACTGATATTATTTTTACTATTATTATTATTTCTAACACTGAAATGAATAATCAGCCAGCACATCAACCTAGCTAAACTATGTGAGACGGGCTATTTTCAGATCACACTTTCTAGGCCCTTACACTTCAATGGTAGGCAGGGGAATCTCTAAATAGGGCTGCCTAAACATATAATCTTTGCCAGCAGAAACTTCTGTCTCACTTAAATTCAGTTCCAAAATTATTTGGTTCATTAGTGATTATACTACCTCAAGCAAAGATCACAATTAACAACTGTCAGCCTACTAAGTTTGACCTCATTATTGTTCTCTTAATTCTTGAGCTGAAAGAAAAAAGGAATATTAAAGTCAGAAATGATATGCATGTAGTTAAAGGATATTAACATTAATTACACAAACACAGTTTCACTATCATAATTATTATAATGAAATGTCAGATGACACGAGGGATTCACAACAACCTAACTTAAGTGACTGAAGAAGAAAAAGGAGATAGAAAAGACTGTTTTTATTCTAAACAGTTAGTGATATTCACAGTTGGCCTTTATATTTAAAGGCCATTCCATTATCTGCCACTTATAGATCCCATTATAATAAATGGTTTGTTATAATTTTCATAATATTTATTTATTGAGTTATTAAGTAAGTGGTGGTTAGAGCTTTAATATTTAATTATATAACTTGAATTTATTTTAATAAAAAAGTTTATGGTAATCAAGATATTTGAGATCTAAATTAAACATAGAATCTGCATATGTAGTGAAGATTAAAGAAGAGATCTTTCTGCTATTCTCTTGTAGATTGTGATATTAGAGATTCTTCCATAGTAAAGGGGAGGAGACTTAGCATAATTGTGAAAGAAAGATATTAAATTGAAATTTTTTAAAAAAATAAGTAAAAGTAATTGTGAAATATTTTTTAGAAGCTATAAATAAAATTGAAATTGTTATTGCAATCAATAACTGTTATTATACCTTAATTGTTAGAAAGTGGCAAGCAGTGAAGGTCAAGTGTTCTCATTTGGTTGCAGTGCCATTTTGTCTGTATGTTGCAATTTATTTTCAGGAAAAGTGCTTAACATATTATGTAGTACAATATTGCTATTACAATAATTATTATTTATTCCAGTTATGTTCATACCCTACTTTAATTATTTAATTTTTTTTTAAAAAAATTTGTAATGATACTACCAAAAAAATGAAATGATATAAATATATCATATAGTAGAATAAATAACTTTTGATTATTTTCTCACTTTAAATAATTATTTTATTTTATGTTTTTGGTTTTTTCAACAGGAAACATCAGACAATGGGAATTCAGAAAATATATGCTCGTCAGATCTATGACAGTCGTGGAAATCCCACAGTAGAAGTTGATTTGACAACGGAGAAAGGTATATTTAGAGCAGCAGTGCCTAGCGGAGCTTCTACTGGCATCTATGAAGCTCTAGAGCTGAGGGATGATGATAAGACAGTCCATCATGGAAAAGGTAAGGTACTGTGATTTAAATTTGTTGAAAATCACTTATTTAGTTGTCATTAATAATTTTTTAAAGAATCCTTTGAATTCTTTGTGAGTTTTAATATTCATAAACATTTTAGCTGATGTGAAATCACTTGAATAGCAAGCATTTTAAATATTTCATTCTATTAAAAAAATTTCAATTTTGATTTTCTTCATAATACCTATTAAATTCATTTTAATCAAGCTATCATGATTTTTTTTTTTTTTGAACAAATATATTTACCATTATCCAATTCTTTATCAGCTTTCTCTCTAAAAACATCTCCCTTCATAATAAGAAAACATCCAACTTTGTCTTCACTAGAACATTTCTTGTTTTGTTATTATGAAAGGAGATGGTTTTAAACATAAAGTTAATGAAGAAATAAATAATGGTAGATATATTTGTTTAGATTGTGATAGCTTGATTAAAAGGAATTTAATAAGTATCATAAAGAAAATACAAAATTTAAGAACTTTTAATAGAGTGAAATATTTAAAATGTTATTCAAATGATTTCATATCAACTAATATGTATATCAATATTAAACTCACAAAAAAAATTTTATTTCACTTGTCGTGTTGTTGAAGAGATTTTTAGGTTCTTGAATAATTTTAAAATAGAAAATAAATGGATGTATGGTAATTTAGTTATGGAAAATATGTATTAATCTTTTAATAGATTAAACAGTATTCTGTGTTACATAATAATGGATTTTTATGTGGAAATAAAATAAGGTTATTAAGGATTTACTTTTGTTGTTTGAGTATTCTATATATTTTACTTATAATGATTTCCTTTATAAGATTAAAGAATAGTGAATAATAGATTCTATATATTTCTCCTTTAATTTGTTTTGTCTATATTAATTATTTGGAAGAGAAAATTATGATTGTGTACATTTAAAATTATTTATTAGATATGTTGATCATTGTTTGATAGTAGTGGAAAAGGATAAATTAGAAGCTATTCATTCAGTATACTAATTGTTTACTATAATAAATAGAGAGATTTAAACTCTCCCACACATATGTACAATCAGTGGCTTATATTAAGATAGCAATTCCTTAAACTTTAATGGACAACTAAAGTCTGTCCATTAAAGTTTAAGGAATTGCTATCTTAATATAAGCCAAGCACCGATTGTATATATGTGTGGGAGATTATGATCTGGTCCAACTGATGAGTGCAAATATGTATATTGGGGATTATTTATCTTTTTCACTTATGTGTGGTCATGTGTATTGGTTGTTTGAGATGGAGTGGAGGATGAATATAGATTTAAAACCCTAAGTTCAAATTCCTCTATTTAATAAGTTTGTAGTGGTCTTTTTGTAAAATATATTTTAGAAGGACAGGGATTAAATTTTATTAAATTAACATTTTTGAATTTATTAGTGATAAGAGATTTAATAACTAATTGTTTGATATGTAATCATTATGTTAAAAGTCAAGATTTAAAACTTATTAGTTCTGTTAGCTATCACACTGTTTATATAAAGTAGCTGCTTTAAGGAATTATTATAGAAGTCAAAAATTAAATAGTTTTAAAACAATAACTTTGCTTCAAAAAAGATAGTTTTATGAAGTTTATTTTATATAATTAACTAGTATTGGTTATGCTAATAAAGTCATTTTAGAGGACATTTTTACTCAGACAGCGAGCCAACTTATTTCCCAAATACTTAGTAAATTAAAATCTCACATAAAAAATAAGCAATTATAATGTTCTTATGAGGAAAAAAATAACTTATTACCTTAAATTTAATATATATAAAAATCCAATTTAAAAATATAAAGCTTAAATTGAAAAAAGTGTTAATTAATGAATAGACATTTTACTAAACATTTTATTTTTTAAAAAAAATATTAAATTATGGCCAAATATACTGTATACAAATTTTTTGCATTGATGGTCATTGTTTTGCTTTTTATGTAGCCAAAGAATGATATTTCTCATGATTCACTAAATTAAAAATAAAACATGTAAAAAAAAACCAATTAACTAATTACATTGTACATTTTAAATTGCAACTGTTCATGCAAATTAAATAAAGAAATGTGTGTACAATTAGTTGCTATTGTTTTAATAATGTAAATGATTATTATTATTGTTATTGTTGTTGTCATCGTCATCGATTTATATTTATGATAAAAACTATCATTATCTTGAATATATCAGGAACAAACGAATAAATGATATTTTTTATTTATGATTAATAACTATTGATTATATAAAGTTGATTAGTAACTTCATAATATGGAAAATCTTTTTTTTTTTATCTCAAAACAACTTACAATTACAATGATACTATTTTACAGTTACAGTGATCAGTTTTTTTAGTTGCAGACAAAATAATGTTCACAAGAATTTTAATTCAAAAATTGATTGAGTGAATATATTATTTCTAATGTACATATTATAAAATTTATTTTTGGTACACTGTTCTATTATCAAAGTTTTTGTTTTTGTAATATCTAATCAAAAACTTTGAATTTTTTGCAGCATTATTTTTCTTTAAATAGCAGTTTGAAAATTGATTTGTTTTACATAAATGCAGTCAAAATTACATTAAAAATTAGACAAAGAAATGTAATATACAGTTGATTGATGTAGTTTTAATACTGTAAATGATCAAAACTTTTTGTTTTATCTTGTATGTTTTGTTTTTTTTGCCAATTTAAATTTAGGATAAAAGCTGCTATTATCTTGAATACATCACAAACAAATTATAAGGTTATTGATTTAAAATTGAGCAAATAAGTGTTATTATTATTATATAATGTACAAAATCATTTTTTTCTCAAAATAATGTACGATTGTATTTTTTGCCACAGGAAAAATAACATTTATAAAAATTTTAATCCATAAAAGTGATTGAATGAATATGTTTAAGCTAGTGTACACATTTTAAAATTTCATGTTAATACACTTTGTTATTGATGTAATCAAAGTATGCTTTTGATTACTTGATTTTTTTTTTTTGCTTTTGTAATCATTAACAGTGAAAATTTTTACTTTCAATATTTCATTAATGATTGTCTTGCAATGACATCAGATGAAAATTAGATAGTCAAAATATAATATTACTTTATAATAAATAAATTCTACTGAACATTTTTTGCATGAATGTTATTTTATGTTTGGATGACATAGCTTTGATGAAGTTACTATCTCTTGACATCATCAGTCTTATAATGTGGTCACTATTTTGAAGAAATGGCAGTTATTTTTAAAGAAAAGGTTTTAAATTTTGTTTAAAAAAGTTGTTCAATCAAGTAGTGGGTAAAATTAATGATCATAGTTATGGTGAATCCTCATATAGTCTGTCACTAACTGGAGGAAAGTGTATTTTATACTAATAGGAGTTATATTTCTGTTAATAATTTTAAATATTTGGAAAAAAGTTTTTTTAACTTTTAAATTGTCTTCTTATGAGATTTTTAAAAAGTCATAATTTTTTTGGAAATAAATAATAACAGGTCTTTCTTTAAATAATTTATTAATTAGTGCAATAAAAAAAGGTGCTGGGATAGTTTATATTATTCTTTGTTTTTGTAAGAAATTATATATAAGTCACAGTAGTTTGATCTTAAATGAAAGAGTAAAAGTTTATAAAAGTAGAGTAAAAAATAAATATCTCAGTTCTGCATTATATATCCATGACAGAAACATAGGCCATATGATTATGTTTGAGCAGGGTAAGTTTGTTTTATTTATATATATATTTTGAAAAAGTAATAAGATAAAGTGAGAAGATTTAAAGGATTTTTATTTTTGAAAGTTTGTGTTTCTGCAATTATTAACTTATTTAAGGATTTTTTTGATATTAAAGATAATTGAAATATGATGTTTTGAGAAATTAGTTTAGTATGTATTTGTTTGTGTTATGAAATTTTGATTGTAAATTTAATTCTTAATTGATATAATTTATTTATGTATATATGATTTTCAAATTCACCGCTTATTACATTTTTGTGGCATTCCAACAAATAGTTTTCTTTTATTTAAGATGACTTAATGTCATAACATTACTATATTGTGATCATGTGATGTTTAGTGGTTTATTACTGTATGGCCATTCAACATGATATTATTGTGATTTTAGTATTAAGAATAATAGTCATTTAATTTGGATATTGTCATATTTTGTAATATATATATATATTGCTTTAGTAACTGTATGTTATAGAAGTTATAAAGCTAGGTTTTTTTAACTCCATAAAAAATAGAAAAGATAATAAACTTAAATATAGAAACATTGTAAGTTTAAGAGCAGTGAAAAAAGATTGCTGAAAGATAAAGGAAACTCAAATATTGATAGATATTGTTAGTTTAAAAGCAATGAAAAATTATTGCTAATAGATAAAAGAAACTTAAATATAGATAAATATTGTAAGTTTAAAAGCAATGACAAAAGATTACTGAAAGATAAAATGAAATGTGAATTATTAATGCCAGAAAAGCTTAATGGATTTAAATATAGAAAGAACTGTTATTGTTTAGATTAGAACATTAAGCTATTAAAACTAATCAAACAGAAGAATAAATATTTGAGAATTAATTGCAGAGGAAAGGAATATGCACATACACAATTAAACACCTGATGATAATCAATGAAAAGACACATTAGCCTAATGGATATTGCTGTTACCCTATTGTAATAATTAATTATAATAATAACGGATATTAAGCTGTGAAAAAAGTATAAATAGTGTGTGCTGAAAGGAGCAAGAGTCTTGTCAGCTTTTTCTTACTCTTCATGTAATGTTGCTGTTGTTGTTTCATGGGACATCATGAGAAAAGGACCCAGAGAAAAGCTATGGGGAAAGTGTACTGATTTTTCTATCATGAGGGATATCTTCCCAGAGTCCAAGCCTCTGTAGATGCAAACAACTGGATAGGAAACTTAAACAGACCACACTGGTCTTATTTTTTATTTGTTTATGGCTGATAAGATTCTATTAGGATTGTGTAGTAAAGAACTGTAAGTATAAAGCTTTTAATTATTCACTAAGATCTGCCATTAGCAGATTGGGGATGTTAGCTAAATACTTTTGGGAATGGTAGCATTTATTGAAGTAGACCTTAAAATCAAAGACTAAATTGATTACGTCCCTAAATATTGCATTGGAGGACCAAGATATAAGTGTACAGTCTTAATTGTTAATCTGTTTGGTCAGTGATATGTGATATGTATGTGTATGTTTAAATGCACATACATTTATAGATAATAATTGTAAAAACTTATAGAGAGAAAAGTAATAAGTTAAAAATATTATAGAATTTGAAAAGATTTATTCTTTTGAAGTAGAAATTAAAAATTATAGTCTTTAGATTAGAAAAAGATTAATTTCTAAAATGAACAATAGACTAATTACTAAGAGTAGAATAAGTGATTAATCAAATGAAACAAATTAA
Source organism: Epiperipatus broadwayi (assembly GCA_028023455.1). NCBI lineage: Eukaryota > Metazoa > Onychophora > Udeonychophora > Euonychophora > Peripatidae > Epiperipatus > Epiperipatus broadwayi. The sequence continues at coordinate 6,396,947 of JAQFVV010006216.1, read as the reverse complement.
GTAATTCAACTTAGATTCCTTTTTAAGATAATGACAATCTACAAATAACTGATTAATTAAAAAGTCAGAAAGATAATACTAAAATTCTGATGGAACTTGGAAAGAAAGAATCACCTGATCGGATGGGCAGAGGACTAACCAATCATTTACAGGGATTCAGAAATAATGAACTGCCTTTAGTACTAAGCGGAAGACAAAGAAGAGAGACACTTAATCCTTGGAACTTCATCTGTGCACATGGACATATATGTTGGAGCAGATCATCTGTCATGGCACAGTGACTTCAAGTGCGGAGAGCTGATGTCCAAATGTGAGAACACTCAGCTAGGACACTTAAACGTCATATTGATCTTAATTATTTTTTTTATATGCCTTCAGGCCTTATAATATAAATATGTTATTAGTTAAACGCTTTGAGGAATCGTATATTAAAATATATCTTAATATTAACCATTAGTTGTTATTGGCACTTGTGTAAGTGGATCCTATTATAACTAGACATAGCAATCATGCAATCACAGTCTTAAATCGGACCATTAATTAAAAGAACCATTAAATTTAGGTAAAAGACTAGGCAATGCATGTAGCAATCGGTGAATTTCATGTCAGCGAGGCAAGTAGTTGGTCCCTGTATGTCCAACATATAAGTAAATACTTATTCATTAATAAAGTTAAAGATGATAAGTATAAGACTGCTTCATTATTGTGCTTTCTGGGAAAGGAGTTATTAAGATAGCCAACATGCTCACTGAACCTCTAACTCCTGAAGATTTAACCCCCCAATTCTCTAAGCATGTCACTAGACTGCAATTCTGAGCCAGGAACCAAGGTTGGGATGAAAGTATAAAAGATTATGATAGTGTTCTATGTAATTTATCAAAGAATTGCATCTATGGATCTTTTCTAGATGAAGCCTTGCTAGAACAATTGCTTACTAGTATATGCAATGATAATTTATGCAACAACTGTTGGTTGTGATTTAGATTACACTGAAGCTATAGAACATGGAGTAGCTAATGAACTCGTGATTGAAAAATCTCGTAAATTTGACAAGATCGAAAATAACAGCAAATTGCAAGCAGACGTTTCTACAACCATAAACAAAGATTTGTTGAAAAAATAATGAAAAGAGTGCTGACTGCGAAACTGAGTTTATATATTTATGCTATGAGAAAAAGGGCCACAAAGCCAGCAATTGTTATTATAAAAGAGAGTGTTATAATAAGTGTAAGAAAAGAGGGTATTTGGAAAAAGTGTGCAAAAAAGACTTCAGCATGACAGAAATGATACTAATAGTAGTAATCATGTAACAAAGAGTCAAGAAAAGCACTTGAGTCAAGATGGCAACAACCCAGAAGGATAGTATAATGGTCAAAATTAAAATATGTGATGGAGGTCGACAGTGGCAGCAGGATATCATTGATGTCAGTTCATGATTGGTATACTGTGACTTCCAAGATTAAGAAAAGATCCATTATACAAAAGACGGGTCTAAAAGCATATGATATAAATGTAAGACCATTAGAATAAAGGGAGTTGTTCAAGCACCGATACGTGAAAGTCAGGGGAAAATTATTGAAACCTATACTAGGTCAAGATTGGTTCAGAAAAATGGGAATTAAAATATCATTTTCTAAAAAAATAGAGAACCTTTCCAGCAGCCAGTAGGTATCAAAAGCGGGTCTGAGTAGATCCAGAATGATCAGGAGAAGAAACAAATGAACTACAAAGGCGTACTAAAAGCAAGGGTAAAAATAAAGTGGTAGCTTGTTGGACAGCTGAAGACAGTGGCTACAAATGGATTATGAAGCAGATTCGTGAAGGCTGCCCGAAGCAATGCCCCACTTTCCTTCATAAAGAACTGTGGAATGCCCAGGATCAACTGTCAGTTTGAATGGCTGCATTATGAAAGTGATTGTACATTGATTCCAGTTAAACGTAAGCAGCACATAGTAAAGTGGCAGCAGAATAGTCATCGAGACATCGGCAGAGGAAAGCGCTAGAGCTTAGTCATGTCTGGTGGCAAGATATTAGAGCAGACCTGAGGGAACATAGAAATAATTAATGGTGCTCAAACAACTACATTCCCGGAGCTTGAACCTAGTGAGTTAAAACATAACACACATCAGCATTCTACAAAAAGGTTAAAGAACTCCTTCTCTAATAACTCGTATTAAGTTCAGAAATTAAAACCTCATCTCTGAATTTGGGGGAAGTAATGATATGTATGTGTATGTTTAAGTGCACATACACATATAGTGTCTTTTTAAATGCACATACACATATATATATAATTGTAAAAACTTACAAATGAAACAAATTAAGGAATTCAACTTAGATTCCTTTTTACGATAACGACAATCGACAAATAACTGATTAATTAAAAAGCCAGAAAGGTAATGCTAAAATTCCAATGGAACGTGGAAAGGAAGAATCACCTGATCGGATGGGCATAGGACTAACCAATCATTTGCAGGGATTCAGAGACAATGAACTGCCTTTAGTACTAATCGGAAAGATGAAGAAGAGTAGCACTTTAGCCTTGGAGCTTCATCTATGCACATGGACATATATATTAGAGCAGATCATCTCCCATGGCACAGTGACTTCAAGTGTGGAGAGCTGACCTCTGAACATGAGAACAGTCAGCTATATGCCTTCGGGCCTTATAGTGTAAATAATTGTATATATGTTATTAGTTAAACGGTTTAAGAAATTGTATATTAAAATATATTTAATATTAACCATTAGTCATTATTGGCACTTGTGGAAGTGCGTCCTATCATAGCTAGACATAGCAGTTAGTGTTTACCATAGGTCATCGTAGACCAAATACAAGGAAGGCTAGAAGAATAAAGTTATCATATAGGCTGCAAATATGGAACCGGGTGTGTATATAATGGGTTATGTATATAATTATAAATAAATATCTTTTTAATCTTTATTTAACGATGTTTTTCTTTAGTCAATAAGTTTAGATAATTGTTAGCATTCAGCATCATAGTTGAATACACAACAGATATATATATGTATATGTTAGATGTAAAAATGAAAAAATTGCTAGCTAAATTTAAAATATTGTTAAAGAAAAAGAGAATACACTTTTATACTATATACTAGATAACAATAATTTAAAAAGTTATATTTGTCTTTTTAAATATCTATTTATATCTAATAATATGATATGGAATGGGTGAATGTATTTATCTAGATGTTATGAAAGAAATTGTGCTGTGAAATTGTATTCATATGCATATTTATATTCCTTTAATATAATTGTGCAAAACTTGATATGATAACACCAATAGTAATAACTTATTACAATTTTAAGTTTATGCACGCAAGTAAAAGAGAGAATATAAAGAGTGTATTACCATCACTTATTCATTCATACATACATATGTGTGTGTGAAAACAATAATTCTAATTTTAATAGTTATACAATTCCCAAAATTTTATATAAAAACAAATTAATTTATTAATAAAAGAAATATTTATTTGTTCCATAATTGGACAATATAATTAGATGATCATAATCAAACAGTTTTTATTTCTTTTTTTTTTTTCCTATAGCATGTTCATTCATTGCACAGTTCACTTAGGGAAACCTTTTTTTTTACTCAATTTCATGCATAATGTAAATTCACTGGTTTGTCATCAATTTTTTTCAATTTTTTTTATTTTATTTCCATGAATTATTTAGTTTATTTTAAATTGTGGTATTAGGAATAGTTTATTTAATTATATCATAATATAGTCTACTCAAGATTTTTAATATTTTTGTTACATTTAAAAATTATTATTATGAAATACATGCCATATCAAAATACCAATCAGTTTGTTATAATTATTTAAATCAAGTTTATTTTTGGGGTTTTTTTTTTTTTTAAAAAAAAATATTTTAATTTCAGGAGTCTTGAAAGCTGTGGAACACATTAATGCTACACTAGCTCCTGCTGTTATTGCAAAGGTAATAAGTATTCATTTAATATTAAAATAGTTATGTAATTATTTTTTTTATAATATATTATAAAATGTATTATATTATCCGTTACTTGTCTATGTGTGTAGGATACTAAGGCTAAGAGATAACATTTGATCATCACTTTCTTAACATAATTTATTCTTCAATTCCATATTTCTACATTTATTTTTAACATAATGACGTATACAGCCTGAGTATGTTCAAAAATAAGAAAATAACCACTGCTCATAACAACAGCCAAAGATAATAAAATGTAACTTTAATCAAATATTTAAAAAAAATCAAGTTTATATTATATGGTTTTTGCAGGATTAGTTGGTTAATGGGTGGTGATTGTTGTTAGCTACAGTATAAAAAACTTCAGATTAACCTGGGTTGATCAAATGAATATTGATATGTTAATTCTAAAAACAAAAAATAGAATTAAAATATAATGAGATTTTTTACATCTTTCACAAATAGGTTTACCAAAATGGAAACAATTTTCAGCTTATTTTTAGAAAATAATGTCAATAACTGTCATCTCTCATCCCTTTCTATCATATATTCAATTTCAGTTAGTCAAGCTTTTTCCAAAGTGGTTTTTATACAGCAGATAATCTATAGCTGTCTGGTTTGTGAATATTACAAGCACTCTTTAAGATAGTCCAAAGTAAGAAGATGAGTAATGTCAAATTCAATAATTGCAATAGCTAATTGATGTCAGAATTTTGTGAGATTATTTACTCCAAAAATTTGCTTTAGAATTTTCGTTGTAGTTTTATCTATTCTGATAGTGGTTTCATCTTGCTGCAGTCACAATTGAGGTATATTCATTTTGATTGGACTCAAAACGTATTGCCCATAATTAGCTATTGCTTGTTCGTTACTTTCATTACACTGCCATTTTCATTTTCAGAAAAATTAAGATTCAATTATCCTCTATGATGTAACAACAAATTATGCTTTTAAAAGAATATAATTCTCTAGTATTGTTGTTGGTAATAAAACTATTCAGCGAAAATGTTTGATCATAATGAGATTGTCAATAAAGCCTCACTTTCTTCTTTTGTTAATTTTTGTAAATGGTTTTTAAACTATGGATAAATAATCTATTGATTTAATTCCTACACTAGCTGAATCTTTTATAAATACAAGTATAAATCTTTAATTAAATCTCACTGCATTAACATCTAAATATTTCGGATCACTGTTTTTGGTTTTTAAAGAACATTTCTTTTAAACATTCCAAATTATTCTCCATACAAAGTGAATGTGATTTTTCAGATCATGGAAGATTACTTATGAAACTTTGAATTATTAATTTCAATTGCAAAATCTTTATATTAAAGCATTTCTAGTATATATTTTACATGAGAATAATTGATATAGAAATTAAAATTCATTTTGTTTGTTGTTTCACTGTGAATTTCTTCAAATTCTAGAATATAAACTATGACTATCTGCAACAGAAATTAAAAGAAACAATAAAAATTATAACAATTGCGAACCCCTTCATGACATTTGAACTATACTGTGCCTAACTCAATACAAATATTGTGTGGTTTTTTCTCAAATTCATTTCTAGTCCTGTCAGAAATTCAAATAATAATTTCATTACTTTTTAAAGAAAGTAAAACATTCAAAAACTATTGTTAAGAAAAAAATATAATTAGAAAAACCAAGTCTGTGCTAATAATATTGTGAATTCTTTTATTAATTTAGATACTACTAGAACAATTTTTTTTTTTTTAATATCACATATTGTCACTATAAAATTAATCTTTCAGTTTGTCACATTTACATTTTACAAACTTTTTGTACTAGTAAGAGTACATTTCATTTTATAATTTATACTATTTCACTTCAACCAATCAATAATATGGACTGTTCTAGCAGTATTGAAATGTATTTGTTCTTCACATGCTATGGTAATTTAACAACTAAGCAGTAGCAACAAAGTAAGATTGAAATATGAATCTGAAATAACGAAATTTAATTGTAAATTCTGAATTAAAATCAGCAATAAGTTAATTAAATTTGTTATTCGCTTGAATTCCAGATATAAATAATAATCTATCGTATCTCTTTATTATTGGTACATGAAACCATGGATAGGAGCAAACCCATTATAATGTACACAACACTTACCAAACAATTTACTTTAAAAATTACATTGTTTAAGTAATCAACAATAATAAATTGAGAGAGCTATTACATGACTAATTGAGTGTCCATTGAATGTTTAAGATTAGAAAATGATTGATTGAGAGATTATTTATGGGCAGGGCTCTTACACTAGCTCACATATAAAATTTATTAATTCATATTTATGAGTTTCCTTTTTTTTATTTAATATTTTTATGAACTATGGATTACTGAAATTATAAATGATGAGTCCGTACAAATTGGAAGATGGGAGAGGTCTATTGCACTTCACTGATTTCTGATGAAGTTCTTAATTTTATTGTTAGATGATGCAATGCTTTCTGATGAAATGCATGGAGCAATTTCAGAACTAAAATGGTCTGACATATTTGCCTACAAATGCATATTTGAAGTTTCTGGGTAGTTTGTTCAGTGTATATCTTTTATGGAAAAGTTGGCTGATAACAACTTTTTAATGTAATATCCTTATTTTTTTTGTGGTGGAGTAATTTATAAGGGCTCAGTACTATTGAGCATTTACAATGTAGTGCATAGTTCTTAATGATTAGATCAGTAGATTTAAATGACTTTTTCCATATGCAATATTATTTTTCAGTATTGGATATTTATCTGTGGGTAACTAGTATGCATTTCATTAACAATTAATTTTTTGCCACTAATGCTACTATAGAAGTTTCATGAGCTAGTATACTTCTATAATTTTTAAATGCTGATAAAGTTGCTTTTCTAAGAATTTAGAGATAAAACAAGATTGTAAATAGATTTTTTGCTAGAAAATGGAAAAAGAAAATAAACACTAGTGCCTGGATCATGCTTAAATTTAGATTTAATATAAATCAAAAGTAGCTTATTGATAAGCAAGATAAATTATTTACTGCATTATTTTTCTTAATATATTTTTAATATAATAACTTATTCCTTTTATTTTGGCTATTTACAAATTATAAATAAATTATAACTAGAGTCAAATATTCAAAAATAAATGTTTTACACAAGAAAAAAAGATACAAGCTGCAATGATTTTTCATTGATGGATCACTAATTAAAAAGATTTAGATGATTATAGTGGCAATTTGGAAAATTGATTCTTATGCAAATGTTGTGCATTTTAATATTTTATATAAATTAGGAATAGACAAGCATAAAAGAAATTATATGAGAAGTAATTTATATAATAAAACATTTTGTTGTTAAACAGATATCTAAATATATAGGATTTAATTTTAAAAAAACTATTCAAAAAAGTGAGTTAAAATAATGCGATTCATGATTGGAATTTATAATAATAGAAATATTTACCATTAATTAGTTTTGAAGTTAATATCTGGGCTAAAAATAATATAACAATGTTTAGCCTAATAAATTGTTATTACTAATTTTAATATATTTAGTTAAAAGATACTTTAAATCATCATTAAAATTGTACAAAAGTTATATACTTATAGACTAAGTCACATCAAAAAAATTTGTTTAACTGAAAATATAGTGAGCTTTGTTAACAATGAATGCTTTAAAAACAAATAGATAATAAAATGAACACTTTTTCTAACTAAAGTAATATTTGAACAATGAAAGCAAATATTCAACAAATGCTAGAATGTCAGACATCTTTATTATATTTTGTTAAGGCTTTGTTATTGATTTAGTTCGCTTAACTGTTTATTTGTATTTTTAATAGTTAAAATATTGTAACCTTTTTTTTTTTTTTTAATTGTTTTGCACATAACATTCATATTAAAAAAGCTTTCATTAAATTAGTAGTAATCAAATGAAAATATTTCCAATGCTGTGATTGTATGTTGCATCACTTTAATTATAACAAATTGATATGATATCATATCTTTAAGACTCCATCTATAAATTTTATAATCCTTCAATTTTCATTAGATTTTTAATTAGATGGATGGCTGAAGAGTTGGAGGGTGGAGAAGGTTGAAGCCTGTACATTAAAGTTTGAATATTTGCTATCTTAATATAAACCGAGCATTGATTATTATATGTATATGTGTAGAAGATGATGATCTGAACCAACTTATGAGTGCTAGTTCAGCATGAAATATGTATATTGAAGTTCATTTATTGTTTTCACTTGTATGTCGCCATGTGTTTTAGTTGTATAAGATGGAATGGATAGCTGTAGGGAGCTTGAAAGTTTGAGTTCAAATCCCTTCAATTATATTAAGAAAGATTGTTTATACTTTTTACAAACCTAGTATTTTTGTGCTTTTAAAAGTTTGAATATATTTTTCACTAGTATTATTTTTATAAATGTATATTTGTTTTTGTATTATATATTTTTTGTTTTTATAATTAAGACCATCATATTTTATTAATTTACTTTGAGGATTAGTTATTACATAAGGCACTTTCAATCTTGAAAGAATTTAATTTCTCAAAAGTTTTTCCAAGAGTATTATCAGAACTTGTATCAATTTAAAAGATCAATAAGCTCTAGTTGTAAGTGATCCACTGTCTTATCAGATTAATTTTCTATTACCCATTTCTTAGCAATAATGATCCTCTAGATACTTCTGAAATACCTATCATCTGATCTGTTTCATGGTCTAAAGAAGCCATCAAGAAAAGCCATATTTTAATTTTAAACTGCTATCTAAGAAAATCTTGCCGAAGAATATAATTTCAAAAATTCGAGAATTCATCTTGCCTGAATTTTTAATAAATCATTGGAACTCACATATATAGTGCATTTAATACTCTTAGCATATACTGATATATTATTTTATAGAATAGTATTTTAAAATTCTGATAATCCCGTCGATTAGTAGAAATATTTAATTCAGTCAAATATATGTGACTATTGTTACATATATTACTAAACTATTTGTTAATTAAATATTGTTCTTAATTAAATATTTTTTGTTACTTAAAATACTGTCTTAGTTCTTTATTCATAATTTAACATTCTTTTTGTATAATGTTTGTACTATGATTGATTGATATATTGACCTTCTGCAAATATTTATTTTGTATTTTTATAAAATAGGTAGATAAATTAATTATTTTCAACTTTGTAGATGAGATGTATGCAATCTATATTTCTTTATGACTTTCTCTATGATATACTTAGTGCTAAGAATAATTTAAAGCTTTCTATATGTTATAATTAAAACCAATTTATTCATGACTAGTTATTTATAATAAATATAATTAATATTTCTACATATATGCACAGATAAATATAATTTTTGATCTATATTTTGAAAATATAGTTTTTTAAAATGGAATCTAAAAATTATATACATTATAATATATAAAAAGAGAATGTATAAATAATTATTTTTTTAAAAAAAGACTTTATTTTACATATTTCAAAATTTTATTGATATATGATAACCAACATTTTTTGAGGCTTGCTGCTTGACAGAAGTTGTTGCACTTGATATAGGTGATATTAATAATAGAGGAAATTTTTTGTGGTAAATATCTGTTAATTTGATTGTGAATGGAAAGAAAATAGTATTGTTCATCTTTCAAAAAAAAAACTACATTGCATCTAAAGAATTTTCCATGATGCTTTATAAAAGTGAAGCATTGTTTATCTTATGAATTATGTATATCAATTTTTTGTTTATCCAAGTAATTGTTAAAGTTGGAATATTAAATTATTTCATTTATCTATGGTAAAATATATTGTGTGTATTAATATAATAATTATAGTGAATTTGAACAAAGATTTTCAAGTTTCCCTTCAGCTATCCATTCTTTCTCATACAACCAATACATCTCACCACATACATGTGGAAAAGATAAATGAACTTTGTATATTGGAGATCATTTATTTTTTTCGCATGTATGTTGCCATGTGTATAGGTTGTATGAGATAGAGTGGATAGCTGAAGGTGGCTTGGAAGTCTGTTTTCAAATCCCCCTATAATTAAACTCCATGTATATTTAATTAACATTTTTAATTCAAACATTTGCTAATGTTTTATTTTTGAATCACTGGATTTTCATTCTATTATAAGCTTTGATATTTATGAAATTTATATATATTAGAATCAATCATTGTTTCTTTTTAATTCAAATATTTGCTAATGTTTTATTTTTGAACCACTGGATTCTCATTTCATTATAAATTTTTTTAATATCACATTATTGTTAATAGGAATTATATTCATAAAATTTATGTATATAAGAATCAATCATTGCTGGAATAAATTATGTAAAGAAAATCTGGAAGTTAGAACAAATAAGCATTATTAAATATACCTGGTACATGATTACACAATTAAAAATGTTAGCTATATTTATTTTTATAATAAGAAAATGCATTAAATGATTTCTTTTATTAAATAAAACATTTGCATTGTAGTATTTATTATAAAAATTGATAGAAATTGCAGGTTTTATTCAATAATTAATGCTGTAAATTATTTGGAATAAAAGTTTAACATTGTCAGATTATTAAAATTAATACCACCATGGAATAGATCATATATTAACAAAGATAAACAGATATATCATCCAGAAAATTTTTTAAAAATAAGATAAAAGTCTTGTTAATGTTTTTTTTTTTTTAAATGAAGAAAAATATATTGACCCATTCAGTATCATTTTATTAGATGTAAATAGATATTTTAAAAAAAAACATAAATATAACTTTAAATTATTGCCATCTAGTATATAGACAAAAATGCATTCTCTTTCTCTTTAAAAATATTTTAAATTTAACTAGCAATTTTTTTTAATATCATATATATATATATCCAAATTAAATGACTATTATTCTTAATACTGAATCACAATAACATCATGTTGAATATACAGTTATGTTGTGACATTGAGTTATCTTAAAAATAAATGAAAATTATTTGTTGTAGTGCACAAAAATATAATAAGCAGTGAATTTGAAAATTATATACACATAAATAAATTACACCAACTAAGAATTAAAAAACTAACCAAATTTAAAATCAAAATTTCATAACACAACACAAATATATACTAAACTAATTTATCATAATCTCATATTTCAATTATCTTTAATATCAAAATAATCTTTAAATAAGTTAATAGCTTCAGAATTACAAATTTTCAAAAATGAAAATTCTTTAAATCTTCTCTTTATCTTATTACATTTTCAAAATATATATATATAAATAAAACAAACTTACCCTGCTCAAACATAATCATATGGCCTGTTTTTCTGTCATGGATATATAATGCAGAACTGAGATATTTGTTTTTTACTCTACTTTTATGAACTTTTACACTTTTATTTAAGATAAAAACTACTGTGACTTATATATAATTTCTTACAAAAACAAGGAATAATATAAACTATCCCAGCATCTTTTTTTTTGCACTAATTAATACATATTTAAAGAAAGACCTGTTATTTATTTATTTTCAAACAAATTATGTCTTTTTTTAAAATCTCATAAGAAGACAATTTAAAAGATAATGTAATGGGATGGGGTCAGGGGGGTGGTAAAACATAAAATATCAAATTTATAAAAAGTATAATATTTAAGTAAGATATTATTAAAAATATTAAAGTAATGTTTAACATCTAAAATATGTAATTATTAATGGTAAAGATGTTAAAGTGAAAAGATATTAAGTAATGTTAATATCCAAAAATATATAAACAATGTTATATATTCTAGAGAGCATGAGAATTGAAATCTCTTAGTGAGATCAGCCAGCTACTCCTCAGAGCAACTATGATTAACTATACATCAACCAACACTATCAATAAAAAAGTAAATATTTGTTGTATTTGAAGTGTATCACCGACTTCAGAGACACTTTTTAATTTTAAGTGTGTACTAGGAATTGATGTGCAATGCATTTGGCTGAGCTTTGCTTGCAATCATTTATAAAACTGATAAACATTTTAAACTTAAAATTAGTGTATGTAATCTAAATAGTGTGTATCATGACCAACTGATCACAGAAGCAAGTCACTGCTGGAATTGTAAGCTTAATAGTGTTCATTACTCATTGTTGGGACATTGAAAACATTGGGTATAAGCAAATGTATGTGTGACTTCTGAAAGACTTGAAATTTTGCTTATAATTAAAAGGTTAAAAGTGTAAAATGAATATACTAGGGCTGATTAATAAAAGATTGAAGTTAAAAGCTATCAATTCTAAGATTGTAGATGTTAGTTAATGTAGTTTGTCTACTTCATGTGGTGAAATAATCTTTAATGTGTGGCTTATAAAACTAAAATTAAGCCAATAGCATCAAAAGCATATCTTTTTGTCAAAAGACAGAATAAGTTTAAATTTTATTTCATAAAATGTTTATTTTATGTAATGATGTATAAAATAATTACACATGTTTATAGTGAAAGGAAAATGTTCAAACAGTCAGTTTAACTAATTAAGCTATTTAAGTTAAGTCCCTGCAAGGTTACTAATGGTAAAGGCATATAATTTAGTACATTCTATGTAAATGTAGAGAAGTGGGATCGTATTCTCCATAGCAATTTGTAAAATCTGCTGTAAATACCATTTTGTAAATTTTTTTGTCTTATTGTTGAGTATTACCGGATTGCTACAATGTTCTGTTATATTAAAGTCAATAAATTTACAATTGATAATTTTAATTAATAAATATTATTTTGTTAATGAAATTTGGTGTAGTGTCTTAATGTTTTTTGGTACCCATAAAATCCAGAAATCTTAATAATATGCAATCTTAAATAAATATTCCAACGCTTATCCAAATACAGACACATAACAAAGGTTTAACTATTGAATTGATATTTTCTTATAAAATGTGAAATTTGCTTTAGAAAAACATTCCTAATTTGCTTTATAGATTATTATAGTTAAACTGCAAACTTATGAAAGAAGATTTACCTTCAAATTAATTATTATTTTCATTTTAATAAATTTATTATGTTGACTAATATTTTGAGTGAACATAAAATCCCTTTCCCACTCCCGTTATTCGAATGTGTTCCCAGTTGATAGTGATTTATTTTATCGTAATTAACTATTTATTAATTTGTAAAATTTTATTATTATTGGTTAATGATATTAGCTTATAAATGAAATGGGTATCTAATTAGGCTGATTGCTAGGATAGCTTTCATTGGTTAACAACCTATTCATAGAATTATCAGTAGAAATTTGACATTCCTTATAAGAACCCTGAGACCATATTTCAATTTTGAATTATTGTTATAGAATTAATGTGGCGTTATGAATTTATAAGATTGATAAGAGTGTCCATTCTAAGCATATCTGATCATGACAATACATTACAATAGTGTGGAAAATTTAAAGATAGTAAAGTTTATTGGAAAAGAAGAGTGTAGAAAATTTCTTGTCAGAAATAAATTAATTGTAACCATGCTGATGGTGATTTGTGTGGGGAATACTGAGGTCGTTAAAGTATTGTGAGAGTGAGTCAAGGTTTCTCCTCTTAGTTTATTAATAATATTTTATAGTGTTTAGTATCAAAAACAGGTTTATTCAACTATGTTTACAATAAAGAAAAAATTATAAAATAACATTTTATAGTGTTTATTATTGGTATAATTATTATTATAGTGTTTATTATTGGTATAATTCTCGGTATGAATTACCAAAGCAATTATAGAACCCTGAGCTTTAGCCGAGGTTGGGTTGTTTTATCTTTGTGAGATGTAAGAAAGCTGTTCTGTTAGAGTTATAATTTGATTTGTTCACTGTTATAAATAGAGCTGCACCAGGGTTAAGGTTATAGTTTGGCACCCTGTTCTCTCTTTTTAAAATTATAATTTGTCTTGTGATTCCTTTTCGAAGTTATAATATATAAAATTAAATTTACAAAAGTAGAATTTGAAGATAAATTTAAATATTTAGACATAGAAATTAATATAGATAAAGATAATAAAATTACTTTAAAACGTTTTATTAAAGAACATAAATTAAGAAAAATTATTTATGTAGATTCACAACAAGCATGGGTACAAAAATGAGCAATTATTAAAAATTTTAAATATAAGAATGATAAATATAATATAGATAAAAGTGTTGCTCAATTACAAAAGAATCAATTTATTAAATTATATAAAGACTAAAATTAGTGGGTGATAAAATTTCTGAGGAAAATAATAATATTGATAATGGTAATAATGAATCAAATAAATGGATTAAACTTTCATATTATCCTAGGATATATAATTCATTAGAATATAACAAAGATTATATTGAGAATATAAATATTGATGGTAATACATTGTCTAATTACCCATACCGCTCTATGGCGCCGTTGCTAGTGAAAAACAAATAAATATAACGTTACCGGGCTGTTTTTAAATTTTGTTGATTTATGTTTTTAATTTTGGGATTTGCTTGATTTTTTTTTTGTTGTTGTTGTTATTTTTTTGTAACCAGTTTGATGTATATTTCTTAAAAATAAAAAAATGTTTTTGTTTTTTTTGGACTTTTGAAAATATTGTCTTTTTTTAAAAAAAAAAACAAAACAAACATTTCTTTTTAAAGAAACTTTTTTTTTTTCTAAGTCTTTTTTATTGTTTTTGAAGAAACTTTTTTATTTTTTATCGAGAAACAAGGCTTTCTCGACAGACCTCTCTAAGACTTGTCGTCATATTCCTTACAGTGTTTTGACACCTTTCCAACTCAGCTCTAATACGCTTCACTGTAAGCTGATCCCAGCTTCAAGAATAAATTAGTCATATCGCTTGCGAAAAAGTGATTCGGCAGCCCTCAAAGCCCATTCTGTGAGCGAATGGAACACCTTCATTGACATTGACGCGATTGACATTCCCTTTAAGATGTTTGACAACGCCTTAATTTCATTAAACCACCCCAAAGACAGTTTTTCTGGGTGGGTAAAATATGTTTTTTGGGTTGAAGGAAGGCCACCACATCTGCTTCTGTAGCAGGTAAATCTCATAACTACAACGCCGAATGGTCGTCTGCCATTGAACTGTTTTGATCTCGAAAAAGTATCGTAAAGTGCGCGACTTGATCGTGAACTTTGCCGAATTGTGATTTACACTTACACTCCTCATTTAGTGAATTCTGACCCTTGACAACGAAAGTAGGGGCATTTGAGAATTTGTTACAATTTTTACTAACTCACATCAATTACAATACATTTAAGCAAAAAAAAAAAAAAATCCGTTCTAATATACTTTTCATCATTACATCTTCATATCATACGCTGTACAATAGTCAAGAGTAATGTTTATAGAGAGTGTCATATACTCGTCGCTACTAATGTTCAACATGCTAGAGATGTTGGAGTAAGGGCGCACTTCAACATCTTAGTGTTTGAACAGTTTACAGGCTGTAAGATCTATGAGCGACCTTGTAAACAGCATATTTATGTGCTTTAGCAGAAAAACAGCACCATCGCACAGTGTGGATCAATAGACCATGTATTACCATATTGATTGGCAAAATAGTAAAAATCTTGATCAATTAATATGTAATTATAGGTTAAGGGATGCTATACAGTACAAAAAAGGAGTTGTATATAAAATTACATGTGAAATTGTAAAATGATTTACTTTGGGCATACTGGAAAACAATTAGAGGTAAGAGCCAAAGAACATAATAATGCAATTAATAGAAGATATGATAAACCTGCATTATACATTCATTACTTGAAATATGGGTATAGAATACATGCTACAAAATTTATTAAACCTTTAAATTATATCAAAGATTCAAAAAGAAGACAAATATATGAACCATACTATATTAAAAATAATTGGAATAATTGTATGAATATTTGCAAGACTTCTATAAATTTAGATAATAATTGGTTAATTAAAAATGAATGGAAAATTATATAAAAATATATATATAATTGTAAAAATGCATGAAATATTTATTTAATATATTGTTATTATATGGTCAATTATTTTGTAATTACTGGATTTATATATGAGGATTTTCATTTATTTTAATGATTTATATTGTTATTGCTTGTTTTAATTTCATTATTGAACACTAGATGGTTTTATGTCTGAAATAGTTTGTTAATGTTAAAGAGATTAGTAACATTTGAAAAGGGCATCAAACCAGGTGTTGAAAAAGGCTTTTTATGTGTAATATTATTATTGAGATTTATATAGCTGTCATAAAGAATACATTATTTTCCGATTATTATTTTATGGAAGACGGCATAAAGATTTTTATTTTTATTCTTTTCCAGTTTTAGATAAATAAATATTCATTAGCTGTAATTCATAAAAGAATACATGAGAAGGAAAAAAAAATGAAAGGCTGAAAACAATAATGTAAAGGTGAAAAATGAATTTTGCAAGGATTTATTAAAACAATATGTGAAACATAAATATCTATATATATCACATTTTGATACTTTAATCTGGTTATTTGACATCTCGGGATTCTGTTTTTAAAAACCAATAGAAAAATGATTATAAAAATAAAAAATAAAAAAGTTACACAGTCCTATTTTGAAGGATTATTACAGAAAAGAAAATGAATCTTTATAGATTTTATTATAAAATAAGAAGTGTAATGTTGTGTCCAGTGGCACTCTATTGCTCGCTGGATTGCAAATATCAATAACACTAATATGTAATAATTAATGAGGCAGCTCGGCAAGTAAATTTAAATAACGAGAATTTATTTACAGGGTTATATATGAGTTAATCACTCTTGTTTAATATATACAAAAATATGACTATTAGACACATGCTATATATATAAATAAGGGCCCGAAGGTGTAACAAAATAATAATGAGATCAATACGACCTATTATATAGTTCCTAGGTTTACTTTGGAACGTCCAGAGGTAAGCCTCTCCGCAAGGCTAAATGAAGAAAGGAGCTGACTGGAGCACCTGAGGAAATGGCACATCTACCTTTCAAGAGCTTCACTTAGCAAGTGTGTCCTGATCTCAGTTCAATTCTAGATCTGTTATTTTTCTCTCCTTGTTTTTAGAGAAGTCTCCCTTGATTGGCCATCCACTGGCCACGTGGTGGTCATCTTTTTAGTTACTATTCGATCCCTGATTAGATAATGCCATGACTTTAGAATTGTCTATTTTAAGCAATGGCTTTGTTTACATTATCTTAATTCTTCTTGATAAATTACTTTATAGTTTCTCCTTATTTAAACTATTTAATTAGTCTAATGTTTTATTAAATATTTTGAATGCCCTTGGCATCCACACACATATTTTTAATTTAGCGTTAATATATCATTTATGACTTATAATACACAATTAGCAATCTGTTTAGTTTTACATTTATAATTATTAACTAGTAATATGTATTTTGTGTATACGTAAATATACACACACATTTAGCATACCTCCCCCAAGTTCAGAGATTCGTGTTTTACTTTTTTTCTATTCTCTGAACTTAAAACATAATAAGTATGGCAGGGGGGAATTTTTCTTTCAAGGTTTATTTTAATTTCGTTTGGGACTGCACTGCTGGTACGGTTTTTCCCAAATGTCCACTTGTTGTTGTATTTTTCCTGAAACAACTGCGGTGTTTGTTGACTATATTCTTCTTTCCTCAACTGGTTGATATGTTTGCATAACATTCTTCCGTCGGCCATTCGGACAGATACCACTTGCTTGGTTAAGTGGCGTATGATTTCAGCCTTATTCCAGAATCGGTCAGTTTTGTTTTTAACCCATACGTGTTCTTTAGATACAAATTTAAAGTTAGGAACAGGTACTTCGTATTTTTCGGGTGACCTACTTTCCGCAGGTTTGGTCCGCAATCTACGATCTACATTTTTCTGTGGGGTTGATTTCGCACATGATTGACAGTTTTTACATTTTTCAATAAAAATTACGATGTCATTAATTTTGCTCATCGATAATTTAATTCCCAAGTGATTGAACCAATCACAGCCAATGAGGGGATTTACCGGGGTGTGAATTATATATAATGGCAATTTTAATTTTTTGCCATTGTAAGAAGTAATTGGAGCTGAATTGCTCTTTTAATCTTTATGGCGTTGTCATTGATGTCTCGAGCTTTAAATTTGGTATGCATAAGTCTAGGTGGCTGTGTCATATCTGCCATGATGGTTTTCCATTCTTTAAATGACAGTAAAGACACCCCACTACCACTGTTAATTTCCATCGATAAGGTTTTTCCAAAAATTTTGACAGTCATTTCAAATTTCGGTGATTGGTTCAAAGATACATTATTAATCACCGTAAATTCCTCTTGCTTGGATTTTCTAGTAAACTGCTTTTGGCTGTTATTACTCGTATCATTGTCGAATTTCTTATTTCAGCACATTTTTTCAATATGGTCAACTTTATTACAGTGTTTACAGCATTGGTCCTTATAAAAACATTCATGTGGCATGTGACCTAATTTTCCACAGCAAAAGCACTTAATTCGACTTTTCTTAATGTCAGTTATTCCACTTTGATCAGGCACCCTTCTATCTGGTTTGTCGACTTTGTGGTTTTCATAAGGATCGTTGTCCGCTATTTTCATGGCCGCAAATTCTTTTGCTTGCTGTAATACAAGTTTGTGAGCTATGCCACATTTGATTGCTACTTTATAATTGATATCTGTATCTGCCAATAACTGCTGTCTCAGACTGTCGCTGCTCATTCCACATAAAAATTGTTCGAGGAGAGCGTCCTCCAGGTATGAATTGTAGATGCAGTTTTTTGCGAGTTCACGCAGGGCAGTATCATAATCTTGTGTTCGCTCGTTCTTGCCTTGTCGGTGATTTCTGAAGTGGAGTCTGTCAATGTGTCTAGACTCACGAGGATTAAAATAGTCAGTCAAACAATCTTTGATCTGTTCAAATGTTAATTCTCCGGAGTTTTAGGTTCACAAAGCCTATTTGCAATTTGGATTACTTCTTTTTCCAGAGAAACACAATAAGGTCACTGTTTTACTTTTATCATCCTTTAATCTGTTAATAATTAAAAGTTTTTCTATTTGTTGGACGTACAGGGGCCACTCACTTGCCTCCTTGTCGTCAAATTCAGATATAACTTAGTCAATTTAACAAAAAAAATAGAAACATATTTTTTAGTAGTTTGTCTCCTCATGAAATCAATTAATTAGACACCAACATATTCGCTGTCAATGCATTGATTGTTATTACTGACAATTCCACGATTTGCTGGGGATTAAGACCATTGAGGTTCATAATTAAGACTAACTGCGCCAATTTGTTGTGTCCAGTGGCATTATTGCTCGCTGGATTGCAAATATCAATAACACCAATATGTAATAATTAATGAGGCAGCTCGGCAAGTAAATTTAAATAACGAGAATTTATTTACAGAGTTATATATGAATTAGTCACTCTTGTTTAATATATGCAAAAATATGACTATTAGACACACACTATATATATATAAATAAGGGTCCGAAGGTGTAATAAAATAATAATGAGATCAACACGACCTGTTATATAGTTCCTAGGTTTACTTTGGAACGTCCGGAGGTAAACCTCCACAAGACTAAGTGAAGGAAGGAGCTGACTGGAGCACCCGAGGAAATGGCACATCTGCCTTTCAAGAGCTTCACTTAACAAGTGTATCCTGATCTCAGTTTAATTCTAGATCTATTATTTCTTTCTCCTTCTTTTTAGAGAAGCTTCCCTTGATTGGCCATCCACTATCCATGTGGTGGTCATCTCTAGTTATTATTTTATCCCTGATTAAATAATGCCATGACTTTAGAATTGTCTATTTTAAGCAATGGCTTTGTTTACATTATCTTAATCCTTCTTGATAAATTACTTTATAGTTTTTCCTTAATTAAACTATTTAATTAGTCTAATGCTTTATCAAATATTGTGAATGCCCTTGGCATCCACACACATACTTTTAGTTTAGCGTTAATATATCATTTATTACTTATAATACACAATTAGCAATCCGTTAGTTTTACATTTATAATTATTAACTAGTAATACATATTTTGTGTATACATACATATACACACACATTTAGCATGTAATTTGTAGCGTTTTGTAAAAATGGCTGACATGTTTGTGCACTCCAGAAAAACTAGAATTTGTTCGAGTGGTTGTTGTAGACCGCGCGCTGATAACGGAGGAAGTTAAGTAATGTAATGGCGGACGATAATTCCAAGAGATATTTGCTGATTGCAAATATTTCTGGATAAAAGACGTTACCTGATTGGACAAGGTTTAATTGCTACAGTTATCAGCAAGCAATAAAAGACGGTGTAACAACTACGCAGAGTAAGGCAATTATTGGCAGCCATATTCGGAGTACAATGGCAGTAGACGTCTAGTAGTTTTTGAGTAGAGATATCTCACGTTAGTGCTTGCGGTAAATGACCAGCGCCCAGTGGAAATGTGCATTCGTTGCAGCGTAGAGCATTAGTTGCAGAGCAGAGCATTCGTTGCGGAGTAGAGCATTTGTTGCAGAGCAAGACCATCCGTTGCCAGAGAATTATGGAGATAGAGTGTTGCAAACTATTCACGATTCAGACTAAGTAAAATATTGTGTATATTTATTTGATGACCGCACAGACATTCTTGCGGATATAACAATTGGCGCAGTCACATTTGGAACCTGTGAGTAGCGAATAAGTTTTGCATTACAACAAGTTAGCTATAGATGGAGAAACCTGGAGAAAATGGAAATCCCAGTTAGTAACGTTAATAACGGAAGTGAATAGCAAGTCTACGTGATATAACAATGCTGTAAGTTTGGAAATAACAGGAAATATATTTCGGCCAAGTAAAAATAGAAAAAGAAAACATCAAGGAATTGCAACAAGGGTTTTTTGGAGTGGAGGGAGGTGTAGCGTTTTGTAAAAATGGCAGACATGTTTGTTCACTTCAGAAAAACTAGAATTTGTTCGAGTGGTTGTTGTAGATCGTGCGCTGATAACGGAGGAAGTTAAGTAACGTAATGGCGGACGATAATTCCAAGAGATATTTGCTGATTGCAAATATTTCTGGATAAAAGACGTTACCTGATTGGACAAGGATTAATTGCTACAGTTATCAGCAAGCAATAAAAGACAGTGTAACAATTACGCAGAGTAAGGCAATTATTGGCAGCCATAAATTTAGCTAAAACAGTTATATCACTATGATAAAATGCTCTAACTTTCTAGGTAAAAAGCTATTAAGTTATCACTCGGTTATAAAGAACTTATTTTTGAACATTTATTATTAAACAAAATTATATTTTGATTACATTAAAACAGTGTTGAACATCTTTTGAATTGGCAAGAATATAAGAAACACTATCATATTTCAAATCAAGAAACAAACAGAAAAAGGTTTTAATTTTACTTTTAAATGTTTCTTATTTTGTCCTCAAAGCCATATTGCATTTTGATGTCTACTTTTGAAATTTCATATAAACTGTTTCAACAATCATTGTCATGGGAATTAAGTCAAAATTGGAATTAATACATAATTCTGTTTAATAGTATTTACATTTCAAATGCCTCAAATTTCTTTACGATTATGTAGCAACTGTATAATATGAATAAACTTCCATGTACATCTAGGTATTTTCAAATACTAACACAAATATTTCTAATTAACTAAATCAAATGATTATATTGATAATAGCAATATATAAATTGTACTTAATTAAAAGTCTTATAATCATTCATGCATGAATAGAAATAACATATTCAATAAAATCTTTGAAAATACTGCTGGAAAGCATAACAATGATATGAAGTCTCAGCATTAATTTTTCTTCATAAATCTTGTTTTATTTTATACACCATTTCTTTTCAGATGTATATGTAGTGTAATGTTCTACATCATTATCTAGATTTTAACTATCTTCTATAGTTAATTTCAAGATTTATTTCTTTTTCTATTTATCTTCATGTAAGAGATGATTGAAAAGCAGATGGGATGTAGAATATTTTACTATATATATATATATATGAATATGAAAAGATGTGATTCATCAAGAAAATTACTTATGTATTGAAATTAATAAGCCATGTTAGAAAAAAATTGAGATACTTATTGAATTATAGATTTTTTAAATAATATTTCGACAACCATTTGAGTCTCTTCTGTTTACTTTTATAATAAAATATTAATAATAAGCATTCTAAAAAAATCAGATGACATTTTTTGATGCATCAATATATTTCTTAAAAATTCTAAAAATTTTGAAGAAAAAATCTAAATATTTCATATTTCTCCAGAATTTTCATCAGAATCTTTGCTCTTCTTAAACTTTATCAAACTGGATATCTATACAAATCTTAATCATTCACTAGGATTTGATTTTCTTAGAAGTAACTGAAGTCTCATCAACAGTTTTGGAACAACCCATAGTCGTTGTGCTCATCTGCTTCATAATTGGAATTTATCATCCATTAATCTTTGTAAATGTTGGTAAATGCAAACTATGGGCATGCCATTAATGACTGTCCAATTTATGGTTACACTGGCCAAATCAAAGGACTTAATAAAGTCACTTGTGAATCTCTCTTCTGGCTGTAATCTCTACAAGTTTCTTTATATCTTATTAATAGTTAGCTGCCTAAATCCATGTGCTATAAATAAAATTCAATAGAATAGATATATCATTAAATGACGTCAGCTATATTTTTGTATCATTATTTAAATAAAAGTTAGCCAAAATGTTTTCATCAATAAAATATATCATTACTTTGTGAAAAAAGTGTCATCTACTTATTTAATACAGTTATGGTTTCATTTTATTCCTTTACGTGCAATAATCATCAAAAAATGATCTTCTTTACAGTTTTATTTCATCAAATAATATTTTATTGATAGTCATTAAACTATTGTCTTCGAATTTCTATATTGTTTATGAAGTTTCTCTTTCATTGTGGTTTACCAAACAAAAAAATACCGCATGTGTTCTATTACTCAAATGACTAATAATGCAGTCATTGTTTGAAATACAATCAGGATTTTTTTTCTTTTATGTGAATCCAAGGACAGGTTTACTTGTTATTGTTGCATTATAAGATGTCCAGCTTGAAAATTTAAATTTACAATTAATTAGTTAAATAACTGCTATATACGTGTATAATAATATTTTGTTAAAAGAAAATTATACATATATAATAATTAATGTTTTATTAAAATAAGTTTTATTAAAAGAAATAGACAGGAATTTTGTAATTAAATTTGGTACGCTATTAAAGATAAGCGCTTCAGATCAGAAACTAATTAAGCAGCTAGATTAAAAGTGCTGATTATTAAAAGTAGACAATAGCTGAAAATTAATTGGTTTCTGAAACATTCCTTAACAAGAAAAAAGAAGGAACAAAAAATAACTAAGCAGCACTTGTAGCGGAGAACTCATTGAATGCACACGAAGGTCAAGAGTTTTAACTTAGCAACGGAACAACCCAGTGAATTCCACCACTGAAGGTTAAAAAGTGGACCTAGGAACTTTGCAGGCCTCACCGGTCTATATTATGTTTTTTTGTATGCCTTCATGGCCAGCGTTCGTAAGTTAAACTTAATTGTCTTATAACTATATATATGTACTATTATTTATCCGACTGTTAATTCTATTAAACTATTTGTATAATCATTTGTTTTCTGCTAATGTTTTACTAACATATTTGATGTAGAATCATTTGTTTTCTGCTAATGTTTTACTAACATATTTGATATAGAATCTTGTTTTTTTACCTAATCATTTTAACTTTGTAGTGTCTAACAGTCTGCACTTATAAGAGTTCATAGAACAATGATTTATATATATATTCTGTCTCTAATTACAGTCTATAAGATGTTATTACATTGAGTGTGGATTCATCCAGTTTTTTTTATAGGAATTTCTCTTTATTTCTGCTATATTTTGTAGAAAATATATTAGGCTTTAATAAGGCAAGAGCTCTATGTAATGTAATTACATATCTAGTTTATAAAGCAATAAAAAGATCGCTATTAATTAATGGAAACATAAATGTAAATAGATATGTAAGTTTTAAAAAATAATGAAAAATAAATTCTGTAAAAATAACGGAAACTTTATTTTGATAATTTGAGTTTGTCTAATCCAATGAAGAAAGATTGGTTTGCAGATAAATTAGACTTAAACAGATAAAGATTGTAACTTAAAAGCATTCTATAAAAGATTGCCGAAAGATAATGCAAATGATTATTTTCAAGGCTGGATATAACTCGTGCATTTAAAATACCAGGAAAACTGTGTATTATTAAAATCAAATCTTGAAACTAATTACTATGGAATGCGGACGGTTGTAATTAGAAGCCGTATCCTTATCGTTATTGTAAAAATGCATTAGGCAAATGGATTTACTTTTACATTGGAATGATAGGAATTTATCAATAGATTCAAGCAAGGAAAAAACAGTATTAATAATGCGCACAACAAAAGAGCATTGT
The DNA here is from genome assembly GCA_028023455.1 of Epiperipatus broadwayi. Lineage (NCBI taxonomy): Eukaryota > Metazoa > Onychophora > Udeonychophora > Euonychophora > Peripatidae > Epiperipatus > Epiperipatus broadwayi. The sequence continues at coordinate 6,372,504 of JAQFVV010006216.1, read as the reverse complement.
CAGCTTTTCTCCATTCATCAAATGCAGTTGTGTGTTGCTGTCATAAGGACTTTTGAGAAAAGCTGAGGGGAAAATGCCCTTAGATTCTTCTGCAAGATGAAAGTGTCCCAGAGCTCGTGCCTCTAAAAGGTGAAAGAAACCCGGTTAGGGAAATGTTTACAGACCTTACTGGTCTTTTTATGATTTGTGTATACCTGAGAGGACCCAATTAGGATTGTGTTTAAGTACTGTATTTAGTATTCACTTAGGTCCACCACTATTGTAGTTTTTGGTGAAGATTATAGCATTGAAGATTTAGAACTTTAAATCAAGGACTAATTGTTAATGTGTATATAAAGTAACTGGATCATTATTTAGTAAAATCTTAATTGATGTGTATAATATTTAAATAAATGTATTTATTTTTATTTAATAGCATTTGGAGTAATTAATAATTTTGTGATAATTGTTGTTAATCTGCTTCATAACTGAATACATAACAATTTCTAAACAAAGTGTTTGTAATAGCATAGCATTAGAATTCAGAGCCAATTTCATTAGTTACAATAGTTTTAGCTACAAAATTTACTATTCCTACTAACTTATGCATTAAATTCTTTAAGAAGTAAATTTCAGTTCTTCAATAGTATTGATGCATTGAACATTATCCAACAAAGAATATATTAGATCCACTAGTTTCATTTTCCACGTAATTTCCTGAATGTGTGTATATATATATGAAAACACTCAGAGCAATAAACAAAGAAGATATCAAACAAAGAGAATATACCAAAAATGGGATAAACAAAGAAGAATATCAACAGAAAAATACACAACAATAGACAAACCAAAGTAGAAAAAGAATTAAAGAATTCAAATCAGAATGAAATTAACCATTGATAAAATATTCAACCTAAAAATTGATGAGAATTGGAATTTCCAACAAAGATATTTTAAGAACCATTAAATCTATTACATGAATTTGAATTTAAAGAAATAAATTACAAAGAATTGAATTGTTGTATTCAGAAAAGTATTTGAATATTTTATTAAAGAAAAATATAAATGAGAAAATACAAACACACAAAATTTCAAATAAATAAACTAATAAAAAATTAAATTTTATCTTAAAAATAAAAAAAAAATAATAACAAAATAAAAAATGCGGCACCGGAGAGGACGGGCCAGAGGGAGAAAAAGAAGCACAGACAAGGCCAAGAAACGGGAGGGACCCAGGGGCCCGCCGAAAGGGGGGGGGGGGGGGGGGGGGGGGGGCGGGGGGGCGCCGGGGGGCGGCCCCCCCCCCGGAAGGGAGCCGGGGGACGGTCCTCAAACCCCCCCAAGGACAGGGACAGGTGTAAAAAACAATTTTTTTGGATTGAGGATTTGACATACTTCTTTTGCCATAAAAAAAGATAATACCAACATAAAAGAAGAAAAAGAAGAGTAAAGAGAGACAAAAGCCGTAAAAAAAAACTCACAGAGAACGAACAAAATTTTTAAAAAGAGGAACAACCTGCAAATAAAAGCTACTAACGGAAAGGAAAAGAAATGCAGGGATAACAGGGAGCCCCCCCCCGCTTCCGGAAACCCTTTGTAGCGCACGGAAGGAATAGTAATTAGCACTTCCATAAAAGACAGAAATCAAAATTAAAAATAAATTCACTAGGTTAAAATATTAAAAGTTGGATAAAACTGAACCCACGAGAAGACGACTGTAGAAACTATATTGATAATGAAGCCAATCAAGCCCCCCACGTTAGGAGAAAACCAATGGCATAGCCCATCGACCCACCGGCGCAAAGCCCACCAAAGGAAGCCATAAACAAACGACTCGCCAAAGAACAGGTTAGTAAGAACTAATGACTATAAAGCTTAATCCAAGACCCAGCCCGGTAAGCCCGGACAAACAAAGTAACAAACGCCCGCCCCAAAAGGAACAAAACAACGTGGATTGAATTCCAAGCCCAAGACAAAAGACTTGGATTAGTTCCAAGCCCCAAAGGCAAAAGATATGTTGAATAGAATTCCAGCCCCAAAGGCAAAGAATATGTTGAATAGATCCGCCCAAAGGCAAAAGAATATGTTGAAAGATTCCAAGTTCAAAGCAAAGACTTGTTGAATAGATTCCAGCCTTCCAAGGCAAAAGAATAGCTAAGATTCCAGCTTTTCCAATGAATTGAAAGACTTGAAAAAGACCCCTTAAAGAAAATAAAAGGTACAGGGAGGTTCGGAAGCAAAAGTATTAAAATTTTGTTACCAAAATTAAAGGTTACCGTTGTCCATTGCTATATCGCACACCACCAATAGCACTGGTTCGAGAACGCCTCGGCCGTGACAAACGACCTTGGCGCGGTTGTGTGAGACGGACCTGGCGCGTTTGGAAAACCAACAAAGTAGAGTCACGCCATGGCACACCCGGAGCGGAGTTGGGGGCAACACGCATAGGAGCAGGCCTCCACGGCCACGAGACAACGAAAAGGGGATATATGAAAACACTCAGAGCAATTAACTGTAAGCATTTCACAATTTTCCTTTGCATTATCATTCTTAATTTTTAGCTGTTTCTACAATTTTTTTTTTTATAAACTTTTCTAATTGACCCTTGGAATTATATTTGTGGTTCATTTCATTTTTCCATTTACAATTATATATAACATGAATTTTTTTTCCATAGCAATAGTAAAATTTCTATACATTTAGACTCCATTTTTCCGTATTTATAGAACTATTACTAATTTTACCTGTCTTCATGATTTGTAAGCTCTTGGCCTGCTCTATGATCATTTGTTTGCTGTTTTTATAAATGAGTTTCTTGTACAACAGACTTTCTACTAGAACTGTTGATTGAAGTTTGTCCTCAGCTGCTCTTAATATTATCTGTTCTAACAGTGATTAATATCTAGAGAGTTTAGCTAATTTCTAGTATAAGACTAGACTCTGTTATTTATTTATTTTTCTCTTTATCTTGTCTTTTATTTTTAAAATATAGTATAAATATTTGGTGTGACAAAATGATACTGAAATAATTAGTGATTTCTCAATTATCTCTTTAAATATATATAGATATACTCTTTTCTGTCTTTACTGCATACCTTGTTGGCAATATCAGTTAACTTGATTCTGGAAAAACAAAGTGTGCTGCTATCCTTTGTTTGTTTTCATTAATTTTATTTAACAGAAAAAGTTTTCTCTCTGTAACTTATGAACTAGCCATTCATGAGGATTACTGATGTTAAAGTTGATAACATGCATTTATCTAACAAATTTTCTACTATTGTCTACATTAATTTTTTTTTTCTTTCTGCTGGGTCTTCAAGATTAGTTATTTACGTGAAACTGGGTTCGTCTTAGAAGAAAATATGAACTAATTTAGCTCACCAGTAATGAATTTAAGTGTTTGATCATAAAACTATATATTCCATATTAAGTGAAATATTTATTGCTGATAGCTCGTGAAAGCTTACATAAATAATATAAAGTCATCAGAACATGAATGGATTCTCTAAAGTCTCTTTTGGCCTAAGGTCAGTTTAAAATTGAGATTGAATATATCTTTCTTCTTTGGTATCCATTTAATTTTTTCATAAAATTGAAAAGTTTTATATATATATATGGCACTTATTTGGTTTTACTCAAAAAATCAAAATTGTAAACTTTCTGGAATATTAATTAATTTTTCTTAAGGTTAATTATTTTTTTAATGTTATTTTTCAATCATTTCTAGATAAAAAAAATTTAACATGCTTTTTATCTTTCAAAAGTAACCTTTATTAGTAAAAGGATTACAAAAATTTTGGGTACACTTACCCATTGAGAATTACAAAGTGTTCAATGTGACAAACAAGGTAAAACAATTATTGACTATATAAAGTAAATATGCTTGATAACAATTATGTCCATTAAAGAGTTGCTATAATGTTGATATTAATGTGTATCTGAACATGAGTATCTATACATGGATCTACATGGCCCAGCTACTGAGAAGCCATCCATCACCCAATGATCCCACCCCTGGGGCCCTGAAGCAAAGACCCAAATGCTTCAGCTGAATAGGTGGACAAGTCCAGCATTGCGCCAACCACCACAACAGGCAGCGAGGTCCAAGGCTCAAGTCCATTGAATAATAAATTCTCGACCTGCAGCCGAGCCATGTCAAGACCATTCCAGATGCCTCTGTCTCCCAATCAACAGTCCAAATGTGCAGGGACCACATTCGGTCTACCTGCCCAGAATTGGAAAGCCAACTAAGAAAAACTAACACATAGCGAGCACAGATCTGCACTGCCTAAAACCAACCTATCAAGGGGACACAGCAGCCAACCAGAGCAGGAATGGTGCTGAGACTTTGACCAGGTACCCTCCCAGCAGGTTTTCCAGGTAGCGGCAATAATTGTCAACAGCCTGCACCAAAGAACCAGCCTCCTAACGACCGCCACCACCCCCGAGGAAGAAAAGAGGAGTGCAGACCCATGCCCGGAAAATTATTGCAGCAAAGCCTCCATCAAAGTTACAAAATTTGGAGGTGGCCCAAATCAGACCAACCACCTTACAAACTCTCTAATTTTAAAGTTAACCAAAGAAAAAAAATGATTAGCTCAAATCAACACTGCCATAATAAACAAGCCATCAAGGGGTTGAAATAGCCTCCAAAGTCTGCTTCATTGTTGTTAACTCTTGATACGTGTCATATATTCTAAATACTAGTTCAATTCATCCGACTGCAAGGTTCTCCAGGGATTATGATCTAGCTTATATATTTCCATTTGTGATTAGCATTGTAGGATTCTTGCTTATTGTTTGGTTGTACAGTAGAGCTGAATGGCAACCAACCTATTATAGTAACTAGTTTCTGTAACCATGTTGTGGACTTGATTGTAGTAGGATTCCAACTGGGACTCTTGTATTGATCCTATTTGAATTCTGCTTATCTTAATTGAAATCTAGGTCTTGATTAGTAATCAAGGTTTCAATTGTGTAGTGTAAAAGTTTGTAATCTTTGGATTATTCCTAATCATTGTTGGATTAAAGGAGTTGAGTGAATTGCAGCTTCAATATCTTTGTTTGGGTCTATACCATCATTTGAACTTGGTTTTTATCTTTAAATCATTGTTTTTTGGCTCAGGAAACACTTCGTTCTAATTCTGTGTCAATTTGAAAGTTTTCTATTCTTTTTGTGGTGCCCCAATCGCACTGGAAGTGGCCCAGTAACTTTGATCTAATCATCAGAAAAAATTAATTCTTGTGCAGCGAGATGGCTTAAAACATAATCTATAATGTTTGATTCTAAAATTGAGATCGAATTCATATTTAAAATAATTTTCCCCTCCTGCACTGTTTTACCGCATTCAGCCACGATGATATCGTAACTTTTTTCTTATGAACGAATTAACGCTGGGATTTCTTTTTTTTTTTTTTTTAATTTCCATAGGTTTATGATTACTTTTGTGTCTAGTTTGTTTCTTGGTCTATTTCCTGTTTTTCCTGATTTGTTTGCAGCCGTAGAATCTTGCTATATCTGATGCTATTGTGAAATTCTTGAGACTATCTTTATTAAGCTTTTTCTTTTTTTTTTTTTTTCCAACGTTTTCAATAAAATTTGACCCGCCAACTATATCTCAATTAATCCTATCATTAAGCTTAGGATTTCTAGTAACTTTTTTTTTTATTTATTTGGTTTCGTTTTAAAATCTTTTTCCTTAGTTTTATTCTTGCTCAAATGATTCTAAGATTTCCTTGTACTGGCTTTTGCCTTTTTTAATGGCAACCATTTGCATAGAACAATACGATTGATAATTTCAAATACTTTAGAGTGAAAACTGATTTAAAATTTCTTGTAAAGGTGATGAAATGATAAAACAAGTACTCACCTACATCTTGGCAAACTTTTTTCCCCATAAACTCAAACTTGAAAGCATAATGAGTCTCATTCTTCTGATGCCAGTGGACAGTCAACTGCTCCAGCTGGCAACAGGAAGTGGACTTTTACCATGCTTTTTATTACTTACTAATCTACAGCTTTAAATTAATATTTTTTATATTCCTCATTATAGGAAAATTTTAAGAAAGCTTAACTAACAAAATTTATTGATTATTGTGCTGCCACAGTAAACTATCAGACATGATATGATGTTTTTCTTTTTCATATTGCCATAGAATGATCATTAAAGATGTTACATTCATGGTCATTTTTTTTTAATAGTCCTGTATTCAGTCCAACTATTATCATATTAATTTTTTCTTGGTTTGAATAGCTTAGTATAGTCTGAGGTTAATCCAGTTTGGTCAACTCCACTAGTAGAGGCTCTTGTGCTTATTGTAACAGAGGAATTCCAAAGGAAATACCTAACAAGATTTTATATATACAGTATATCAGAAATTGGACCAGAAATGTTTGTGCATTTTAACATTATTTAATTTCACACTAACTATAACATCAGTATGTCGATTTTATGACATAATTAAATTCATGATTAGTTAATAATTGATATTTGTTATCATGAATTTTATAGTTAGGATAATTTTATTTATGGCATTGTAATTGCTATATACATATATGTTCTATTTGAGAGTTGAAATCTATTTTTTACTTCCAATATTATTTTCACATTAAAGTTAAAAAAATAAGTATTTGCTTTCATATTTTTTCTAATTCTATTTCTCAAAAAAAAAAGAAGAAGGTTAATGTCATTTGATTTATTTTTTTTACTTAATAAATGTCTTCATAGACTAGATTATTGAATTCACTGATATAAAATAAGGTAACTCATATATTAATCGACTGTATTTTAGAAAATGAAATGAATTTCTAAATTGTGCTTGTATTTGATATTTTTTAATATAACTTTCAGCATCAATTTTGGAGTCCTGGTGCTTTCATACAGTGATAGAATGGCAGTCTCTGGAAATCAGATTCATACATTGCAGTTACAGTTCTGACACTGCTGGTGCTCAAATGTCTCATGAATTTCCAAACAATAAACTGTTTACTCATTATTTATTGCTAAAATAGTAGCAACATTCTCAATGCAATAAACCATTTAATGCAAACCATAGTAATTAATGGATACTAGAAGGTTTGCGCATCAAAATCCCTAGTTAGCGACTGCTCATCTAAGATCCCCAGACTAGTTTCTAGCTTATGACGTTCATCAATTAGGAACCTTGGATGTGAGAGCAATGCACTTAGATCTGTGGATTTAATGCACTCCTCCAGCAGCCATCTTTTACAGTTTTAGTTAGCTATAAAGCTATGAGCTCAAACTGAAAACACAATAATGTTTTCATTCCAAGCTAATTCATTTGTATAGTTATATAGATCTGAATCCAATTCAGTCTTCATATATTTTGATATCTTTGTTTTTTTAATAATCATAGTCACCAACGTTCATCGGCTAGAATTGGTATTAAACTACTCTTTTAATAGATTGTATAAACTTAGGAAATAGTCGTCATGAGATTATTTACTGCCCTTAAAAAAATTAATTTGATTGTCTTTCACATGGAAAACTTAAATTTAAATGTTGAATCTGCAAATTCTTAGTGAAGTGAAATATATAGCAATAATAATAACATTTGTATAGTTAGTTATTCAGAAGTGACATAATAATAATTTATTCATGTTTTGTTTTCAGAACTTTGATGTAACCAACCAACAAGAAATTGACGCATTCATGCTTGGCTTGGATGGGACCGAAAATAAATGTAAGTATATAATGAAAAATAAATGAGTCAAAATTTGGGGGAAAAATTTAGGTTATACTTAAGGAAGTTTATGATTTTTGTTTGGTATCAAGAAATTTAAAAAATTAATAGTATTGATTTGTTAAGTTAATAGTGTTTTTATGTTATGCCTGTGCATTTATACATAATTAATTATGTTATATGTATATTTAAGTCAGTTGGTGAGATTTATATAAAGTGATTAATTATCATCTTATTAAAATATATTAGTGTGTGTGGCTATTAATTGTGTAAAAGGTGCATTTTTAATGATAAAAATTTCATCTATCACTTTTTAAATAAAGTAAATAATGATTTTTTTTATGCACACACAACACACACGTTATTATTACAATTTGATTTACAAGTGCCAAACTTTCTGCACTCACTACTTTAATACGATATACTTTAGATAAATACATTAACGATTTTTACTCATTATATATTAGAACTTTGTTTCTTTCCTTTTTTTCATGTGTAATACTTTGAAGTATATCTTAAAAAGATAAAATAGAGATGAAGTTGAATTATGTGTGATTGTTTAATTGACAATTAAAGTTTGTATTTGGGGTTGGAATGATATGATAATCTCTAACATATGATTAGTAATAATTATAAAGATATTTATCAAAAGTTGGTGATGTCAAAGTTATAAGTACAGAAAGTTTGACTTTTGTGAATCAAATTAAAGTAATTTGTTTTGATAAATACTGAACAAAATGGTTAAGGTTTGTAATCTGGATCAATTGAATGCTAATTCAGCATTTAGTGCATCTTGGAAGATATTTGATTATTCAAATATCATTTATTATTCATATGTATCAAGAATGTATAGTAGAGTGGAAGTTCTAAGTATATCTAATATATATAAATTACAGTTTCTAGATGCAATGACTGCTTAAACTATTAATTACTCATCAAGTCTATAATTTAAATCACATATACCAATGGCTTTATTTTTTTTTCCATATCATAATGAAAAATTATTACAGTTAAAATGACAAAATGCAAAATGTTGAACTCTTTTCTTAAGAACTCATAAATGCAAAATATAATAGAAGGCAAATTTTATATTGCATTAAACAACTTTAATAATATTATAATTTTAATAAAAATGAATATCTATTTTAGTTATTAAAAAAATATTTGATGATACTTATAATGTTTCATTTTATATCTTTCTAAATATAAACAAATTAATTAATAATTTCAAAAACATTCATAAGAAATAAAAAACTATTATTTATCAAATTATCTGTGAATGCAAACAACCATACATAGGTGAATAAAGGTGTACTTTAGAAAAAAGATTAAATTTATGCAATCTATTCTGTAACTATGTAAAAAATGCAACAAATGATAATTCTAATACCATTTCAGTTTTCTTTAATCATGAGAGATTATATACCTTTAATCACACATGAATATTCTTTGAAGAAAAAATTAAAGCATCAATTCTTATAAATCAATTTATGATTAATAAATAGCAAGTCAATACATGGTTCCCGAAAAATGACATATCTGTTTTTTGGAAACATAAGTTCACTTGATAATAATTATGATCTAAATAATCAAAAGTATTTCTCTGTAAAGTTATATATTATTTATTTGTACTATTATTGTAATCTTAAAATAATTACATATATAGTCCTGTGTAGTTTAGTGTAATACTTGGGTTGTGAACTCTGGAGCTCAAAGTTTATAGATTGTTGTTTTGCTGTCATTTTTGGTGCTCAAAACTATTTATAAACTTTCAAAATGTATTTTATTTTAATTTCTCCCTGCCCATTATATAGTTACATGTGCAGTTATGAACTATAAAATCACATTTAATAATTGGGTGAATTTTATCTTTTATATTTTTAAATAAAGCAAATAAAATATACTTAATATAAGTAAGGTCAAACCTATTCTGATTTATGGTTGTAGTGATGTTTGAAGAGTTAACACAGTTGATAAAGGGATTTTCTTAAATCAATCCTGTGAACCTTGTATTGTCATAATTTAAAATTCACAATTTAATTATTTATATACAATATCTAATATTTTTTTCTATAGTTAGCTGGTAGAGATTGCTTGAAAGCTCCAATAGAATAACATGTATATAGAAATATGTATAATATGAACAATATATTAAGTAGATTCATGAACACATACTAATGCAGCATATAATTATATAGATGGTAAGCATTCATTAATACCATTAGATAGTAATGTTAAAACTGCAAAAATACTCTCGCCCCAAACACAAGATACAGACTTTGAGAAAATAAGAACAACTGTCTTATTTTCAAACTCAAATGCACTTCTATGAGGCAAACTTAAGTGTCTAGAAGTGAGAGCATAAATATATAAATCAATCACTTTAAATCCATTTCTTTTTTTTAATAATCTTATTAGCACTTATGAAATATTATAATTTACTTTGTGCTAATATTAGATATTAAATTATGTAATAATCAATAAATTTTACTAGTGCAGTGTTTAGATTGTAATTATATAGAAGGTAATTACCCCTTCTCACTAGTACAAAGGAAATTATAATATTTAATAAGTACTAATAAGATTATTAAAAAAAAGAAATGGATTTAAAGTGATTGTTTTATATATTCACACTCTCACTTCTAGACACTTAAGATTGGCTCATCTAAGTGCATTTGAGTTTGAAAATGATGATTGTTCTTATTTTCTCAAAGTCTCTACCTTGTGTCTGAGGAAAAAATGTCCTTGCACTTTTAACATCACTGTTTAATGGCACTAGTGAGAAGGAATGATTACCTTCTGCATGAAATTAGAACCTAATCTATTTAATCTTAGTGCAAATATAACTCTCAGTAATGAACATAAATCAGTTTAATTCAGATTTTGACAATCAACATTACTTTATCAGTCAGCATTATATCACATATAGTCCATTCAATTTTTATTTATACATTCAACTAATGTACATTTTACCCAATGGGAATTTTATTGAGAATTAGGTATAAGAACTTTATTAAATTCAACCTAGTTGCAGGAATATATGAGCTATATTATGAAAGTCATTTAAATCACACATTTAATTATTTTGAGATATTTGAATATTTTTGCTTATAAAAACTATCTGAATTGATCATGTTTATTGTAAAAAGATATAAATTAAAATTTATTTATTTTCAAAAATGGCTTTTGTATTGTGATTTAGACTAATGCAATATAATATGTTGTAATAAATAATGAATTCATTTATATATATATTGACTTCAATTTCTTTTATAATTATCAGTTCATATATATTTCCATTTAATATATATATATCGAAATGTAAAGTAAAAGTTAAATAAGATAATTATAAATGCTATAATTATCAAAATAATAATTTTAATCTATTTTTACATAATAATTATTTTAAAAAAATTTGAACTACTTTTCTGCTACATTGTTGTAGCTCTTCTCAGAAAAATTATAACATTAATGGATAAAAGAGAGAGATCTCACAGAATATAGGTAAGTGGAATTAAAGAATAATGTGGAACTAATCTACATTCACTCAGCTTTTTTGCAAATGAAAAATAACATTAGAAAGACTTGTTAAAGAAAACATCATTCACTTGGTGATGCCAAGCCTATGTTGTTGTTTTTTTCTGATGATAATATATTGTGTGCATTATGTTTAATATATAAAGAAATAGATCTATATGTTTTGTGTGTGTGCTTATATATTTTGAAATATTAATTGTAAAAAATTAAATTAGTCTTGGATGGAAATTCAATAAAGTATTAATATTTCAATCAATTAAAAAAAAATTCATTGATTTTGAGCAAAAAATGAAGTGGTAAATTATCCAACTAAAAGATAATATGAATTAAATCCTCCAAGTAGAAACTTCTGAATCATTCACTCCTAATCTATCTGTTTCTGATATTGAGAAGAAGAAAAAAAGACCAAGATTTTTGTACAAAACACTATGATTATTTATTTTCATCCAGCAATAATTTGTGATAATCTTAATTATAACTAATTATCAATTTAATGGCATTAATTTCATTTTGTTTGATGAGATCCTTGACTAGTATTTGCATTACTTTTTTTGAACATTAAATGAAATAATCAACCATAAAATATTAATTTTTACTCAAACCAAAATGTTAAGTAGAATGCCATAAAAAGTATAACACATGATATAAAATTACAACTAATAAAAGTAAAATATTTACACTGTTTGACAGCTGAAAATAAATAAAAAAATTATCAGAGTATCTTTGCTGGAAATAGTTACTTTGATCATTTTTATAACAATATAAGTCCCTCAATAGAAAAAGATTTTTTTTTTTAATTTTGTTACCAAAAGAATTGATGGATGACTCATCCAACCATATGACACAATTCCAGTAAGCTATTATCCATTTTTTGTGATGGTTATACCATCACTCATATTATGACATTCACATCAGAATCTGAGTTTGAAATGAAAGCTTGGCTACAAATATTATGACCATGAGGCTGGTCTAAAATTGTCTGGAAAGGATTGGAACATTCAGATATATATTGACCTGCAGTGAGTTTTTTTATTGTAGTTTTATTGGCATTGATTTTTATAGCTTAAGATTTTATTCTTTTATTTAGGAAATTCACTTATCAATCCTTGAGATTTGAATATTTGCAATTTTAGATATCACGTGATCACCATTTCTTACACTTGCTCATAATTGTTATTAAAACAGGCAAAACTCTCCATACAGTAATGCCACTCAGTGCAGGTGTAGTGCTCTCAGATACAAGGTTCCTCACTGACGACAACCATAAGCTAGAAACTAGTCTAGGGATATTGCATGAGTAGGCACTAGATAAAGATTTTATATACAAACCTTCTGGCATCCATTGATTACTCTGGCTTGCACTGAGTGGCAATACGTATAGAGTTTTGCCTGTTTTAATAACAGTTGTAAGCAAGCATAAGAAATGATGATCATGTGATGTTTATTGGCTTAAAACCAATCCTGCCTAATAGGATAGTGATGGCTATGGTTATTAAAGAACCAAAGTCACCAAAATGAATAGGTACTGAATTGAGTTCAGAACTATATGACTATATAAGCTGATGAGGTTGGATTGAAAATATTATGGTATTTTCAATTTAAGACTCATAGTTTTGTAGTTAGGTAGAGATAAAAGGTGGCTGCTGGAGGGTTGCATTAGATCCTAAGATCTAGGTGCAGTGCTTTCAGGCTCCTCACTGATGAAGGGCACAAGCCAGAAACTAGCCTGGGGATATTGGATGAGTAGGCACTAGATAGGGATTTTATACAAAAGCCTTCTGGCATACATTGATTATTCTGGCTTGCACTGAGTGGCACTACTGTATGGAGAGTTTTGGCCTGTTTTAATATCATTTACTTTTAAAGTTTAAAAACTTAAGTTCTTCTTACAATTTTAAATAATTTCATTTCGGGTTCTAAATGTCTATATTTCAGGATTCAAATTATTGAAACAAAAAAAAATGATAATGATAATATATTTTAAATCACTAAAATTTATCAGTTATTCTCCAAACATTTTATATTTTTCTTTTAGCTTTGTCATTAAACATTTTATTTTAAGTAAGCAGAAATGTGAATACACAATAATGTAGTATTTAAACACTTAAATAACATATAATTAGAAAATTAAGACATTCCTAAATATTTTTAAGTTCTTCAAATGTAACTACTTCATTTGTACACCTATAAACATTTCTAAAATTTTATATCTTCTGATACAACTTTCAGTAAGTATTAACATGGAATAATGCAGCAGGTAGGATGAGTATATTTTATACTAACAACTACCTTATAAGTGCATTTGAAAATAAATAAAAATGGCTTTTATCTGCTTATAATGCAGGTAAATAAATAATAAGTAAAACAGATCAATAAATTCTCTGTGACTATTTGAAATGTATTCTTACAAAATAATGAATGTAAAACTTTATTAGATTTTCTGAGTAATGAATGTGATAATGTACTAATGGCAAAGAAATATAAATGTATTTAATTAATAGCAAAAAATATTCATCTACAATATTTAATAATATTTATACAATAAAATACTAATAAAGTTTCCACATAAATGTTTCTTTCCATAAACCATTCCTAAAGAATTTACAAACAAGCAATTATCATCATCCAAAACTTCTCACTTTTATCTAATCCAGTCTTTCTTTAAATATTATACATACACAGTAAAACAATAGACCTATATTTCAGGCCACCAGTAAGACATACTTTACACAGTGAAATTAGGTTTGAAAATTGGTATGGAAACACTTTTTAGTAAAAATATACAAAATAGTAATACAAATATGATATTACTAACACCTGTGATGGGAATGAGGAAATAAATATGCTTGATTCTCACAATGTATTTTAAATTTAAAATTGCCTAAATAGATAATACAAGGCATGGATTTGTTAATGATAATAAATAAATAAATATCTCGTTCACACATACAAAGGCATACAACACATTCATTCAGCCTAACACTGTATGCAGGCAAATAATAATTGCATAATGATAATAACATTCAATTTTATAAGCTATTTCATTTCTCACATACATCGACATTCATACCACTTTTATTCATAACCATTTTATCGGATATATATAAAAAAAGGCTATTCATACCCTGGATACAATAATTCATATAAGCTGAACCATCAAATATAAGAACTCTGAATAATAATAAAAATAACTTATAAAATAAATCTTTTTACCTGATTTTTTTTTTTTTTGTTTTTAACCAACTTGGTTCACATATATTTTATAATAACATAAATAATAGAGTATAAATTATAATTACATGATATCAATAATACTTTTTAAATATATCAAATATATATATATGCTAAGTTTTGTTCTACCATTTAAGATTAGGGATTTAAATTCTTTTTATCTTATAATAAAAATAATCTCTTTTCATTCCAATCCTTTTGTATCTTCTTTAAGAAAATATTGCAATACTGTCTTCGAGCAAATAAAAAATACACATATCACAATTAAAAGTAGGAATTCCTTTGGAATGAGGTTCATAATTAAAGCACAAATTCAAAAAAATACGAGCAAATAGAGGAAACTAAGTAAAACAGTTCTTTGTAAACTTCCATATTATAAAGTTCACATATTTTAATAATATTAAGTATGATGTAAATTTAAATTATTTCTTCTTTTAAAATAAAGTAATATATTTCAAAAACAAATAAGCAATTTAGAAAGTATTCTAAATGAATAGACAGATGAATTCAGAATGGATAATTATATCATTAAATTTTGGTTTATCTGCATTAATAGGAAATTGAATGAATAGTCTTTTCTTCAAAATATTGAAAAAACTGATTTTTATGACTTTTTCTTTCTTTAAAATTATATAATACAATTTCAAATCATTGCAATTTAATGCTTCTACGGTAATTCATCATTATTATACTTTTAATTTGACACAAATATGGTGACTTATACATATTTCCGAAACAAATTAAAAGTTATTGTCTTTCATAAATCATTCATCAATTATTCATTTTATGGACATAATTTTATCAAACTTGTAATAAGTTCTTCATAAGTAATTAAGATTAGTGTCAACAAATTAAAATATTATTTAAGATGTTGAAAGCATTTGTTATAGCCAAAGTTCGAATTAATTAGTGATTTAAAATAATGATAAACAAGCTTCCAATATATAGTTAGTTCCTGTTGACTTCCTTTAAAAACTAATAGTATTTTTAGTATCTTTCCATGATGGTCAAACATGTTTTAATGTAATATTGCAATGGATAACTTTTATTCAGACATTAGAAACAATAAAAGAAAAAACAGTTAAAAACTTTAAACTGATTTAAAAATAGTGAAAAATTCAATCAATAAAAATAGTAATTTAAAAAATTTCAGCACACGCTATTTTCTGTTGTTTTTTTTATATCCAAACACCTGTGCATATCTGTTCTCCACAGTTCCTATCAGATGACTCGATTCAAACAATTCCATTTAAATATGGAGGCACGATATTTAACTTGTATATTTTAACTTTTATACATAATTAACATGACCTTGAACTTTTTAATCCAGACTATATTCATGTGATGTCTATCTAGACTGGTAATGAACTTTATTAATTGCAATTTAATTATTAAATAAATGATTTATTAAATTATAATAAAGTTATTTACTTATATTTTTAAATTATATACTTTCCACCCAAAATATACTCTTTATTTTATTTCCAGAATCCTTGTAAATTTTCCTTTATTTAAAAGTACTCATTTTTAAAAACATAAACCTTTAATAATTCTGTTTTAAACATTCCATCGATTTAAACCAGTTTTTCAACCCTTGGTCGTGGCTCGGCACCGGGCCACAGAAGTTTTCTGCTGGTCCGCATTAAACTCGCAGGAAAGTTTGGAATAACAAAATAATAAGATTTTAAACTTTTAATTAATATAAACAATTATTTATTTTTTCATCTCATTTTTACCTAATTAAAAAAAAAAAACAGAACGAAAATAAAATCTAATCAGTCATACATAAATTAATTTGTTTTTCTAGTTATCACAGATGTTTATGGGGGGAGGTAGAATTAAATTTTTTATTATTTTTCTAAAAAAATTCAAAATTTAAATAAAAGTTTTTTATTATACAAACTCCATATATATATAACTTCATCTTGTATATTTAACATTAAATATAGATATTACATTTATCATAATCATTATCATGTAATTACACTAGCTGTGATATTTTCCAACATTCAAATGAATAACATTTTATTCTTGCATGTTTTAACAATGAAATAATAAACATAGCAATGCAGGCACATTAATGAGAATGATTGTTATTGTACTGCTTTCTGTAGCAGTATAACTGTGCAACTCAAGAAAGAGTGTTCAGCATGTGAAGGTAAACTACTCCATTATAATACATAGTAACTATTGTGTTGTTTTGGTCAGTTATAACAATTATGTTCATCTAAGGCTAAGCAGTTTACATCTTTAAGAAAATTTATCTGAGGACTTCTGCCAGTCCACGAAATCTTATCCTTATTTTTGCCAGTCCGCAGGTGTGAAAAGGTTAAAGACCACTGATTTAAACACATGCACCAACATTCACACACATATATATTGGATATAATCATTATTCCAAAAACAGTAAAGTTAACTTTTTATCTGTTTAAAACTTACTTAATTTAAAGCTTATTTAAATTGAAATTTATCCTAATTAATAGTATTTAAACTCAACATCTCTAAACTCTGTCTTTAAATAACTCTTACATGAAATAACATTTTATAAATTATTATTTTAAATCTAACAGAGATCCTAATTAAATAACGATATTTTGTAAGAATAAAACAACTTTATTACTTGCCTATGCCTAAAACATAAAAGGCTTTAAACAAATTCTTATTTAGATCTAAATTATTAACTGGAATTTTTAATCAAGCATTAAATAAGCTAATAATATTTCTTAAGTAATTAATATTTAAATATGCTAAGTAAATTATTTTAATCAGTAATGAGACATTTATTTATATAGCGCTATGTTTATAAATTGTAATATAAAACATTTAGCTAACACTTTATAATTTAATATTAAGAAGGAAAATTATTTATTATTATCTAATAAAAAAAATTAACACATTATAGAATATATATTTAGCTCATAGGGCCAAATATATTGGTACAATATATTTTATTTAATATTTCTCTTGACATGAATCTTTTTTTTTTTTGTAGCTAAATTTGGTGCCAATGCAATTTTAGGAATATCCTTGGCTGTATGTAAAGCAGGAGCTGCACAAAAGGTAATTTAATGTTATATGGTCATTTTTAAAACCTGTATTATTAAATTATTTTATATAAGAAGTTGATCCTTTCTTTGTAAACAAAAAATAATGTGCAATATTAAATTTTAATATATGTTAAAAATGGTAATAACATCAAATCAAATATGAGTCAGACCAAAAATAAACCGAATTTTATAATAAAAAATTGTTTATTTTTAAGTGTTATAAATTCAATCTCTTTCAAATTACTATCCATTTAATGTAATACATTAGTCTAAATGTGTTTTTCATTTTTCAAAGTAGTCTGGAAATACAAAGTGATGCCTTTCAATACCTCCGTTGTTTTTTTACACTGCTTCTAAGTCTGCAAAAAAAAATCGAGACATTTTTTCATTCGAGAGATTAAAAAAAAATTGCATGAAGTAAGATCAAGCAAATATGGCTGATAGATAAGCTGGATCATGCTAAATTTAATTAAAAAGTGTTTCACACTCAAGGCTTTGATACATGACACTTTGTTGGGGTGGACCTTTTTACTCATTTCTTTGCCATAAAATGAGATGTTTAAATTTTACTATATCAAGTAAATGTTTCAGAACTTGCAGATAAAATGTCTGACTCTTATGAACTAAATTTGAGAGAAAAATGTTGTTTGCATCCAAAAAAAAGCACCATTGTTTTGACTTTGGACTTCACTTGCCAAACTTTTTAGGGATGCAGTGAATTTAACATTTCAATTAAAACACTCATAAACTTGTGTTTTTATGAGATCCGCTTACTTATAATCTGTTTCAAGCATTATGATTGTTTTCCTTGCTATTTTCTGTAAATGAAAGCAGAATTTCACATTGTTCAAACTTTTCAGCCATTATAAAAAAATTGACAAATATGTGAAATGCACTTTACAAAAAAATGTGCTGCTTGGTTCAATGATTTCACACAGCGATGTCATTTGGCAGATTGATGCAGGTTTTCTGCAAAAAATATGTAACAATAGAAATATATACTACAATAGATGCACAAATCAGATAACAATTCCAGTTATTTTTGGGTCCCCCCTCATGTATAAATTATTCATTAAAAAAAATGTACAATAGCTGCTAATGTTACAATTATGTTTGAATGTATTTTTATCTATTGGAAAATACTCTATGAAAACTCAAGAGCCCTGTGATCAAACAATAAAAAAATCATAATTTGCAAAGCTAATTTTCTTATTTATATCACTTTAAAAATTATTTCACTATCTAATGTTCAAACTTCATTATAAAGCAACCATCTTAATATATTTATAAATATTAGCTGTTTAATTTAAACTTCCTTTTTGAAAATATCTTTTATTAATTTTTTTTAGAAAATTTACAATTACTATAAGATTTTAAAACTGTAAATTTATGATGAATTTCAATTTCTACAAGTTTTGTTTAATATTAAAATTATATTAATATTTTGAATACAGAAATTAAGAGATTTTAATGTAATAATAAATCTATAATGGACTAATATAAATGTAAGCAAAAAACTTTGTTTTCAATTAAAAAAATTATAAGTCACTATGTTTAATGTAAAATTTGTTAACTTTCATTGGTCGAATGTAATCTGTCAATCAGCAAAATTCAAAATTTATATGCTTTACATTATCATATTTATTTTCAAAGATTGCCTTGATTTTATTATCAGTATTACTTCTGAATCATCAGTATTACTTCTGAAATTAATTTAGAAATATATTAAGTAAATGCTCATTTTAATGTCAAGTCAAAAATAATATACAGTACTATTACATTCCTAAGTTATTCATTTATCCTGAAGACACTCACCTTCTAAACATGCCAACTTGGTATTATTGCAACACATGCCATTGACCTCATAAGCAAAAATTCAGAAAAATTTTCTTTGACTTTTTTTGTGAACAGTTTAATATTTGTATCACTTTCGCATGTAGAACTTGCAATGTGTTATCAGATTCATTATCATGAAATGCTGTTGCTTTACTCTAATGATCATATATCTTGTCTTTCTAGGGCAGTGCAATATAAATCCCAATAATGATGAATATAAAAATTCAATTGATTCTCTTTGTTTGAAATTCATAAACAGTTGAACATACTGAAGAAATAATGGAATATATTTAATCATTCTATATATTTTTATTGCTGTAAGATCTTTTAAAAATATATACAACTAGTAACTTATAGTGAAATTCATTATATAAACTTTGGCTTATTTCTGAATATCTACTGTAATCTCATGAATGTACTTACATAGTGGTTGGTACATCTGTTTGCCATGTATATGATTTATTGCTTATGTCTAATCTGGTTAAATCTTGTTTCAGTCAGATCAAATGATATTGTTAAGTAAAATTATTTTTATCTATATATTGTTATACTAATTTTTGAAAATTTTTATTTTTAAATTTAATAATAAATGAGATGCACATTAATAATACATTTATTCATTATTTTTTTAATTTAGTACACTCAAAAGAAAATTGAAATATTTTATTATTGTGCTATCTAATATTTAAAATTATTTCATTAAATGTACTAATGACATTTCTTACAAGTGCTTTCCTTTTAATAGAGTATTCCATTATATCGTCATATAGCTGATCTCGCTGGAAACAAGGAAGTGATATTACCTGTACCTGCTTTTAATGTCATCAATGGTGGCAGTCATGCAGGTAATAAACTGGCCATGCAAGAATTTATGATTTTACCTACTGGAGCATCTACTTTCAATGAAGCCATGAGAATGGGTTCTGAAATATATCATCATTTGAAAAAAATTATTCACAAACGTTATGGATTAGATGCAACAAGTGTTGGGGATGAAGGTGGCTTTGCACCAAACATTTTAAACAACAAAGATGCTCTAGAGCTGATCAAATCTGCCATTGAAGCATCTGGATATACTGGAAAAATTAAGATTGGTATGGATGTTGCTGCTTCAGAATTCCATAAAGATGGAAAGTATGACTTAGACTTCAAAAATCCAAACTCTGATCCTAGTCAATGGGTATGTTTATTGATTGTTTCTCGTATTTGATTTTTATTTACCATTTTCATTTATGAAATGATAATCATGCTTTATTAATTAGATCGATTCTGACAAATTAGCTGCCCTCTATCAAGAATTCATTAAAGAATACCCTGTTGTCTCCATTGAAGACGCATTTGATCAAGATCACTGGGATGCTTGGGCTAAATTTCAAGCAAGCACCCAAATTCAACTTGTTGGAGATGATTTGACAGTTACTAATCCCAAAAGAATTAAAACTGCTGTAGAGAAGAAGGCCTGTAACTGTTTGCTCCTGAAAGTCAATCAGATTGGTTCTGTTTCAGAATCTATTGAAGCTTGTAATTTAGCTAAATCCAATGGATGGGGAGTAATGGTATCACATCGGAGTGGAGAGACTGAAGATTCATTTATTGCAGATCTGGTTGTAGGATTGTGTACTGGACAGGTAACTCATTGAACATTTCATTTACTCATTTTTAACTTTATTTTCTTCCTTCTTATTAATTTTTACAGTTTAGATTATATTAAGTCAAATATAAATTACGCATCATAATTTCACATTTTACATTTATTACGTAAGGATAGTTTACTGCATTTTTTTTTTGTACAATTGTTTCCAGATAACCATAAACATTAGTGGCTAATAAAATTACCATTCAAAATTCAGAAATCAAATTAAAAAACAGAAAGACAAAAAAGATTTGCTTTATGACTATACAACCCAATTCATACAACAATAGTATATCCACATATATCCCAAACTGGCACTTTAGTGCTTATCTGATAACTTGCAATGCTCCTTTTTAATCCCTTCTGCAACAAATTTATTAAGATCATCACTTCACCTAATTATAGCTTTCCATTTTATTTCTATTCTCAGCTATGTGTCTTCTCAATGAAAGCATTCAATATTATTCTTTTAAGATCGTCTTTGAACTAATTTTTATAACATAAATAGTTTAATAGGCAACCTTGGTATCAATTTTGTTGTTTATATAAATGTCTATCAAAAAATTGAATCTGTTGACCATGTAGGATAGTAAACGCAAAACTATGGCTGTATAGTCACCATAACACCTGCAGATAGAATTTGAATACTCCACCGTATTGGGTTTGAATACAAATCCTCTTTCTTAAATATATCTTAAGAAATAAAATCTACGTATCCTATATCAGGATGTACATTAAAAAAAAATATTTAAAAAAATCTACCTAGTGGCCATTATTTCATTAAAAAGACAAACAACAATTTCTTCGGACAAAGTATGTTTATGAGCATCAATTAATAAATGACCTCAAGCGCCAATCTTACTAAGACCATAAGAATTATACTTTTCCTCTCTAAATAATCTTAGAACTATCGCTAATTAGGTGCCCGGCCCTTTTAGCTAGCTCAAATCCCAGGGCTGGGAGGTAACAATACCTATTAGGCTGAAGGGAGGTAAATGGCTAAATCTGCATAATTGAAACAAGCTTTCCCTGCTTTCTATACTTCTCAACTTAAGTTGTGTATATTTAAACTTACGTATTAGTAACGGTTTCCTTTCTATACCCCTTAAATTAGATTGCGTGTCATTTAAAATTAACTACTTTTGAACTACTTCTTTCTACACATTTATTCCCTCTATACGCGATTTATTTCTTTATCAAATCTATGGTTTAGAATTTAAAATTACGTGTAATATAATTGCTTATTCTGAAAAGCATACTTCATTCTTTCTGATATTCTGCCAGGAAGGGAACTAGACCAATATAAGTGATAAATATATTCATTAATGAGAGACAAATAATTTGTTTTAAAGTAAGTATATAATTTTATTACTATTCCGTCTAATTAAATATTGAAAAAAAGAGAAATATATATATATAATTTATATATCAAATGATAACATAAAAGACAAAAATGAAATTAGTTAAATATAAAAGAACATATAATTAAACAGCGTGTGTCAAAATGCATTTATACGTTGCAAATTAAATTATATAATTTTACATAATGATTAAACCTTTAGAGAGTAACGATAGGCAATTTTCAGTTCACTTAAGACAATAAAAATTAGTTATATTTACCTTGGTACCCAGGATTTTAAAAATAGGTATAAGTTTATTTCCACGTAAGCTTGTTTCAATGATCCAAACGAAATCTATGAATTCTTTATTGTCAGAGAATAAAACAAAAATTTTCTGCTAATAACAAAAGTCCGGCAAGACCATCCATTTTGTGGTATTGCTTGGATAGAGAAAATAATGTCTTATTGGAAGCTTTCTTCATGTATACAGTTCAAGTTTCCTTTCTTACTGGATTATTTTAGCAGCGTATCAGTAGGGTCCTTCGGGTTTTTGCATGAGCAGGCATTAAACAGGAAAGCTACATATTTGAAGCTTAGGATGGTGGCCTTATACATATTTGTTCTACTCTTGCATTACGATTGCAGCGATGGTATAAGTTGCTATTGCTAAATTCATTTTCTTCTAGAGATGGTCAATTGGAGGATTTTTAATATTTCATTTTATAATATGAGCATAGCCGTATCAGTCAACTTAGCAAAAAAAAATTATTAATACAACATTTTAGTTCAAAAACACTCTTGCTTGTTCTGATCTTTCTTTCTAACTAATTAATTTCTCAAATTCCTTTACTTCCCAAAATAGTTTATCAGTATCCAGATCTCTATTTCTTAGGCATGCTTTTAACATATTTTCTGCCTCCTGGAATTTTGAGTGGCTAAGTAATGGAACAAAAGACACAAAATTGCCTCAAGGTAGACATATCAAAGTTCTTTCGTTACTCTTATTAAAATGTGATATACAATAAAACAGCAGAAAAGTATACATTTGAAATAAGTAATAATACAAGAAAAAAATTTATATATTTGCGTATAACTGCATTCCCACAATTTATTAATACATATTTTTCTGACTATTCTAAAACAAATCCATAACTATAAACATCTTTCTCTTTCTTTTTTAAAAATAAAAAAAAAACTTTCAAACTTTATCTCTCTCTTCGATATATGTATGATTCTTTATATATATACTCGCACATTGAGGCCAATTTATTAGCCTTACGCTTATCTAGGCCATTGGGAAATATTATGTAACTGCTTTGTAACAGGGTTTGAACCCAGCTACTGTTACAATAGATTAGACTTCTTTGAAAATCATGCTCAAGTTTATCATACATCACTTTTAGGTCATCTGTCATTTGCTTCATGTGAGATTCAACAAAGATGTGCTTCTACAATAATAAATTTATTAGCTTGCTTCAAATAAGTTTGGAAACATAAATTGATCTTATAATGTTACCATCATATTTTTAGAGTCTTACAGCAGTATCTTATAAATAATATTTTTAAATTCTTTCAAGTTATTAGTGAGTCCATTTTTATACATTAAAGTGAATAAGATATTATTTTATATAGCATGATGTTTTTAAACTGTAAAAATAATCAGCCATTAAGCTAATGCACGTGCTTGGTGGATTTTAACTATAAATGAATACTCTCACTTTCCAAACACAAGATAAAATCTTTGTGAAAAGATAAAATGAATCTATCTATCCTTTCAACCCAAATGTTTAATTATGGGAAAATCTTAAGCATTTGGAAATGGGAGCATGAAGATATTAAACAATCACTTTAAAGTGAACTAAATTAAAGCAGCTTTATGTACAACTTTTTGTTGAGGTAATTATAACAATGGTGGAATTACCATATCCTTTGACTGGTTAAATGCAACATAAAATCTGTGTTATACTTCACCATTCAAAAAATTACTGATATACTTGCATTGTTTCACATTCCCAAACTGATTATCACCCAAACTAAAAGTTACCAAAGATTTTTTTGAGCAATAATTTTAATATTTGTTTTATAAAGCATCCTATACCTTGCTCAGCACTAATTTTTATTTGAAATATTATATATTTGTAAACTTTCTATATTCATGCATGCCTTTGGAAATCTGCAACTGACAATTAAATGTGTTCTTAACTTTTAAGATAGTTAACGAAAACAACATACATGCATACTTTTCAACGCCAAGAAGAAATATTTCATCTAAGCAGAGATAGAATAATACCAGCAATAAATCCTATCAATTTATATATATATATATGAAAAATTCAAAAATTTTAAACAGACTACTTTCTTGATATTATAACTCTGGGAGATCCTATTGAAAGATAGACTAAAAACATAATTATTATTTTTGATTTACAATTGTATCATTATTACATATGATTTTTCAATAAAATTATTTATAAATAAAAGAAATATTATTACTAATGAGACTGCCAATCATATATATCTTACATCAACACCCAAGATAGACGGAACTAAAAGATCAAAGCAATATTATTTACCTATCTTTCAATGTTCTTTTAACTCAAATCTAATAAAATGATAAATATTGATGAATTGAATTTTGTCTGCCTTAAGCCAGAAAGTCTCAGGAGCAATCACTTATTTCCAGTTTTTAGGAAATATAGAAGCCAAAACTTGTTTGCTTCATCATTTCTAGGAAGAGTTTCAAAAATTTAGCATGAAAATAATAGTAGTCTTAAAATTGAATAAATCTAACAATGATAAAAAAATATTGTTTATTATCATTATTATGTGTTACCTACAAGCTTAATAAAAATTGTTATAAGCTGACCATCATCTTCTTTCAAAAAGTCTTGAATTTTCAGCAGAATTAAACTATTATAAAGAAGTTCTATTATTAAAAGGCAAATTGTCTACAAAAGTTTCTGAAATTCTTGAAATGCTAGAAAACAATTAATTTACTTGACAAAATGGTCTTACAATAAAATATTCAAGTGACTAAATTTCGATTATTATAAACATAATTTTTCAAAATGACTTCCCACATGTTTCAGTTCTTTAACTTAACTTATAATTATCGGCATTTTTGCAGTAAAAGAAAATTAATAGTATTTGAAATTATCATTTTGGCCATACAAAAAATATGTATACCAGAAATATAAAAGTCCTCAATTAAAAATATTAAGTTTGAAAATCTTTTTTCATATATGGAGGCTTTAATCTTAATATCATAATATATGTTCAACCTTTCAGATAAACTGAATATAAACTTCTGCAATAATAAACTGAAACATAACACTAATTCATGCTGATTAAAATAATCATAGGCAATAGTATAACTTATTTTTCATTTATCAAATATTAGATTTAAAATTATTTTTGATCAATCCTTTTGTAATACTGGTTTTTTAAGGACATGGTGCAAATTTGGCACTTCTGAATAATGTGCTCCTACTTGGAGAAATTTAGGATATATTACTAGCTCATTCTTTTATAGTGGCTATATATTTTTTCATATATTTCTGCATTCAATATTTGAAGACATTGCTTCACAGAAAAATGTATGAAAAATTATTTAAACCTGAACTTTTCTATTGTTTGTAAATCTAATGTCCTTGTCATTTGGAATATTTAGCATGTCATTTGATATTTCCATTATTTTATAAGCTACTTCATCTTCATGTTATTACTATATAGTTTTTACTAGAATTTTTCCTTGCACTTAATGATCATGAGTTTTGGTTTAGTAACTTTGTCATTTTTTTTGTGTTATTGATGAAGTGATATTTCTGCCAGAAAACAAGATGATGTTTTATATCTTGACATTTTTCTTCTATAGTATTTCTTGCTATTTCATTTATACTTCATGTCATAAATTCTTTTCTGCATATTCTACCTTTGGAATTAATATTTATATTAATCAACTCATCTTGAAAATTTAACAATAGTTTTAGATGTACTCTCACCTTCAGTATCCTAGCTCAACTTATCATTATTATTACTCAAATTAATTGCTTCTTGGTTACCTGCTTTTAAGTTTGTTTCAGGAAAATTATTTGAAAAGTATATTTACTTATTGATAATATTTGTTATTTTTTCAATTGATTGCACTATTACTAAAAAATAATTATTTAAATAAATTAAAATAATTCAATTAATAACTGAAACTAGGTGGCTATTTTGAATGTGATTATTTTTATTTCTGCTATTTGTGTAGATATTTTTAGTAGTCTTTATTATCTTTCTTAAAAGCTTTTGTTTTTTTAGTTGTGCATTTAAATATCTTACTATTCCTTAATGTTAAATCTATTATGCAGAATCTGGGAAATTCAATTTTTTTTTAATTGTCAAAATATAATCCAATATCTTCTATTAAAATTTTAAAATGAATAGTTCTATCAAAATCATTTTATTTTTGTAATTCTTTCTTTAGCAGAATGAGAATATGTTTGGTATAAATCTGAATTCTGCATTTGGTATCTAGTAAATACAATGATTAATCTGTCTATTCTGTTACTAAAATACTATGAATCTCAGTGCTAATTCATCCATTTATTGTTATTTGTGCTTTTACTATTAGTATACATTCAGTTTTCAAATTGATTCCTTCTTTATCTTTGCATCTAATTTCACAAAGTCCAACAATGTCCATTTTATTTAAATGAGGTTTACAATGTAGTTTAGAAAGGAGAAATTTTTTTTAATTATTTGAACTTCATCTGAATTATTATTTGAAAGTATAAATTGGCTTGATTAATATAAAAACAAAAAAATCCACTAATAAAGTGGGAGTCAGATAAAAGTGATCATTTTTTTATCTGACAAATAAATTGGCATTAATACAAGGAAGTGGGCATTATTTGCAAGTTTATTTGTTTCTTTGAGTCTGACTTGTGAAGTATCACAATGTTTTCAGATTTAGATATTCCATGAATAAGTTTATTTATATATATTAAAATAAATAGCATTTGAATATATGATAGGCAGATTAAAATGTACACAATAACAATTACCTTTTATATTAAATAATAGCAAATTTTGGGAAAAAATCAAATTTAAAAAATGTGGGAAGTTTCTTCATACACCCCCCTATTATATAATTAAGGAGTGTTGTAGGATAGTTGTTGCACATCTGCATGGCTTGTCTAGCTTCAAATCCAGGCTGAATAAAGCTTGAACCTTTTTTTCATGTTTCAATCACACTTGGGATTTTTCTTTTACATAGCCAATTTTCAACTAAGACAGTTAACCATCCATTATTGATTATTAAATGGGGATCTAGTTATTCTTTGTTAGAAAATAAAATACTAGTAAAATTTGCTCAAAGTTTCACCACTCGACAATTTGAAAATTTGGTTAAGTGTAAATTTTCCATCACAGTTTCTCTATAGGGGGACTGCTGAAGCAGTCTTTTTTCTGCAGTAAAGGCTGATTTACTATGTAAGCAACCATTATTGATAGCAACCAAATTAATTTGTAATATTTGTTTATATATAATGCATGACTATATATCATATGGCTGCAGAAAGGAATTTGCTGTTAACTGAGACTCTTTGATTCCTCTTGGAGGCCTTAAAGGCACCGAGCAGGGTAAATTCCTAATATCCATTCTACGTTCTTGTCATTGCAGTTATTATTACTATATGATTATTCATACAGAATATAAACATGGATGGGCTGCTCACAAATATGTATTAGCCAGCTCAGTGAGTTTATTTGCTTTGAGCTTAAGATCAAGAAACACCATGGTCATTCTTGTCAGATGCCTAATAGCTCTCAATTGTAATCAGTTGAGTTTTCTTGAAGGTAGAATGAATGTGTGTTAATGAATTTTTTTTTCCAACAGATATTTACAATCATGACAGACAAAAATAAATCATGGCCCTTAATCCCAGGAGGCTGTAAAATTGCCAGCTGAGACAGCGATTAGTGGCCGAAGGTGCCAAAAATCTCTTGGTTGCAGACCCAGGCTGCCATTTGATGAGCGTTTTATTTATGTACTTACAACTGCAGTCTACTTTCAAGTGAAGGAAAATTTCAAGAATTGGAAGAACTGCTTCATATTAAGTGGGACATTATTGGACTTAGTAAACTTACAAGAAAAGATGAAGAGACAATTGATTTAAAAAGTAGACGTATTATATTACAAAGGCACAAACATTGGAAGTACATTATGTGGAAAAACATTATGGAGATTAATGGTATATCAGACAAGAGTCAAGATTAGATATTCAACTTAATAGCATATATCAAATGCAAATAATTCAGGTTTAGACCCAACAAATTCTCATTTTGAGGACGAAGTAGAGGATTTTTATATGGATGTACAAAAAACTTTTGATCAGACAAAACAATATTTTTAAATTGTCATGGAAGACTTTAATGCTAGAATTGATAAACACTTGAAAGTGCTGTAGATAAATTTGATTATGGTGATAGAAATATGCAGAAAAAGATAAACTTTATATTATGAATTCCTTTTTTGAGAAAAATGTTAAATAGAAATATCCAAATGAAAGTGCAGCAGAATTGCATTATATTTTGACCAACAGAAAGTGTGTATTTCAAGAGTGTAATGTTCTTAATAAACTCAACACATTAGAAGTAATCATTGATTAGCAAAATGTAAGATACATGTTAATGCAAAACTAAAGAGATAAAAATTATTAAGAAAAACAATATTCACAGTTAATATTCCTAATCTTCAGAAATATTCCAATGAATTTAAAGTAGAACTTGCAAATCGTTTTCAAATTTTAACAGGTTTTGAACTTGATTCAGATTTGAATGAAATTGATAGGAAGATAACTGATAGACTTTTAAAAACTGCAACAAAGACAGATGGTACAAAAAAGCAGCAATTGACCAGTAAAATTCCTACCAAGATGAGAATTTATGAAAAAAAAGGAATATGAAATTTTATAAAAATGATATATTAAGAAGTATTGAATACCTTGAATTTTATAAAATGATGTGAAAGAGTTGATATAAAAAATATATAATTGTGAACTAGCAAGTGAATCTGTAGAAGAGAATAAGTCTCAAGAGTGTAAAACATCTTGATATTGATAGGAAACATATTTCTGCAATAAGTAAAAAAAAAATGGAACTATTACTAAAAAGAGAGAAGACATCATAAAATGTGTAGAAGTGTGATATGTGTATCAGTTATATAAGATGGAGTGGATAACTGAAGGGAACTTAAAACTGTGTTCAAATCCCCTTTAATTACATTTAAAATTCAGTTTATATATTATACTTGCATTAAAATATTAGATTCAGCCTGAATTCTGCCAGCCCTATGTATGAGAAGTCAGAATGACTTAAAGTCAACATTGGTATGACAACAATATTGGCATCAACAAGGGCTTTGAGCAATCCATCATCAGATTTGCAATATGGATGATTGAAGAGTTAGAGAAGATTGAAGCCTGTCCATTAATGTTTGAAGATTTGTTATCTTAATAGAAACTGAGTAATGATTATGTGCATGTGTGGGAGATGATGATCTGGAGTGCTGGTTCAGCAAGAAATATATATATTGGAGATCATTTATCTTTTTCACATGTATATGATTATGTGTATCGATTATATAAGATGGAGTCATTAGCTGAAGGGAGTTTAAAATCTGTTTTCAAATCCTCTCTAATTACATCTAAAGTTTAGTATATATACATTATATATAGTAATAAAGAACAAAGTAAAATATCTTACAACAATTAAATTTATGAAGGGAAAATCTCCAGATAATGATGAAATTATAATCGATATCTTAAAAGAAGCAGTTGAAGATATAGAAAAATTTTGGGCAGTTATATACCAAATATCTAAATGATGAAAATACACCAGATGGTTGGAAGCAGTATTAATATTTTATCAAAATAATTACAACTTGTCTACAGCGAACTTTGAATTTTAATCAAACAAAAGAACAAGCTGGATTTAAAAGTAGTTTTAGTACAGTGGATCATATTCAAGTTTTGAGAGAAGTTGTAGAAAGGACCAATGAATATGAGTTGCCATTATGCTTTGGATTTGTAGATTATGAAAAAGCATTTGATTCTATAAGTATTTCTGGAGTGATTAAAGCAACAATTAGATTACATAATGATATTAAAAAGATTTAACATTGAGAAAGATATACGACAGGGTGACTCTTATATCTCCAAAAACTTTCATATCAGTTTTGCAGAAAAAGTATTCTGTGGATTAACATGGGAAGCTAAAGGAATAAAGTAAATGGAGATTACTTAAATCATCTAGATTTTGCAGATGATATAATTGTTTAGAGCTTCAGGAAATGTTACAAGAGATATCAAATCAAAATAAGATTAAAGGAAAATGTTAAAAAAGACTAAAGTAATATTCAGTGGATTTTCTTAAAAGAAGAAAATAAAGATTAATAATGATGAGATACAAAAAATTAACAGCTACAAATATATTGGTCAGATTATTACTACAGATGGAAACATAATGGATGAAATTAATCATAGAATTGGAGTGCTTTTAGCAGAAATAATTTGCTATTAAAAGAAATATGCCTATGTGTTTAAAAGGAAGGTTTTTAATAAATTTATATTGCCACTTTTTACTTAAGGATCTGAGACTGGGACACTTCACAGAAGAGCAATACAGACTTCACATCACTCAAAGTAGTATGGAGAAATGTATGTTAGGAATAACAAGAGATCTAAAACAAAATACATGGATTAGAGAATAACAAACAGGTGTTACTGACATCATTGAAAGAATTAAAAGACTGAAGTGGAGTTGGCCTGGACATATTGTTAACAGAGATAATAGATGGATAGTTGAAATCTTAAATTGGATTCCAAGAGATTATAAAAAACCTAGAGAGAGACACGTCAGATTAATAAAATAAGGAAATGTGTTAGGATGACGTGGAGAAGCTAGAGATCGGAGATGAATTAAACTTGATTAGGTCTTCATCCTGTAGTGGATCGATAATGGTTGAAAATGTTGATGATATATATATATATGATGGTGTTTTAGTTGTATTTATTGTTTGGACTATTTCTATCTAATATAAGTATTGAATGCCTTTAGAAAAATTTAACTTTATTTAAATATTTCAAATATATTATGTAGGCCACATTTTAAGTAATTTACAAATGAACTAAAATTATCTTAAATATTTATCACTGTTAGGTTCTATGCCCTTTTTCTTCAGTTTTCACTCATACAACTGACATTTTGTATTTTTACCGTAAATAATTATTACTTGATGGAGTAAGTGGTCCATGTATGATAAAAACTTTTAAAAGTATTTCAATCAAAAATATATTTCCCCATATCTGTATCTGTTTGATTCTAAGATTTGTGGTGATTGCTTGAATCCATAAATAATGAAATAATTTTATAAAACAAAGTTATTTAAATAATATGCTGATTTTTACATCATTTTCTATCACAATTTTTCAGTAAGTTTTTTTCATTAAGATTACATGTATTAGCAAGAATATCAAACAAGCAGCTTGTATTATATAAACAAGTATTATTATGATTTGAAAAAAATATTTCATTATTAAAAAAGAAAATAATCTCTTGACATTTTTTTATTTTTATTTAAAAATGTTTAGAGATAATTTATTAACTTTGTGAGTTGTTTAAAAAATTGGAAGTAAATTAGCATTATTTCCAGATGTAAATATAAAAATAAGCATATTCACTTACTCTGTTAATACTGACTAGAGCTATTAGACATGATGATAATATCAAACACTCACCCAAAGTGTTTCTTATTAGTAATTAATTGATTTACTTTGTGTTTAATTTTCAATCATTTTAATAAATAAAATAATTACTAGATAGGCAGATGCTAGAAATATCTTGTGTAATAATGAAGAATGAGTCAAAATCATCACAAGAGTTCTGCACTGTATTAGCAATATTTACATTAAAAAATGAAATGAGATCATCACTGAAATACAACTAAAAGTAATTTTGAGAAAGACGAATCATAAGATACTTAGCTTATTTCATGAAAACACATTTATTCCTTGTATAAATCAAACATTAGTTGTAACTTATTTTATTATATGAAAAATAGAAGTTAATAGTTCAAATTCTTATTGTTTTTTATTTAACAGATAAAAACTGGAGCACCATGCCGTTCTGAGCGACTTGCTAAATATAATCAAATTCTGCGCATAGAAGAAGAACTTGGAGCAGGAGCAAAATATGCCGGCGAAAATTTCCGACATCCTAACTAAAAGCTGCTGTAGTTTTTCTACAATTTATTGTTACTTTTTTTTTTTTTGTCTCTGTAATAGAAATTTGTGCAGCAGTTAAATAAATTTGCAAAGAGAAATTAAAATAAAAAATGATAACTCTTTTTCTTTGATTAAATATTATAATATTGATATAAACTAAACAATATTAATGGATCGTTATGAATAATGCTAATAAAAAAAGTATATATATATCAAAGCACAATTGTCTAATCGCTCACTTGAAAAAAAAAAGCCCGGTAATGTATTATAAATATTGTATTTTGTTTTATTATTTTTAAGAAACTAAAAAAATAAGCAAAAAATTAAAAAAAAAAAATATTCAAACCTTTAGAGGACCAGATTTTTCATTTATCATACTTCCTCATTTTAAAACCAAACGTTTGTTGAATTTTATTATGAAATTCCACTGTTTTTGGGGTAATGGGTTTTTGTTTTTTTTTTCATTGGGAAAAAAAAATCCACACACACAAATTTGTTAAATTATGAGCAATGAAGTCTCACTGAAGAAAATTGATTAAAAAAAACAAGTTGTTAATTGGTTTCTAAATGAGGATGTATGGTAAACTGCTTGTGTGTCAGCAAAGCTGTTCATACAGAGCTGTAGTGGTAGAGGCTAAGCATAACATGCCACTTTAAAATGTTATATGTTACTATCCAAAAATATGAACTTAGTTCATCACTGGATGAATGTAAACCCCGGTGAAAAAAAGTATATATATAGGCAAAAAAAAAATCTCTATTTCTGTTTTAAAAAAAAATGGGAAAGGGATCTATATTTTATCTAAATTCAAGTTGTATAGGATTAAAATATGCCAGAAAGCATTGGAATGCTGGTTGGCTTTTAAATTTGAGAAAACCCTTCACCTGTTCCTTGTTATCCAGCAGCTAAAAGTTGATTAGGGTAAGAGTGGCGGTGAAGGAAGCGGGGTTAATTAAAGAAGGCAATTGAATGAAGCTGATTACCAAGTACGTTTGCCCTTTTTTTTTTTTAATTTAAATTTGCTTTGCTTTTATATATGTATGTGTATATATAGATATACGTATATATACATACATACACACAAATATATAAATATATGTATTGATATATTTATATATGAACCAGTTGTGCTATTGAGTTATTTTAAAAGGTCCTTTAAAGTTTTCATCAAGTCTATTCATTTGGTCCACTAGATTTGAAAATCCAATTTATAAATCAGAGGGTACTATTTCCAATTTTAAAGATCGCTTATTGGATAGAATCAACAAATTCAGTAAAAGTTTTTACCTCCTTGTATAACCCAAATTTATTTAGCTGTACTGTTTTTTTTTATATATATATAATATTCAAGATAGCATTTATATTAGTGGGAGTGGATCATTCTACTATGTTATGGGTGTGGATAGCTGTAATTTCAAACTCAGGTGATTTGTTATATTCCCCTCCCTCTTTTGAATTTTTTTTTTTTAAATATTAGTTGTGTTGCCTTTTTTTTTTTTTTTTTTCACCCCTTTATACTTGTTAAAAGTAAATCGTTCCTCCCTTATCCTTTTTTTAAAAAAAAAAAAAAGATTTAACACAGTTGTAATTTTTTTCTTTCTTTCTTGTTGCTTTAGCATAGAGCATGTAATCAGATAGTTTTATCTGTACTTAAAATGTAGTTCGGGATATTAAATATAATGCTCACTTAAAATATGTCTTTTTTTTTCCTTATTATTGTTTGTTTGTTTTTCATGTATTTAAAATATTAGACAAATGTTTTGATGTCTCTTAAAAATATTTTTATTGATTTATTTCAATATAAGAACATCCAAACATTCACATTATAACTCAGCAATCCATTACTTTTATTCAAAAAGAAAAAAATTACTCTAAATTTTAAAGATGGAGGAGGAATAAACATTTCATTTGGTGTTTAGTTTTCAAATTTCTAACTTTATATAGGGATTGCTCTGTTACATTATTTTTTAATATTTTTATTAAGACAAAATGATGAAAATAATGATATAAAAATATAAAAGCACAAAATTTAATAGAACAATGGTGATTTAAGTTTTAATTGATTTTCTTGTTCTGGGAGCTTGTGATCTAGGTTTTTTGAATAATACACCTGAAGCCTTGACTGTATTAGGATTATCGTTTTCTACATCACTTGTATCTAAAAAAAAAAAAATCGATTAATTTACACATATAAAGTGAAAACACTAAGATTTTCATTTAACTTATTACTGAAGAAAAAAAGGTTTTATTTATAAATGCTCATTTGAGCAAAATGAATTGCTCTAATTACTGATTTTTCTGTATATATATATTATCAATAACAAATCTTTCATAAAAATCATTTGAAAAAGAATAATTTTAAAAAACAAAGTTCTATTTTTAATGACTGATATATTTTTTCATTTACAATAAGGAAAACGTACTGAATTTTTATAGAAAACACAGCCTAAATTTTCTTTACTTTTTCTTTTATTAGGCTTTCATTTTTAAAAAAATAAATGTATTGCATGATTTTACATAGAATCTAATTATTTTTGCATATTTTAAAAAATTTAAACTTTTGAATAAGTTCTTATCTCAAAACAATATAATAACAGTTTTATGCAGATAATGGAATGTTTATTAGTTATAATTACTATTATGAAATTATCTTAGTAAAATTATACATCTGCAATTAGCTAAAGATTTAACTGTATTTTTAGTTAAATAATGAAAAACGGCTTTTATATTATATATACTTAAGTATCACATAATTGATTTTTTTTTCTTTTATTTCAGGATTCTGATCAATATTTTTATATACAAACAGTTTCAAGTAACACTGAAAGTAAAACACCATTCATCTTATAGAAAAATTTTGAGAATTAATTAAAGGGTTAGCTGTGTGAAGAATTTGGAAATATGCAAATATATAAAAAAAACTATTGCAAGTAATAAATTTTTTTATATATCTAATTGATATCTATATTATTATTTAAAATTGTAATATCCACAGATATTAAATTTTTTAATATATATAATTATTTAGAAAAAATATTTACATTTTTTCTAATTTATTATTAAACTCAATGTTAAAAATTAAAAAGCAGCAAAATATACCTCAAATATTAATTTGCTAAGATAATATTAGATATAATTTACTAAAATAATATTAATTATAATTACAAAGCCACATAATATTTAAGTATAATCTCATATAAAAATGTCATGATGATAATTTCAGTATTAACAAAAATATGCATATTACATATAGATAAATCTTTGTCACGAAGTATTTTCATACTATAATGAAAAATAAAATTTCATGATTGCAAATATATTTTTTACATTGTATCTGACATTTAATAAAACTACATGAAAAAATAGGACAGTATATAATGTTATATTATACTACTAAAAAAAAAAAAAAAATGCATAAACTTCAATTAATAACAATAACTTATAGAAAACCTCAGAATTTATCTTCAACTTTTAATTTAATTTTATATTAAGAAATCAAACAAAAATATTTAAAATGTTATATTTGAATGTAAATATGTATAGATTAATTTAACGTTGTAATTCAAACCTAACTCGAAAACTTTGTGTGCGAATATATACTTGTAAAATAATATAGGCGCTATTGCACCTGAATGCAAAACTACTTTATACTAAAACAAAATAAAATTATACTATTCTGCAAGCGCTTTCAAGAGACATGCTCTCATCTTCATAGCTCTAAGTGAATTAATTATATGCATATATTCAGTCAGATCCATCACATTATTCCATTTTTGCAATTCGTCAAAAAATAACAGGACCCCAATGTGAGCCTCAAGATGTCAGCCTGGTCTGCAAAGAAAGGCACGATGTAAAAAGAAAAGTGAAGGAGGCCTGCTTCATAGCGATGGATTGCAACGCCATCAACCGCAAGGACACATGCTTCGCGATCTCAAGAAAATGGAGCAATTAACCTTGAACTTTGCAAAATTGCATGTAATTAATTCACTTAAAGCTGTGAAGATGAGAGCACGTCTCTTGAAAGCGCTTGCAGAATAGTATAATTTTATTTTGTTTTAGTATAAAGTAGCTTTGCGTTCAGGTGCAATAGTGCCTATATTATTTTACAAGTATAGATTAATTTATAAATTTAAATGGAAATAACCAAAAACCTCCAACAACACCCAAATGTCAGTGAATACAAATAATAGAGTGATGACTTCTAAATATAAATATGCATAGCTTAATATATATGAAATTTAAACAGAAATAATCAAAATCTTCCAAAGCTATATATAAACGATACCCGTATGCCATTAAAGTTGGAAATCGTATCATATATCATTAAATGCAAAGAATATATGTCATTCTGTTCTTTGTATTTATTAATGTAGCTTTGAGAGATTTTGCTGTGTTTAAAATATTTTATTGTATCATTACAAATATAATTTTCTAGGTGAGATACTGTGGGAATATATCTATTAAAATAATGCTACTTTGGTAATATTCATTGCCTTTTATCATCATCTGTCTTTAATACTTAATTTTATAACTTGTCTTTAATGATACATTTCTTGTTTATAATATTATTCTTGATATTTTGCTGATTATAATATCAAGTTTGCAGACCATAGCAGTAATGTCTTGATTTTATTTTTGCATCTTTTAGTTAAGAATTGATGCAGGAACTTTTGTTGACTAACTAATGATTCTTTCAATTCAGTAACCTACTTTTGCTATATTCTTTATTTAGTTTATAATTCAGTAAACAGTTGTGTTGAAAAAAGTAGGTGAAACTAGCAAAAAAAATTTTTGTTTAATAAAATGGGATGGTGAAAAGAAGTTTCTAATGCTACACATACATATAAATATAAAATTTCACTCCCACATATAAATAATGATTTCAATATATTTTTTCTATTTCTATAAATTTATCCAGATTTTACTACTTTATACTTTGTCTTAATATATAAAGATTATATATGAAGCAGTATATATATATGTATGTATATTAAATGATCCAGAAAGTATATTTCCTGACTCCATTAATCTTAATAAAAAACACTATAATCAAACATTTAATCTGCATTATTGGTTGACCTTGATTTTGCTATTCTAATTTTTTTTAAAAAAAGTATGGCTTTCAAGAGATTGATTTCAAAATATTGATTCCAAATGAATTATTGCTAAAAAAAATTTTACTTTATAAGAATCACAGAGGCAATACTTTCCATACATTTGTGTGACTAATAAATCAAAGGTTTGTGCATAAAATCCCTATCTATTGTCACTCATCCAATATTCCCAAACTAGTTTCTAGTTTGTGGCTTTCATCAGTAAGGAGCCTTGGATCTGAGAGCACTATATCTAGATCTTAGAATCCAATGCATATCTTCCAGCAGCCATCTTTTACTTTATTAGCTAATTATAAAAGTTTTGAGTTCAAAATACAATAATGTTTTCAATTCAATCTTATTAGCTTGAAAGTCATATAGATCTGAATTCAGTTCAGCATGTCTTTGGTCCTTTAATAACTAGTCACCATAATCCTATTGGGTAGGATTGGTATTAATCCACTAAACATCACAGGATTGGTATTAATCCACTAAACATCACATGATCACCATTGTTAAGCCTACACAACCTGTTTACACAAAGGCAAAACTCTCCATAGAATAGTGCCATTCAGTGCAAGCCAGACTAATCAATAGATGCAGGAAGATTAGTGCATCCAATATCCCCAGATTAGTTTCTAGCTTGTGGCTTTCATCAGTGAGGAACCTTGGATATGAGAGCACTGCATCTAGATCTTAGGATCCGCAAGCTAGAAACTAGTCTGAGGATATTGGATGAGTGGCATTAGATAGGGATTTTATGCACAAACCTTCCTGTATCCATTAATTACTTGGCCTTGTTACTGTATGGAGAGTTTGATTGACTTGCTGTGCTGACATGGCTGTTTTGTTTCACACGATAAGTTAAAAGTTTATATATATATATTTTGTGAATATTAATCGACAATTGTATTATTACAAAAATTGTGTCCTTACTGTTTGGACATGGAGAGAAAGTTGGAGTCAAGAGAGATAGATTTAATTAGATTTGGAAAGATCGGGAATAATGTTGATAACGTTTGGAAAGTGTTTCATTATGCCATTTAAAATATAGAAGTAAAAAAAAAAATTTTCTTGTGGATGTGTTAAGGTAAAGAGGCTTTATAACTAAATTGTATTAAGATTAGTTGGTTTTTAGTAATTTTGTTACTAAAGAATTTTTTAATTTAAGAAAGGAAATGATTTATTTGAGAAAGAAGATAATGTTTTGAGGCCTAAGGTTGGAAAATGTGTTTAATCAATTAACATTGAAAGAAAGTAAAGTTTTTCTCCTTTTGTATAAAAGGGTTTGAAGAGGAGAGGAGGAAGCGTAAAGTTAATTATAGAGTAGGGGACTTGAAAAACAAGGAATATGGATTACATTTATCCCACAATGCATATATAAGGTCAGAAAGAAGTTAAGTATGCTGTGATAGAGTGTACTGTATGTGATGAGGTTTATCATTTGAAATGCTTAAATAAGACTAGGAAGGATGTAACAGGTTTATAGTTATATAGACCGTGTGTAAATGTGATGAGTGGTGAAGTGGTTTAAAGAGAAAGCAGGAGAAATAGAGCAAAATGTAGTTGAGAAAGATAGGATAGAGTATGTTTTTAGTGAAGTAACAAGAGATATGGATGAAAAAATAAGTAGTGCACTGGAGATAGTTAGCCAAAGAATAAGTAAGACACAGGAAGAGGTAAAGGATGTAGAAGCAAAATTTAAATTGTTAGAGACGAAGTGTGAACAGATAAAGGAATTATTAAATAGGAATGATAAAGAAGAAGTAGATAAGGAAGTCCAGAAGATGGAAGAGAATGTTATGGATGAAGTAGGGAAAGTAAATTATGAAACAATGTGGAGATATAATTGCAAAGGAAAATAGAAACAGGTATGTAAGAATAAGTCTACCTGGAACTAGAATTAGAGATGGGTTCAGATAAGATAAAGAAGCAAGGGAGTAGAGATGTGTATGTTATGGTAGAGACAAATAATTTGGCAGAGCCATCGGAGAGAGTAATGGATGAGTACATAGAATTGATTAGTAATTTGAGTAAGAATAAAGAGTAGGAATAGTTGGATTATTATCAAGATTTGACAATAGGTATATGCTAGATAGAGAATGTTCTATAAATAAGAGATTGAAAAAATTGTGTGAGAGAAATGATATGTTTGTGGATGTGTGGGATTTTTTTATTAGTAAGAGGGAGTTATATATTAAAGATGGATTGCATTTAGCAAAACAAGGAAATGAAGTTTCAGGGAGTTTGATTTATAAAGAATGTAGTTTGGGAAACATAAAGGGGGGTGGGGTTTTAGAATTGCAGTGTTATCAGAAGAAAAAAATGGACAGAATGCAAGAAATAAAGGATAACTAATTTAGATATAAATGGACATGAGGAGAGGGAATGGGTCTGTAAGCAAGTTATTTATAAATGTAATGAAGAGGAAAGAATCAAAAAAATTTATAAAAAGAGTAGTTAGGAAAGAAGAAATTGAATATGCAAGGTGGTAGGAGACCAGAAAAGTGACTGGAATTAAACAAAGCAATTAAAAATGAAGAGCTTGAGGTATTAGCAATAGTGGAAACACATCTAAGAGAAGAAAAACTTATACTGGAAGATTTGGTTTGGGAGGGTATAAATAGAAAAAGAAAAAGAGTGGCAGCATAGGAGTTGAGTCAAAAAAATATTTAAATACTGTTAAATGTCAAGAACATTTGTGGTTTGACGTAACGTTAGAAGAATTGGTGGTGGCTATAGTATATATATAGCCATTAGAGATAGCAAACGATAATGGAGTGGAACAGGAGCATATATGAATGTCTAGTTAAGGATATATATATAGAGTTTCAAAAAAGGGGGAAGATGATTATAGGGAATATGAATGGGCATATTAAAGAAATTGATGATGTAGATAACAAGAATGAACAGCATTTGAAGAATTTTTGTCAGAGAGTGAATTTGAGCAATGGGAATTTATCAAATATTTATGAAGGACAATCTAGAAATAATATATTTCACCAACAGATTATGTATTAATAGATAAAGAGGGAATGAATAAAGTATGGAAAATTAAAATATTTGATAATGAAGAGAGAGTATGTAAGTGACCATAATTTTTTTATAATAGAAATGGTTAGTGATGTGATGGAAAATAGTAATAAAAATAGAAAGGATGGTGAAAGATGTGGATGGAGAGTGAATCATAAGAATGGTAGAAGAATATAAAGTAAAAGTTATGGAAGAGTTTGTTGGGAATGAATATAAGGATTGGTGTGAAGTAGAAAAAGTGGCAAATAGGAGTTTTAATGAGAATATTCAGAAGAATAAAAGTAATAGAAAAGTGAGTTAGTAAAAGTGTAAAAGAGAGGAAAAAAGCATGCAGAGAATATAAGTGTGCTATTTAAGAACAAAGAAAGTGAGAAAGATGTTAAAGTTAAATGGAAAAAGTACTTAAAAAAAAGAGAAGTTGGCTAAAATAGGTAGTTATAGAGAATGAAATTGAATAGTAAATTGTTGGAGGGTATTAATAAAAGTGGAAGAGATGGGAGTAAAACATTTTGGAAATACATTAAAAGGAGGAATGCAGGGGAGAGAGAAATTGTATTATTAGATGATGAGGGAATAGAGTATAGCTCTAGAGAATAATTAGAGACAATCTTAAAGAAGTATGTAATGGATATAAAAAAGATGTTAGATGTGAAGGACAGTGATAACAAGCATTAGAGCATATAGCAATGGAAATATTAGGTTTACAGAAAATGAACTGAATGAGGCAGGGAAGAAATTGAAAAGTGGAAAGGCAAGAGATATAGATGGATGGGCAGCAGAGATGGTAATGAATTTAGGACATAAGGTAAAATTAAACCTATTATCATGTTTAATAAGATGGCATAGAAGAGAGATTTTCCATATAGTTGAGGGTAATACAAGAGTAAGGCTGTTATTTAAAGGGAAGGGTAAGGATTATAGAAAGTTAAGCAATTATAGATCGATAGTGGTAACGTCAGTGTTATATAAAAGTTTTTGCATATATGGTGGCTGGAAGAAAATAATATAATAGGAAAAATGTAAGTAGGTTTTCGATCGGATAGGCTTATAGAAGATAGTTTATTTGTAGTTATACAACTTATAGATATGAGTAGAAATGCAGGTAGACAGTTATATATAGTTTTTATATAGAAGACATAGATTATGGATAAGTTTAATAAATTTGGAAATGGATAGAGCTTTAGTGGAGCTTATTAACAGATTGTATGAAATAATTATGTATCAGTTAGAGAATATAGAATTAGTTAAAGGTAAAAATGGGATGGAACTAAGGCTAGGATGCCCTATATCACCTATTTTGTTTTTGTTGTATTTGAGAGAAATGGAGAGAGCAATTGAAAGACTAATAGGTAGTAGCAAGGGAGTATATACATTATCGGTCTTCTATTTGTGGATGATGTCTTCTTGTGTGCAGAAAGAAGGAAAGATATAAAAGTTATGCTGAGGACAAGGCACAAGGGTGGGTAAAAAGATGGGATTAAATTTAGTGGGAAAAAAAATCAAAAGTAATGATGATTAATATTAGGGAAAGAGAAGACAAAGCATTTTTATTTGGGGATATAAAGTTAAGTGTGGTGAATAGGTATACATATTTGGGAATACTCTTACATAATCAGAGAAATTGCTTGGATGAATGGGAGAAAAAATTGATAAATGAAGCAAAGAAAAGAAAGGGATTGATAAAGAAATTAACAGTGTTTTCATGTAATAAATATGGTGTTAACATATGGTAACGATGTGTTATGTGTTAGTAAAGGAATGTTAGATTACTTAGAAAAAGTACAAAGAGAAGTAGGGAAACATGCATTAGATGCAAATGTGTGGATGGCAAAGGAGGCAATTCAAGAGGGATGGTTATGTTTTTATATGAGAGATGAAAAAGCAAAATTAAAATGTTTGGTAGATTGCAGTTTATGGATTATAAGAGAATACCCAAAATAGTATTTAATTGGGTTATGAATAAAGGGCAGGCAACAAGGTAGATGAGAAAGATAGTGCGGTATGCAGATTTGGATAAAAAATTTATGTCAGCATATTTATACAAAAGATGGGATGATTGTGTTAGGAGAATTGTTGAGTGTTATAGTGGCGAGGAATAGAAGAATAGATGCATTAATAAAGAATAGGGAGTTAGAGAGATGGAGAGTAAAAAGAGTTTAAATATATATAGAAGTAAACAGAATATTGGGTGAGAGTTAATTTATGATAATTGCAAGGAAAGTAGTTTACTGTTTAAGGCTTGAGCAGGATCTTTAGCAACAAGGGGATATACACATAATTTAGTCTGC
This sequence comes from Epiperipatus broadwayi, assembly GCA_028023455.1. Lineage (NCBI taxonomy): Eukaryota > Metazoa > Onychophora > Udeonychophora > Euonychophora > Peripatidae > Epiperipatus > Epiperipatus broadwayi. The sequence continues at coordinate 6,329,514 of JAQFVV010006216.1, read as the reverse complement.
AAATTGTGTAAGGCATAGAAAATATAAAGTACATACAGAAACTGGGTTATTGGTTTTTATGCTGAGTTTGGGAAAAGTTAAGAGGGGTTTAGATATAAAGGTCATGGAGTTGGTGAAGATTATGTTGTGGAAATGGGATGGAGTAGGATAAAGAATGCAAAGGGAAGGTAAAGTGGCTAACAGGTTTCTCTGGGCATAAGTAGCTGAGAGATTCCTGACTCCGAATAAGGAGAAATCAGTGCATTGCATTGCCTCTGTGTAAACAGCTTGTGGAATCAAAGTGTATGTGATGTTTAGTGGTTTATAAGAAACAATGGTAGCAATAAAAAAGATTTATTCATTGATTGTTGTTTTTTTGTTTTTTTTTTAGAAAATAATGTAACATTTTTTTACTATTTAACTAATAATATGTTTATCTTAGATCACTATTGTTTAGTCTGTTTAATTAAGATCAAATGTGATGAAAGAAAGTAATTTGGAAGTGCTTTCCATATATACTTGAATTAAAAAAAAAAAAAATCAAGTTAATTTTATCTATTCATTAGATAACAAGAAGAAATTAGCAAGTTCCAATTTTTTTAGATTATTATTACTTGTTTATTTGATAATGATAGTATTCCTCAATTGATTTTTTTTTCCTCCAGCTGAAAAATAATAAACTCCATAATCGATTTATTCTCTGTGTCACACATGTCATAATTTGACCTTAAGATATGGTTTCTCCATTATATTTTACACTTTCCTCCAGAAATTCATTTTAACTGCAAACAATTTATCATTGCTATTCACTTATTTGATCATATCTCTATCCATACAAAAATATATTATTAATTTTAGTAGAAGTAAAATCCCATAAAGTTCCTAAAATGTAAATCTTTAGATTCATTTTCAAAGGCTTGATTAAATAATTAAGTTAGATTTCAAAAATATATAACAACATTTATTCATATATACATATAAACATCAAAAAAAGAAAACAATAAATCCTGTATTTGTGCAAAATTGCTTAAATAGATTTTTAATACTAGATGTGTAATGATCTAATGAAACTATTGATAAAAAGTATATTACCATTTAATCTGTAAATGAAATGGAATTAGAAATTTAATCACTTTGATGAAAATATTGGAAATAATATTAAAGTTCTGTAATAAAAATTTTAAATTCATATAAAGATATTTTCTAAATCCTAGCAAAATACTATTGCAATGAATTACAATTTGTATTTCTGCCATTAAACGTTTAAAAGTTCCTGAAATTACTTCAACTTACTGGCGACTTCCTAAGATCATTTATTTGTATTTTTCTTGTTCCAGTCTCTACTAATATATTATTTTATGAACATATGCAATTTTTCTACCTCAATGTCACTTTTTTCTTTACCATAAGTAAGACAATTTATCTTTACAATTTTCTTCCAAAGCAAATATTTTAAAATCTATATATATATTTTTTTTAATTTAAATTTCTACTTCATGAAAAAAAATGAAATATTTCTCAAGACAAATAATTTTATACTCTTCTGATAAATTTATTTAGCTAGTTTTCTAAATATTTAAATTATTAATTTATTGTGGTTTATCTACGAAATTACAATTCATTTTTATTACCCATTACTGATATTTTAATTTCTATCATATTCATTTCCATATCAATTTTTTTTATCCATTAATTCACTATCATTAGAAATTGTAAATTCAGTACTTATAGATATAATGTTTTCTTAACAACTGTCTTCTGTTTCATCTGTTGCAAGAATGCTTTGCAAATGCAAACTAGCTTCATACTATTTTTTAATGTCATCTGCACATATTCTATAAGGTCTTCCCCATTTGTTTATGCAATGCATAATATTAAAAATTTGGAATTTAGTTTAATCATTCAATTTATATGACTAAACAATTTTCTCCAACCATGACTATTGTGATTTGAGCAATCATATGTAATTATCTTTGCTTAATCATTAATGAGCACATGGAAACTTTCCAGCTGTATCCTATTTAAATATTGCTGAGGGACCAAATTTATTCCATATTATTTCATTTACAAAATGGATAATGTTCCAACTGCCAGATAATCGAATATTGATTTGAAGAAGATGAGTATATTACACATTCTCCAGACCTTATGAATTAATTCATTCAAATATTATGAGCTTCTACAAACATGATTCTCAAATTGAGAACTTTTATCATTAGAAATTGTTGAATCTTCATCTAAATACATCTCAAATGCTTTATATCTCTATATCATGTAATATAATTAATGCACTAAATATTTTCCTTATTCTGTTTAACCTGAATAGTTATATAGAGAAAATACAGCCTGATAATGAATTTTTCATTATTAATGATCTTAATTAAGAAAAAAAAACAATTAATGAATTGTTTTTAAAATTATAAAATGTTAAATGCAGGACATTCTGAAAGTTCAGCATTATAAGAGGAGGGAAAAGTTTTTATTTATAAAATTTGCTCAATATGTCTACTATTATTCTCTGCAGACAAATTTACAATTTTTAATCAATTAACAGCCGTAATGGCTAATAATCTGATAATTAGCTTAATAATGCATTAACACTCCTGTTTCAGAAGACAACCGGCAAAGCCACCATATTATCAGTTGAACTTGAAGATTTTCTGTGTAGTTTAAGTTCTTGTTTTCTTAAATTTGCAATAGATTGTGTTATTGCTCAGTTTATCAGCTTATGAGTTCAAGATTTATTTAGATTCATTCTTTGTTGTTCCGATTCATTGTGATCTGTAAAAATAAAATGATAGTCGGCTTATTGGTTTAGCTTGTATAATAATGTTATCATTTCATTTTTTACCATTCATTTATTTCACGTGCCTAATCCATTGAAGAGCTGTCATGTTTTACAATAATAGATTCAATAATATCATATCCAGTAAGCTAAAGAATATACTGAGTATGATTTTACTATCATATTTTTAGAATCTTAAAGAGAATTTTAAAGTAGATTTTTTTCCCATGGCTTTACATTACATTGATAGGAAATTCATATATTCTATAACAATTGATCAACATAATTAATTCTATATAATTTACTTATTTGTAGAATTAATTATATTACTGTGGTGAAATATCCCATCTTTAAATTTCTTAAATGCAAACCTCAATACATTAGTCTGAACTTCACTAATATTCAAGTCTGCTTTTCTATTTACTATTAAAGCTATCAAGATATTTAAATTTGTTCACATTCTCAGGCTGCCAACCATCCAAGCTAAAAGTTTTTTTTTTGCTCTTTCATCACTGTTTAATAAATGACTTGATTTTTTTTTTTTTAACATTAATTGTTAAAGCTTTTATAGATTGCATTCAACACATTAAAAGTTATATTACATCTTAATTTACAAACTGTTCTAGAGATCTCTGGCATAAAAATAGAAAAATTAGAAAAAGTATATATATATATATACCTGTTTAACGCACATTTTCATTTCAAATGATTCATATTTTCCAACAGCAATAAAAATGCTTTTTATCATTGTAATAAACTTTAAAACAACCAGCTAATTTCAAACACTCCCACAAATATTTTAGATTAAGTGAGCCAATGCCTTTACCAAAAGCAATATATAAATCACACTTTTTCTCATAACATTCTTCATTCATTTTCCTGGCAACAAAACTATAACTAAGGTAATTTTTGATTCTCTAGAACCACATTTTAGAGTATGATTTTTATTGTAGTGGATAATAGTGATTTTCATAATTATTGTAGTCTTTGATATCTTTTTTACTATGAAATACCAGAAGCATCTTTAAAATCAGATAGCACAACTTTATAGTTTCATATATTCTTAAAAAATTTGTGATAAATTTTTCAAAAACTAACATCACCATCATATTTTAACATTTTGTCAGAATTGTTAGCTGTTTTTCCAAATCTAAATAACTAGATTCCTCCATTGTTTCAGATCTATATATTATTTTCAAAGCATCAAAAAAAAAAATCTAAAGTTAACACAATTGATAAATAATTATTTCTTGTGTAGTTTTAACCCACCAATCACATTTAAGCCTTCTGCCATCTTTCCCTTTTTATCAACTCATTTTTAATGCAATCATTATAAGAGAAAACAGTCCTTTCAAAAATTCTATGCCTCAGTAACATGAAAATCCAAATTAACAATTTAAAGGTTTAATAACTGCATCAAGATTGAAAACAAAAACTTATTTTTAAAAATGTATATATATATATATTGGCAATAAGAGTAGAAAGTTATAAATAATCACTAGAGTTCACCTTTTCTTGAAGTTTCAAATTTTTATAATCTTTGAAATGAGTTAAAATTCAGTTACAATTGATTGCTTTAGCGGAAAATTAAAAAAATTGACCCTATTAGGAAGAATAATAATTTAGAAGATATATTTTTAACAAATGTTTTTTTAGTCCTAGTTATTGGTAATTTATATTTATTGTATGGAATGAAATATTTACCAAAGTAATGAATTGGGATTACTTTTCTTTTAAGTGAAAGCTTTCATTACCTTAGAGTGCTTTACTAAACCCACATATGGATGTGGATTTCGATTGGATGACCTAGGAATGAATAATTCCATATTCATTAATATAACAGCAATAATAGCATTCTAATTAGCCAATCAGAATGCCAAATATATTTTAGAAATTTGATAGAGAAAAAAAAACAGCCTTGATGTGTGACAATAGACTGAATAACACAGGTATAGAAACAAAGTAATTTTTTAAAAGTATTAGAAAAAAATAGGCAATATTAATAGAGAGTAGCTATGTCAAAAATAGGAGTAAGTATAGAAATAAGCTGGGTTAAATCATGTGAAAGATGAAATCCCTCTCCCAGCAATTAATATTTTGAATATTTGTCAATAAGAAATATAACTTGGGAAGAAATATGATAGAATAAAAAAAATTTTAAAGGATAAATGATTTTGATCAGTGGTCAAAAGTGAGAACAAAAGTTAAAAACAAAATTATAAAATAAAAATTCTTAACCATAGTTTGGATAGCATTTTCATAATCTGGAAATCTCATTTATGTTGACAAATAATTCTGGTTTAGAAAGTTAAGATATTTTCATATACATTCTTTCAAAAATAATGAATTCACACAACCTATAAAATACAACATAAACAAACGAAAGTAATAATAGAAATTCAATGGTTAATATCCCTCACCCTCCAATTTCTAAATAATTTCTTATATTTTGATGAAAAACTATCATAAGAGCTTACTGTTAATATACACACTGCATTAAAAATTAAGAGATTTCATTTTAAAATATTTAAAGCATTGGCAAACAATAACAAGTTGAGCATTTTATTTTACTATCCTAAATATCTTTGCCAGATGAGAATATGCCTACTGTAATTATGATAAGGAGTTTAAATCTAGAGGCCAGTTGAAAGATTTATTTCACATAGATACCCCCCCCCCCATAGCTAGCTAATATCAGTGTTAATCAATTCTTAGGAAATTTTTAGAGATGTTTGACTTGCAATAGGCTATTTAAGGGTTTTTTTTTTTCCATCATATAAATTTTAAATAAGTATTCTAGATTTAAAACTTTACTGCTTTTCTACAATTTTTTCAAATTTTTGATCTTATTGCATTAAGATTTCTGAAGAAATTAAAAAACAATTCCTCAAATTTATGATTTGTAACTTCCAATTATAATTACACAAACCGTAGCACTTCAAATTATTTTTCAATTCTTATTTATACAAATACAATTTTTTCCCATATATTTTTTCTAATATAAAATCTGACCTGTACTTATTATTCAGAAAAACAGTTTCATATTTTCTTAAATCATAATAGTGAAGACTGTTAAAATAAAATTTAAGATTTATAATGATATAATCACATGGTGAATCTCAATAATCCAGAATCCTTGATTCCTGAATCAACAATTTTCTATACTATAAGACATCATAATAGGAATAATTCAACAATATACTTTTTTGTCCTCATACATCTTGTAAACCATTAAGACACTATACATTATTGGAAAATCAAAATATGTTATATTAAATATTTAGAGATTGGTATTTTTCTTTGCATTTTGGCAATAAAATTTTAGCAATTAAAATTCTTATTTTTATTATTATTACACTTTCTTGCAGCAAAAGTTCTACCAGCTTTTCAATAACATTTATATAAACACCAGTAAATGTATTTAATAATTTTGTTTAAATTTTCTTTTTTTCATCTTATTTCAGTTACTATTTTTTCTGGTAATTTAAGATACAAACTAAGAAATAGAAAACAGAAACTTGACCTCAAGTCAAATGTTAAATAAAAAAATGTTTCTTAAATAAATATTAACTTGTCAAAAATTGTAAAGAAAAATTCAAATGGCTCTTCCTAATTTTATGCCAAATTATTAATTGCTAAATTATCTAGGATTAATTTGAATATTTAACCAGACTAAAGATTAGAAGAATTTATATTACACTGATCAAGTTTGTCATTTTATATTGTTCTTGTTTTAAATATTTGATTTACTGATTTAAAATAAAATTTGTGCTGTCATTTAATTTCTTTATTTTTGAATATGATTTGTTGCATTTGAATCTGTAGATTAGTGAAACAAAGTAAAATTAATCAAGCAATACATTCAACAATGCTGATGACATTTACTTCAAAACTGAATAAACAAAAGTAATAGATTTTTGTCTGCTATCCTATTAATTAGATGACTGGCAGTGAAACCTGAATAGTACTGAAAACCAATGATCAAAATATCCTGTTTATCACATACAGCTAAGATTCTCACTATATATAAATTGAAATGCTTTTATTTGTAGTCATAACATTTAATGAATATATTGTAAGTTGAATTTAAAACTTATGTATATATTCTGATTGAATATTTAATAAACTAAATTCCAGGAAAACTGAAATGGAAGGAATTTCCCAGAGACTTTTATTATCAAATTCAGTGAGCTTTTTTAAATAAAATCACATTAGCATGTCTGTGTCTATGCATGTATTTTTAGTATATTTTGTTGTAACACAATCAATAAAAGAAAAAAAAAATGCTCTGGTGTATATAGGAAGAATGGCACCTCATATTCATTACTCACAGAAGGATTCAACACCAAGCATTGTGGTATCCCCAAACTAATCACAGAACTGTTAGCAAATTGATTCATTACTTCAAATAAAAAAGAAAATAGTCATCAGACGCAAAGTGACTTGATTATTTCTTATGGAGCACCTTCAAACCAAGGCCATCAACTGAGAGAGTAATTAAAAGAAAATGGCAACTAATTCAAACATTTTGTTTACATAATAAACTGCATATGAGTTTTGAATTTTAACACATGTAATATAGAAAGTATTTATTATAATCTCCACATATACTAAGAAATAAAAACTTAAAACATATTTCCAAGTTACTTTCTATTTTATTTCCTAAATATTTTTTGAAATCAAAGTACTGCCTTTTTTAAATTTATTGTTCTACTTTTTTTCTTAATTTCTTTTCAAAAAGAGATATGAGTATAAAACGAATATGTAAAGAATGAAAACTAATTAATAGATAAGTTTTTTTCAACACTTTAAAACATTTTAGATTTAAGTTACTAACTCGGATTTGCTTCTTATTTTTCTGTCATTTCTTAATTATTTATGAGTTTGCTCAAGAAAGCATTGCACATCAAATTCAATACTTTTCTAGTCTTTCTAAACTACCTAAAAAAGTCTAATCAATAGAAAAAAAAAACTTTTTAATAGGCCAATACACATCTAATTTTAATTTCCTTTTAATAGATCTAATTGTAGATTTCCTTTATTTTTAAAGGCTCTTCACTTTTATGCACTTATCTTCTATTTTCAAGCACCATGATTATTATCAGTCACTCAGTCATGGCTTATACTATCTCCAGATTATAGATTTTTCTTGCTTTTTTATCATTGATGAAAGAAAGATATAAACAGATTATAGATTTTCCTTGCTTTTTTATCATTGATGAAAGAAAGATATAATAAGTTTTATTTTTGAATCTCTAATCATTTTTCATTTGGGAAGTGTTGAATCTTGAAACAACTTTATAGTTGTCTGTTTATTTCCATTATATCATTTCTATATTAATGCCTAGCTTTTCATGGCTTTCTTAAACTTCATCCATTTAGCACAAATATCATATTTCTTTTTCTAACTTTCTAAATATTCTCAGCATAATCTGTTTATTATTTTCTTTTTATTGTCATCATATAATCATAAATGCTTTCCTAGTATTATTTAACTTCTACAAATCTCTTTGTCTATGTGCAATATGCTTTCAAATACATATTAAACAACATGGCAAACACCATTCCTGTCTATCTAATTCAATTTACTGCTATTCCATTAGTTATGACAACTTCATCTGCATTCTTTCCTTTGCTAACCTTGATTTCATATGTAGCTTTTAACATCTACATTAGGAGTAGTTTTTTTTCTCTATTCTAGTACTATCATAAACTTGAGTATGCTATAAGAAGAAATCCTCATGCTAGTTGCTGGTTACTAGTCTTCATTAAATTTGTATCACACATGACATTACAACATCCAATGAATATTCAAGCTTATAATGATAGTTCTGAAATAAAAAATGAATTATTGTTCCTAATGAAAATGATGAAATAATCAAAAATTCTCATGCTTTATGATATCCTTTTTTTTTCTTCTGATATTCACTTTCTTTTGGTTTTCCTTCTTCTGTATTTAAATATTTATTCCATATTTACAAGATATTTTTGCCAGTCATTAATAACTTTTCTTAACCACTTTTGTCTATATATAGAAAAGCACATTTCTTATTAATATTCTTAATGAACTAAATCGTGATTTGTTACTACTCTTCCTGGCCCTATTCTTTTATTGCTTTTCCAATTTAAGCTGCCACTGTAATGAATATTTATATCATAGAAGTGAATTACAATATTTAAAAAAATGCTTTATTCTAAAATATTATAAAAGACAAATCCATTCTACATAAAATATTTGAAGTAAAAAAAAAAAGAAAGTATTACAGATTCATAATAAAATATCTTATCTACCTTTTCCATCTAAAAACTCTTCATCTGAACTGAAAACAAGTGATGGTTTTTTCTTTGCAATGAATCTGGTAGAGGAACGGGTGGGTTTTGTAGGCAGGTCTTCATCAGAATCACTACTACATATTTTTTTTTTGGCTATTTTACCTTTCTTGCTCTTTTTGTCTAAAAAAAAATAATTGTTTAAAATTAATTTTATAGATAGTATAGGATGTAAAATATTTAGGGGGCATTGATTTACATACAAAAAAATATAAATTGTATTTAATAGCTACTTAAATTACAAAACATACTATTTTCAAAACAACTGAACTTCAATATTTCATAAGTTAATCACATCATTTAGCTGTAGCAAAATTGCTTGGAGCATAATGATTTTTCTGTAAAATTTCAAGTAATAAACAATGAGAAATAGTAGATAGCACTAAAATATTTGCCATAATTTTATATACCTTAACTGATCATAAGCTTCAGTTATCATGAAATGCATACTCACTCTAATGCTTTTAAAGTATGTAGGAGACCTTTTCAACTAAAAAAAAATATTGTGGATAACATACTATTTTTCCACCCATCATCATGAGATTATTCAACATGGTAATGAATTTAAATCTAGGATACCATAAATAGTACAAAACTTCGAGAGTAACCTATTGTTTCTACTTGACCATCTAGTCAAGTCTAAAATGAAGATGAAATATTGGTTTTTCTTAACATTATATATATATCCATCCCCCTAGTTAAATAACTTTATGACTATGTTTACATTAATTAACTTGTGAAATATATGTATTTTAATGAGTTATGAAATTAATTTACAGAGAGGATAGATAAATAATAAATAGTTGGAATAAAATTGTGAATTGCTTTAAATAACGGAGGAAATTCAATTAGTACAAGTTAATATACTAATTAAATTTACAGAGGCAAGATAGAACTCACAATACACCCAACACCCGGATTTTTCCCAATGAGCTTTAATTATTCCAGAAAACAAAAGGACTGAAAGTATATAAACTGTGGGAAAAAGCAACACATGTTCTTCTTCATCGTCTTCAAGGCAATGTGTCACCAGAGAGAAAGAGCAGAAAAAACCAGTAGGGAACATCTTTTTCCCAGGATCTCACCTCCTGAAGGTCAATTAGTTGAATAGTGTGGAAATAGATCACCTTGATCTTATTATTATTTTCAACACCTTAGGAGCCGCCAGGCTTAAAAAATAGTGATGATGGTAAAGGTAAATGTAATGCCTTTAGTATCTTAATATTAATGAATAGATTTGATTAGTGAAAGGACTTATATTTCTAATTAACTGCAGCAGTTTAAAATTTCAAATTAGTTTTGAAAGAATTAAAAATGTTATCATTTAGGCAAACTTGTATTGACGAGTTTGATGCGGGTAATGCTGCCAAATGGCCAAGTCAAAAATTTTTTCACACTAAATGAAGTAAATACAATAAGTGAAAAGTCGCAGCAGTCTTATGTTTTTCTGGTACAAAAGTTAATGTTTTATAATTTTCCTGCAACAGATAATGTACCGTATGAGGAATTAATAACAAAATTGAACAAATATTTTAGCTCTCATCCATCCTACCATATAGCTTGTTTACACTTAAGGAATAGAGAACAGGTAAGAGTGAACTAATAAAAAAGTATAATTCTGCCTCGAAGGAACTAGCAAAAGATTGCAGATATGGGGAGTCTGTCAATGAAATACTTATGTATCAATTACTCTGGGGCATGTCTAACAGAAAGAAATAGTTTAAGAGCTAATTTTAGAACATGCTCATGCTTTTAAATCTAAACCTAAAGATAATATTAATACACAAGTTCTTAAGATGAATAAAAAATGTATTAATCCGCAAAAAGCTAAATATGAAAAGGAAAATAAAGTTATGTGCTTCTGATGTGGAAAAATAGATCATAGAGGAAAAGATTTTAAGTGGCAGCAGGAAACATGTTTAAATACAGAAGTATGGAGCATTTAGCACGCGTATGTAGAAAATTTAGGAATGAGCAGAGCCAAGAGAAAACTCAGGTGTAGAAAAATATGTGAAGTAAACCCTTTAATACATTATAAAAAACATGGAAGTTGAAGGATTGCAGCAATTCATGATGAAATTTGTGGAAAATTACAATGGAGATATCTATAATGTCCGAGGTGAGTGGAAAAGCACTAAAATTATTGGGATGAATGAAAGCGCCAATTAGATACTGTGAAAAAAATAATTAAATTTCCAATATATATAGTAATTAGAAAATTAGCCCTATAATAGGAAGGGAATGGTTCCATGTGATAAGCAATTAAATATTGTTAAAAAAAATTTCCTTGAACAAGAAATTCAAAATATCCAGATTTATTTAAGTGAGGAATTGGGTATAATTTCAACAGGCTCAGTAAAGATCAAGTTAATTGAAAACTACATCCAGTTGTGTGTAAACCGCAAACAAAAGTCAAGAAAATTAGGGATTGGTCAATAAGAGTATACTTATGTCACTAGAAACATATAGGGCCATGCCTATAGTCTTTGTAACAAAACTCAACAGTCAAATAAGAATATGTGGGAACTATAGGTTAACAGTAAATACATATTTAAATAAAAGGGCATATCTAGTACCTAATCTCAGAGGTATTAGTTAGTCTGCAAAACGTATCATATTTTTGCAAAAATGGACCTAAATTCCGCTTTTCATCAAATACCAGTGATGGATAAGTCAGCAGAAATATTAACACTAACAACCCTTGTGGTAATATTTAAATGCATTCAACTACTTTTCAGAATTTCAATGGCGTCGAATATATTTTCAAGTAAAAATTAATGCTTTATAACAGGGATTAGTCAGCATAATACCTTACTTTGATGATGCACTTATAATAGCATGCTCGGAAGAGGTGCTTCGTCAAAGATTTTAAGTTTTGCGAGAAAATGCAGAGATTTGGAGACATTTTCAAAAAAGTGTGTGGAATATGGAGGAATTAGTATTCTTAGGGCATATAATCTTAGACAAAGGTAAGTAACCATTGCCCAAGAAAGTAAAAGCCATGGAAAAAGCGGGTAAACCAGGAAATGTTAAATTTCTGGGTTTGATAAACTCTTTCAAACTGTTTCTACAGAATAAAGCTAAAATAGCAAACTCCTGTAAGAATTATTAAAAAAACAAAAGTGACTGGTTACAAATACAAGAGGAAGCTTTTATATGATTACTGGTTCATTTTGATAATAATCTTGAAGTGCGCTTAACAACAACAGATGCTTCAGAATGAAGTATGGGAGCAGTTTTATGTCATCCATGTTATAATGGCAAACAACCCAGCTGAAGGAAACTATAGCCAGATTGACAGAGGCCTTGGCTATTATATTCATCTTAAAGAAATTTCACCAATATATATTCAGTAGATCTTTTCACATAGTAACTGATCACAAGCAATTATTGGGAATATTACTGAATAATAAGCTAGTGCCTGACCATTTGAGTCCACAGTGGAAAAATATATTGGCATCGTATAATTACCAGCTGCCATACAAGAAAGGGAAAGAAATAGAAGCTAATTATATAAATGTCCTACAGTCAGACATTTTAAACAGCAATATAGTAGCAAAATGGCCAAGGGCCAATAAGGGTACTAGTTGCTGGATTAGAAATAGCTGGCCACCTAAGAAATAATGCCAAGTGCCTGCATATTTTAGACAAATCATGACAAGTTATTAATCTGTAAGCATTGTGTGTTAATAGGTAATAGGGTAGTAATACCAACAGAGGGTAGAGAAAAGGTTTTAAGACCTCCAGGAGTTGTGCGCATAAAAGTTTTAGCACATAGCTATGTCTGGTGGCCAAAAATAACTATAGACATTGAGAAACACTTTTAAAAAACGCACAGCTTGACAATCCAAACTGAGTATGAAACAAGAAATATATACCACCATGGCCTAAAGCAATTAAGCCACAGAAGAGACTTCATATAGACCATGCAGGTTCAATCAATGGGTAAATACTTTCAATACACGTATATGCATAGTCCAAATGGGGGGAATATTGCATTGTGAAAAATAAAAGTGCTAGTGAAACCATACAAAGTTTAAATGCAGTTTTTTCAAACCACAGATTACCAGAAATAATTGTTTGCGATAATGGTGCTGGATTCACTGCTCAAGAAATGGAAGATTTCTGAAAAATAAAGAAATCAAACATATCTATGCACCACTGCATCATCCTGAATCAAACAGCCTGGCTGAGAAAGCTGTTCAATAAATTAAAAAGGCTCTGAGAAAAACTAATAATAACATGCAAGAGGCTTTATATGACGCTATACTAAATCACAACAGTTACAGGTAAATCTCCAGCTGAGTTGCTGATAGGCAGGAAATTGCATATAAAATTAGCAATGTTACTTTCAAAAATGGACAAACATTTTCAGTATGATAATGAAGACAACATATATGAAATGGGTGGTAAGGTTTGGGTACATGATCTGATCAAAATGAAATGGATTGAAGGTATAATCGTCAGCAAACTATCCAAACAAATAGTAACCATTCAATAGAATATCGGACATATAAACAATGTCTACCGACTAGTCACAGAAGACATCCAGTTTCCAGCATCACTGCTAACTGCTAGAGAAGAAATGATTAAAAAGCAAGAAATAGTTGATGCAGCGCCTGATGAAGAAATTCAAGAGAAGCAAAAGACTCTGAAAGTAGTGAAGCTGAAGCAGTAACTGAAATGTAAAATGAGGTACCCAAGAGAAAAACATATATCACCCAGGCCCCAACATATGAGATTATGTGTAAAACATAGGACTGGAGTAAGGGTAGGATTATTGAAATATATGATTTATGAAATTAATTTACAGAAAAGAAATAGCAATACTAATAATTATGCGCTTTTAACGCTTGTTAGAGAAGTTATATTTATAATAATTTATTTAATGCTTAGCGCTTTCAAAGCTTCATGGATTCATACTCATAGCTGCGTGCAGTTGATAGTGATGAGGGGGAGTATTCTAATTTATGTTAATTAGTTAGGTGTTTTGCTATTTTATTTAAATATTGTTTGGATTAGTTTGTCCATCTTTTTGAAATGGTGAAACAGGTGTCTTTTCTATTAATTGATTGAGTGTCATTGTTTATGAAATATGCCTCCTTTATTTTGCGCCTATGGTCATTTCTCTCTTTGCACTATTCTGGGGTTGGTGGGTTCAAATCCGTGTCCAGTAGCTTTTTCATGCTCCAAGAATGCTGATGTAGACTCCTTGTTATTCAGTGCCCTTTTATACATATATATGTGCTGGGATGCTCTATTTGTAATGGTAGTTTTTGTTTCCCCATAATATAAGGCTCCGCATCCAGTCTGAGGGCATTGTATTTGATACACCACTTGGGATGTTGATTTGGGATCAAGTTTATCTTTTGAATTGTTTATTAGTCTATTGGTGTTGGGAGAAGTGCAGAAATCAATAGTAAATTCTTTTGATAGTGTTTTGACTAAATGTTTGGCAATGTTAGGTATATATGGTATGGTTATTATTTGTGGTTTACTATCTCTGATTCTACCTTGCTGATTTATTTTTGCTTGGAACTGTGCTATTCTTTTAGTTATGTGTCTATATTTATAGCCAACAGATATTTAAATAAAATACCGAAACACCTAAGTAATTAACAAATTAGAATACTCCCCCTCATCACTATCAACTGCACGCAGCTATGAGTATGAAGCCATGCAGCTTTGAAAGCGCTAAGCATTAAATAAATTATTAATAAATATAACTTCTCTAACAAGCGTTAAAATCGCATAATTATTAGTATTATATAATTTATGAGAAGTCAATAAACAAATTTTCATTACAGAAAAGAAATAGATATATATAATAAATAGCCAGAATAAAATTAAGTGAATTGCTTTAAAATAGTTAATTAAAACATATTGTATACAATAATTATTATCAGATAGAAAAAATAAATAATCAGATAACAGATGAAATGTAATTAGTATGAATTAAAATACTAATGAAATTTACAGAGACAAAATAGAACTTATAATACACCCACCACCTGGATTTTCCTCAATGAGCTTAATTACTCCAGAAAACAAAGACAAAGTATATAAACTGTGAAAAAAAAAACACCTGCTCTTTAGCATTCGAGGCAATTATGTCATAATGAAGCAGCAGAAGAAACTAGCAGATGTCTTATTCCCATGATGTCTGCTCCTGAAGATCAATAAGCCGATTAGTCATAACATATCACTCTAATATTATTATTTTAAACACTGTTGTGTCCAGCGACGGTCTATTGCCTGCTGGATTGCAAATGTAAATAACCCAAATAATTACTAATTAATGTGGTAGTTTGACAAGTAATTTAAAATAACAAGATTTTATTTTACAGAGTTGTATGGAGATAGTCAATCTAGTTTAATGCATATATATGACAATTATATACACAAGCTATATAAATACAATAAGGGCTCGAAGGCATACCAAAATAATAATAACATCAATACGACCTGTTATACTGTTCCTGAGTATACTTTCACATGTCGGAGGTAAACTCCGCAAGGCTAAAGTGAAGGAGGGAGCTGACTGGGGCACCCGAGGAAATGACATCTGCCTTTCAGAAGCTTCACTTAGCAAATGTGCACTTCCAGTTCTGTTCTAGATCTTTTTTTCACTCTCCTTGTTTTTAGAGTCTACTTCCTTGATTGGCCATCCACTGTCCACATGGTGGTTATCTCTAGAGTTACCATGTTTGATCCCTGATCAGATGATGCAATTACCTTACAATTGTCTATATTAAACAATATTTCTATTATTATTAAATCTGGTCAGGAACTAAACATAGTTTTTCCATTAATTCAACTATTTAATTACTATTTAATTAGACTAATTGCTTTTATAAAATAATGTGAATGCCACTGACATCCACACCCATATATTTAGTTTTCAGTTATAATATCATTTAACTAATAATACTTATTTTGTGTATACATAAATATACAGACACATTTAGTATACCTCTCCCAAGTTCAGAGATTAGCATTTTAGTTTTTTACTGTTCTCTGAACATAGCACATAATCACTGAGGTGGAAGGGAATTTTTCTTTCCCTCTTTGAATATTAGGGATATCTGATTCCGTATCTGGGGCGTTATCTTGTTCTGGAGTATCAGGTAACATGTCGGTGGCTTGTTTGATTTCAGTTTCTTGTTTAGTATTGACATCTGAGCTTGCATTGCTGTTATCCTTTTTCGGAAATGGCTGCAGTGTTTGTTGAATGCTTTCATCTTTCTGCAAATGATTTATGTAACACTCTTCTGTCCTCCATCCGGACAACCACTTGCTTGTTTAGATGTCGCACAATTACCGCATTAAACCAGAATATGTCCTGATTATTTCTAACCTATATGCGATCTTCTGAAAAATTTATAGTTTAGGTACTTTGGTGTCCTTAGTTGGTATAATTTTGTCGAGCTTTGTCCATAGTCTATGACCTAGATATTTCTCTGCAGGTGATTTACCCGACTTAGTTGTAGGCATAGAGTGTTGATAAAGAAGCGCGTTGAGGACCGCTTCGTGCAGCTTTTGTTTTCCCATTTTATTGATGGTAGACTTTAAATTTGCACAGTGTTCTTAGTCCATTTGATTGGGGGTGGTAAGGTAGAATGTGGTTCATTCCCCATTCGCGCATAGAGTACGTGACGTGAAACCAATACCATTGTCAGATATTAGGGTTTCTGGGATACCATGATATGTGAAAATCTTCATCAGTTTGTCGATGGTTTCATCTGAACCCATGTTTTTAACTTTTATATTCGGCCCATCCTGATTAGGCATCCACCGCTACCAGAAATAATTGTCCTTGAATCGGGCCACAGTGATTGATGTGAATTCTCTGCCATGGTTTGTCTGCTTTTTGCCATGACTCGAATTTGGCTGGAGGTGCATTTGCACATGACTGGCAGTTGTTTATACATTGTTCTATGTCACTTAATTTTCGGCCACTAACTACAAGCTAAAGCTTTCGCTCTGACAATACCAGATAACCTTATGTAATACATTAAGTATTTGCGATCTGCCGTTACAGGGATTAGTACTTGGTTGCCTCTAAGTATACATTCTTTGCCGATGGACAGTTGTTCCCGAGCTTTCCATAGCTATATGCAGGAAAAATGGCCTTTGTTTTGGCCAACCTTTGTTGATTTTTTCCATGATCCAGCTGTAGGCAGCGTTTTCTCTAGTCCATGCAGCTATCTCTGCGCTGTTAAGTGTCTGATTTTTAGTGTGTCGATGTAGTTAATTTATACCTCATTTACTTCTTTCTCGAGCTGATCTGACATTCATGATAACACATTGGCCTGACCAATTGTGCCTTTTTTGTAGTTGAGGCTATAATTGTAACCGGCGAGTAAGCCATTTCAACATACGAGGGCTTAAATGTTCAGGCATCTGTTTCATTCCTAGAATTCCCAAGAGAGGCTTATGGCCGGTTATTAATTGAAAGTGATGTCTGTACAGATATTGGTGGAATTTACTAATTCCAAACACTATAGTGAGGGCTCTTTTCCACCTTGGACAAGGTGCGTGATGCATATGCTATGGATGTTCACCGGAGTGGGCTGGGTGGCATATTACTGCTCCCACACCATTTTCTGACACATCAGTTGTCAAGGTTATCTCACATTCACTGTCATAATGGACCAGTAGTTTACTTGATGTGAGAAGGACTTTGGTATAAAGAAATGCTTGCTCTTGTGCTGTTTTCCACTTCCATTTCTGTTTTTTTTTTTAATAAATCATATAGCGGCCTCACTATGTGTGCTTTGCCATCGAGGAAGATCTCGAAATAGTTCATCAGGCCCAAAAAAGCCTGTAGTTGTTTACTTATTCCATCTTCTTGTGTCAGACACTGCTTTGACTTTTTCACAGGAGGGTCTTATCCCTGAGCTTGACCCTATATGACCTAGAAACTTTATTTCAGTAGCCTTGCAAATACATTTTTTCACATTTAATTTTGCCCCAAATTTGGCAAACTTTTGAGATGCAAGTGCTCAATTCATTTTCCGAATTAGCGGTGAATGATATATCATCATAGTATGGGTGATGCCTTCAATTCCATTTTTCGCATTTAATGTTGCCCCAAATTCCTCCAGTCTTTGGGAAACTTTTGAGATGCGAGTGCTCAATTTGTTTTCCGAATTAATGGTGAATAATATATATCATCAAAGTATGGGATGAAGCCTTCAATTCCATTTAGAAGAGTTTCCACTTTTGCTTGTAATATACTGGGTGCTGAAGCTATACCAAATGGAAGATGTTTGCATCTAAATAAACCAATGTGCATAGTGAGTGTTAGAATTTCAGCAGTTTCATTGGTCACTGGGATTTGATGGAAAGACGGGTTGAGATCCAATTTTGAAAAATATTTAGACTTCTGCAGTGATGCTATGATTTCTCTGCAATTTAGAACGGGGTGTGCGTGTTTGTTTAATGCTTTGTTAACGGATATACCATATCTGTCCATTAGGCTTCGTTATTACTACCAATGGAGTAGCCCACTCGCCTTCCTTTGAGCTAACCGATTGTTTTATTTCCTCCGCTATTTTTTCTTTCTGTGCATACAGGATCGTTCGTGGTCTACAAATTATAGGCACTGTTTCGGGTGATATTTCTAATGACACTGGGTTTTTTTTATCGTTCCCGGTTCCCCATCGAAAAGTTTAGGAAAACGATCTCTGATGTTTTCCAATGTCAATATTTTTGACCCAAGCGATTCTTATTTCAAGTTTCTGAAACCAATCATAACCAATGAGGAGATTTATAGGGGTGTGGACTATATATAAAGCAATGTAACTATTTTTATAGCAATGTTGAAGTAATTAGAGCCTGAATTACTCCTTTCATTTTTATAGCATTTCTGTTGATGTCTTGAGCTTTCAGATAAGAATGCATAAATCTAGGTGGCTGTCTCATATCTGCCACAATGGTTTTCCAGTCTTTAATGGAAAGTAAAAACACCCCACTACCACTATCAATTTCATCGATAGGGTTTTTTAGTAAATTTTGAATCATTTCAAATTTCTGTGATTGGTTCAAAAACACATTATTAATCACTGAAAATTCCTCTTGCTAAGGTTTTCTAGTAAAACGCTCTTGGGTATTATTTCTTATATAATTGTCGAATTTCTTATTTCTGCACATTTTTTCCAAATGACCAAATTTATTACAGTGTTTACAGCATTCATCTCTATAAAAACACTCCCCAGCCATGTGACCTAGTTTTTCACAGCAAAAGCACTTAATACAACTTTTCTTCGTATCAATTATTCCACTTCTTTCGGGTTTATTGACTTTGTGGATTTCATAAGAATCGTCCACTACTTTCATGGCCGCAAATTCTTTAGCTTGCTGTAGCACAAGTTCATGAGCTAAACCATGTTTAATAACTTCTTTATAATTGATATTCTTGTCTATCAACTGCTCATATCACATAAAAATTGTTCGAGGAGAGCTTCCTCCAGGTATGAGTCATAGATGCAGTTTTTTGCGAGTTCACGAAAGGCAGTATCATAATACTCTTGTGTTCGCTCATTCTTGCCTTGTCGTTTCTGAAGTGGAGTCCAGCGATATGTCAGACTCACGTGGATTTAAATAGTCGGCCAAATGATTTGTTCAAATGTTAATTCTTCCGGAGTTTGGGGTTTGCAAAGTTTATTTGCAATTTGGATGACTCCTTTTTCAGCAAAACAATAATGTTGCTGTTTTACTTTTATCGTCCGTTACTCTATTTGTTGGACGTACAGGGGCCACTCACTTATCTTTCTGGTGTCAAATTCAGATATTGCCGGCTGCATTATGACTACTTAGTCAATTTAGCAACTTAGTAATTTATCCACTCTTAAAATCAATTAGACGCTGACGTATTTGGCTGTCAATGCGCTAATTGTTCTTAAGTGACAATTTCGCAATTTGCTGAGGATTCAGACCGTTGAGGTTCGTACTCAAGACTGTGACTGTGCCAATTGCTGTGTCCAGCGATGCTCTATTGCCTGCTGGATTGCAAATATAAATAACCCCAAAAAATTACTAATTAATGTGGTGGCTCGGCGAGTAATTTAAAATAACAGTTTATTATAGTTATATGGAGATAATCAATCTAGTTTAATATATATATGACAATTTTATATACACGCTATATAAATATAATAAGGGCCCGAAGGCATATCAAAATAATGATGATCAATATGACCTGTTATACTGTTCCTAAGTCTACTTTCACATGTCCGGAGGTAAACTCCGCAAGGCTAAAGTGAAGGAAGGAACTGACTGGGGCACCCGAGGAAATGGCACATCGGCATTTCAGAAGCTTCACTCAGCAAATGTGCACTCTCAATTCTAGATCATTTTTCCACTCTCCTTGTTTTTAGAGTCAACTCCCTTGATTGGCCATCTGCTGCCCACATGGTGGTTATCTCTAGAGTTACCATATTCGATTCCTGATCAAATAATGCAATCACCTTAGAATTGTCTATTTTAAGCAATGTTTCTATTATCATTAAATCTGATCAGGAACTAAACATTAAGGGTTGTAATGGCTTTGTTTACTTTATCTTAATCCTTTGCTCGAATTCATCTAACTTTCTTGATAAGTTAGTTTATAGTTTTTCCATTAATTCAACTATTTAATTAGACTAATTGCTTTTATAAAATATTATGAATGCCATTGGCATCCATACACATACATTTAGTTTTCGGTTATAATATCATTTAACTAATACTTTTTTTGTGTATATATAAATATACACACACATTTAGCAATACATTTAGTTTTACAGTTATAATTTCATTTAGTAATACTTATTTTGTGTATACATAAATATACACACACATTTAGCAAACCTCTTAAGGACTGCCAGCAATGATGACAGTAAAGATAAATGTAATACCTTTAGTATTTTAATATTAATGAATAGACTTAATAAGTGAAAGGACTTATATTCCTAATTATCTGCCATCGGATTATATAAATTAGAATAGTGTTTAATTCATGTATCTATATATATATATATATTATACTTGTATATATTAATGTGTATATTAAATTGAAATCTGAGTTGCTATGTTCTTGATGTCCTCAAAAACTAATATTCCTTATTAAATTTGTTATTCTTACTTTGGGAATTAGTGAGCTAAGATATAGTATCTTGTAACTACAAAAACAAAAAAGATTAGAAATAGAATAGCAAATTTCACTGGATTGATAATTGTACCAAAGCTACCAATTAAGATATTTTGAATGATTAACTAAAAAATCGGTTTCCAGAATTTCAATTAGTGTCTATTAGAGTACATATTAAAGTTTTGGGTAACCCTGTTACTTCAAAAGCCTTAAAAACTTAAAATTTCTACAATTTTAAATATTTAAAAGCATTACTTGAATCAATTGATACAAACTTTTGATTTATAAATATTGCAGCTATTTTAGTTGTTAAATCCAAATATTATTTCCTTGAGTTATGCCCAATTTCTTAAAATTTTTAAATTATTTTTGTCTTTATCTGAGAATAAGAGTTATAACTGAGAATTTTTTTTATATTCTGATATAATGACGTTTTTATTTTCCAACTTTAACAGTGAAACTTAAAATTCATTTTGCCATTTAAATTTTTGCTTTATTTTTGAAAATCAAAAGCAAATTTCCAAAATCCTTTCTTAGATCAAGTGAGATTTGTTGATTACAATTAATTGGCTGAATATAATGATGAAACTAAGAATTTTTTTTAATATTATTTTCCTTAGATGGAAATCAATCCAAGTATCTATAGTTTCTGAACTAGCAACTCATCATTTCACTTAACTGTTCAAGGCTACCAAGGTGCAATGAGTGAAACTTTCAAATTGTTTGGACTTAATTGAAATGAGTAGTAAATCATATTATAATTACTTAATTAGTTATCTTATTAATTTTCCCAAAGATATAAGAGACTTTTTTTTCTTTAAATATTTGACAAAATTTTTGGTTTTCTTTATCACAAAAATCAAAAAAATATTTAACATTTAAATAAAACTGATTGTAAATAAAAAATTATATACTCACTTCTAGGAGTTGCAGCAATTTTTCTTTCTTTAGCTGCAACTGATGATGATTTTGCCTTTTCTGCTATTTCTTCTTCTGTTAAACCTTTTGTATGGCATTCTTCAATTCGTTGATATAATTCCTCGATTGTCGTCTATTTAATATTAAAGTTAACATTAATAAACTAATAAATATATTTACCACACAAATTTAATTTAGAATTATATGCATTTATTTAAAACCTCAAATTATCAAAATCTCAAAGATTAAATCAATAAAGTATATTATTTATGTATAAATATATAAAAATAGTTGTTTCAATTTTAAAATTCAAGAAATGAAGTGGTAAAACATTGATAGTCTATTATTCAATAAAATGCAAAAAATTAAAGAATATGGAGTTATATATTTATAACACGAATAAAAAAAAAAAAAAACTTAAATTCTCTAAATACATTTACATCTGGAAAAATAATTTTTGCTGAGGCTAATTGTATTATTATTTATATAAGTATACTATATAAATTATAAATAGCAAAAAGTATACTATTCATGTCAGATGTAGCTTAATAGAAGAGAATTTTCACTTGCATGAATAAATTCTTTTATCTATGCATGAATAAATTCTTATATCTATGGATTAAATCAGTAAATGTTGTGTGATTCATTTCCAACACTGATACAATGTATCTGCTTAAGGATACTGAACTTCGAAATCCAGTGAATATTTTTGGAATACCTTTTCTATACTATTAATAAAATATGTAACATTATATGTAATCATGTGAGCGAATCTTAGCATTCTCTTAACCAATCTTTTATACTACATAATTATGTTTCGGATAAATATCCTCTTCAGATATGCTAGACATTTGAATACTTATAACCATTTACTTCTTATATTAACAGATATTTTGCTGATTTCTTTATTTTGGTGTGGTTTTATACACAATCATAATTAAATATATCTGCAAAGAGAGCAATGAGATCTAAAAGATGTTACATGACCATTGTTTAGAAATAAAACAACATGCATAGTTGTAAAAATTTACTGATAATATTACAGTACATGCAGCTAGTGACATTAAATTCAAAACAGCATTAATAGAATGTTAAGTGGACACAGAATAAAAAAAAAAAAAAAGCCACAGTTAGGAAAATTAATAAGACTGAAAAATAGAAATCAAATATTAGTATAGTTATTTTATTTACATATCTTAAAAAGTTGAATGAAAAAAAGATAATTTATTCGAAGTGTATTCTACATAGAGTGAAAATAATGACACAAATGTGCATCTTCTTAATCATCAGATCACAGATCTTAAACTCTTACTGATATATTCCTCCAGATCCCATTAGAAATATTTTTCTTTTTAAGTTTAAAAAGCCAATATTTCATTAAACTGATTAATTATCTCAAAAGACTGCATGATATCTATGAAACCTATGTAAAGAATGATTAATCTAAAATATAAAGAATTACTAATGGCATCATGTACTTTTCTCTAATTCTTTGGCAAAAGAAATAGAATAATCCTGCTGTTTAAATTCAATCACTGCTCTTTTATTGATAACTCCTCAATGCAAATGTCATAACCATTGTTGCCCATGAATGAAAATCAATCAAATGAGACCATAACATTTTAGTGAATAGTTGGAGTACAAATGTTATGATTTCTATTACATTTGCAACATAAAGACAACCTGTCACAAATAAAATAGCCATAAATCACAAGGATTATGAATCGTACAATACAGAACATCCTCAAAAATCATGTTGAACCGAATCTTTAAAAAAAATTCCAAGTTTTAAGAGAATTTCTTAAATGTCTTTGGAAAATAGCAATTTATAAATTTCAAAAATTTGTTTATCTTGGAAAACTGGGAAACTTTACCACAGTTTATAAATAAAAAAAAGGAGTGAATAATAACTGCCAAGAAGATTCACAATATGTCTCACTTTGAATCAGTCTTTTCAAATTTACAAATTATTGACAGGAATTTCTAACAAAGAGCAAATGCTGCTAATTTAACTATCTCAGGGAGAACAGCTTGACCAAAACATATCAGATATACTTCTGCAATTATAACATGGCTATATTGATAACCATGTAACAGAATCCAGAAATCTTATCAAAGATATAATTGCAACCTCAAAAACTGATGAAGATGAAAATTTAGACTTGTTGAGTAATTCAGCAAGTTAAAATATCAAAATTACCACAAAGAAATATATATATATTATGCTTAGTTTCCACCAGAATACTGTAGTCTTTAAACATTGAAGATTCTATCATCATTTATTTGATCTGTAATTCTGATGATGAGTAAATGTCAAAAAACCATTTCCAATACTGCTAATCCCATCCATTCCATAATATTCATTCATGATAATCTTGGTCATCTTCTTGTTAAGTTATTTCATAATTCCATTCCTATTCTTTTCCATCCACCTGTTCCACAATTTATCCAAAATAGTGTAATTTCTTTGCTTTACCATCTCCAATTTGCTTCTCTGCATTCCCCAAAACCTATTCATTAGTTGTATTAGCTATTTAAGGTACCCCAAGCATTCTTTGATAATATTTTATTTCAAAAGCAATAATCCTATCCCTCTCTGATATTCTCTATGGACAATATTAAAGCCTTCAATAGTCTACACTTTTTCCACATATTTAAGCTTGCATTTTCCCAAATGGGCACTAATTTTTGAGGTCAAGAATAACCATGCATTTATCTCAATAGGATATTTTCCGTGTTGATTTATTCTAAAACTCAGATAGATAAACTCGGAAATCTATTCCAGCGGACAACTTTAAATGTTATTTCTCCAGTCAATCACTCTTTACTCATCTTGCTTCTATTTAATTTTAGTCCATATTCTAGTCCTATTCTTTTCAAATGATTTATCAAATTGTCTATGTCTTTCTGTGCTATTGCTTTAAAACTATATCATCAGTATATCCATCCAAAGACTCTCATTGCCATCTCTATTATAATATTGAATAAATACATACTAAATAAGTATTATGAAAACAAACCTTATCTCATTCCTTTACCCAAAACCAATGTGAATTTATTCTGGATTTTTGTCTCCTATATAAGGAAGATAACTATACCAAATGTGGAAGCTATTCTATATTCAACACTACTGTCTAAAACTTATCATGATATACAGAATCAAAAGCCTTCTACCAATGAACAGTTTATGACTGTATTTATCAAAACTACCTACAGTAAAATTTCTACCAAATTTCATAAAGAAAATAATCCATTGTAGCCATTCAAGTGGATAAGCATTAGGAACTCAATTTTGTTCTTGTAATGTCTGCAAATATATATATAAACAAATTCTTTTATTAGCTTTTGATTTATTTTTATTATTCAATAATATCTAGATAAATTAGATGAAAAATATTATCTCTTAAGTATTTTTTGATTAAGAAGATAAATACATTAAAATGAGTAAAATAGATTGTACAATAAAATAAAAAAACGTTTTAAAGACTATAAATGAAAATAAAAATTAGACTAAGTAAAAAAAAATTAATTTAATGAGATTCATACATTCACCTAATTGCCAATGGAGAGTGAATCGGATTTAAAAAATTAGAAATTTTACATTATTTGTTCTACTGATCTTGAAAAAGCATATGAAGTTACCTGGGCCATTTTAAGAGAAATTTTAGAAATAAAAAATAAATTTGTGCATAAGGCAGAATACATTTGTATCACTGTAAAAGAAGAAAATATATTTCATTAGGCTGAGTGATAACATAAGAAAATATTTGCAAATAGGAAGGGCGATTTTAATAAAATGGTAAGAATCATATTCTTAAGAAATCTGAGAATAAATATAAACAAAAGCAAATAGAAAAAATAAAAAATATGAGAACAATATTTGAGCAAAATAAGTTTAAAACTTTTAAATATTTAGAAAACTGATTAAATGAAGATTGGATAAAAAAAAATGAAATTAACAAGAGATAGTGAAGTAATTCACAAAAGAATTACCACATTATTTAAAGAATAGTGAGTGTTAAATATATATATAAAATTTAAAAAAAAAACTAAATAGAAGAAATAATTATTTATTAACACTATGAGACTGAATATTATATCAAAGCAAACAGTTATTGCTAGATATTATGAGTTTAATGTAAAGAAAAAATTGAATAAAACTGGAATAGAGTTAGTTTTTATTCTTTTTTGAAATAATGAAGAGAAGAAAAATGAACATGAAAATATTTATAGAAGTAATAAAAATTAGTAGCATAATGATAATGCAAGAAAAATAAAATAAGTAAAACTAAATCACCGATTAATCAAATCAATATATTTCGTACCAAATGATAGTGAACTGAGAAAGCAGATTAAAGAAAGCTTTAAAATAATTATTTGAATAATAGAGCATAAAATAGACATGAAGAAAATATTACACTTATGAATTATTCTCTTTGTAATGAGCTTTTATAATTTTGTTATTGTGCAGCTTTTATAATAAACTATTTTGACATAGCTCAAGAAACTTTTTTATTTTAAATGGAAATTTTATTTTATTAAATAAATTACTAGTTACATTTTTTTAAAAATAACTACACCTGTTTGATAAGTAGCCACAAGTGATGATAACATATTTCATGGTGTGGCAACAGGCTTTAGCCTATCATGCCATGATTTAAAGTTTGAATCTGGAATAGATCTAGGAATTTTTTTCAGATAAACAAATTTATCAAGTAAGGTCAGGATTTTTCAGATGATCATTTCAATTAGCCAGAAAATATTCAATAAATAATTATCTAGCTATCTATTAAATCTCTGGCAATCTACTTCTATCAGGTATATTTTACTGCATTTACTATGTGAATATTTTAATAGAATGTAAGCTTAATGAGTAGAAAACAGGTTGATGCACCTATAAATCTGAAACTCTAGATATATTTTTTAAGTTTTATGAATATATATATATGAATTTAAAATTAGATTTGCAACTACTGTATAAAAGTACTCAAAAAATGAAAAAAATATTTCATGGTCCAAATAAAACAGAAGAGATTGTTGTAAGTCTTTAAAAAGACTAATCTATTGTAAGGTGTCACCTTACTATTCACTAAATATTTTAAAAAAAAAAAAATTTAATATAGGAAAGTAACTACTTTATCAGTGCCCTTTGTGTATAACACCAAGCAAGAACCACACAATTAAATAAACCAAATATACATTCTTAATTATATATTAATAAACATGTAAATCTATCAATTAAAACCATATTTATGAGAATACAAATTTTAAAAAATGAAAATATATATATACCAAATCCGTAAATGCAATCAAGCAAAAATCTTGAAAAGCAAAAGAAAGAAATAACACTATTAAATTTGTTTCTTTATTAATCCAGCATAAAATTTTATAAATATCGAAATGACATCAAAAATGCAAATAAAAGCATGAACTTAAAACCCAGACATCAAAAAGTCAAATATGAGACAATATAGAATAACTTGGTTTTTAAGAAAAAACGAAGGCAAATAAATTCCTAAAAGTAATTTATTTGTAATTTTAAGAACCCCTAACATCAAAGCTCACAAGCCACTATAATTGCAATCTGAGAAAGGTGACTAAAGAAACCCACCACTAATTCCATAAAATTAATATTTCTAATCCAAGTTATAAGCTAGGAAAGAACAAATCATGCATAGCTAGGAATTGAGAAAACATTGTGAGGATGGAACTGTTCTTCATACAACCACGAGTTCCCAATATGAGTATCAATTAAAATCAATATTTTGACGACCATGCCAGCGAAAAGATCTACAATGTGCTATGATCAATTAAGGAAATTATTGCAGTATAGGAAAGATAGTTTATAAAAATCTGAGTCACCACCACGAAGATCCAAATGGTGACCAAATACTATCAGATGAACCATCCAGTTAATGCAAAATAACTTTCCTAAAGGCAAAGATACCGGATGTTTTCTAATATGAACTATAAGATTTTGAATTGTGGCTAGACTACACTGGATTAATATCTGGTGTTACATTTCTATAGTTTATTATTATTATTTTACTTGTTAAATTGATTTCTTTCTTATGAAAACAGAATCAATTCACTCATCAATTAATTTATAGGGAAGGGGAGTCATTATTTCTAATATTAATTTTTCATTTAGTAATAAAATATAGATGCAGACTCCTGAGCTTGCTTGTTAATAGATCCAACAATCTATTGACTTGAAAGGTGAGGCTTCGTTCTTATACAATATCAAGCGCTCACACTCTGTCAATTACAATATTTGATGTCCAATGTTTGGGTTCAATTAATTTAGTTATTAATTATTTGTTATTCGGAATGCATGACTAAAATACATACAATACCAGAATAGGGAGGGGCCTCAGAATCTAAAAGCAATCTTCAACTAATCATCAAATATAGACAAACGAATCGGAAATTAATGACCAAATGATGACAGGAAGTTTAATTAACAAAGAGTTAATCATTAAAATATAGTTTCAGATTGTCTTCTATGCTAACTTGAAATTATTAAATTAGGATGTTGAATGACCATTCTTCGTAGGGATCAAAGGTTTGGGTTAGTCAACAGTTGATGAATACAAATGAAGGATGACCATGCCTATACAATTATTAAATGATAATTAAACACTTCATTTTTATTATAAAACAATCATGAATAGAAATTGTCATCAAAATAAATTTGTTAAACATTAAGTTAAAATGGTTGTTCATCTCGTATTTATCTATTTTACAATTAATCACACAATACACATATCCAATGCCATGTCAGACACGAAATAATCATACCTTGAAATATAATACATGTACATTCTTCCTGAGTTTGAACAGTGGCATAATGAGGATCAAGAAGAGGTGAAGTAAGGGAAGTTATAAGAGTGAATTCCATCTTAATCAATAATCATGGGACCACTTCATAAAACTTAAGTAAATCATCAATTAACTGACTTGCTTTATCAGGGTTAATGCTCCACCTTGAAGATCCAATGGGCAACCATAGTTAGATACACCTCTCATGGAGAAACAGCCTGTCCCATTACACTATAGACATATTCTCCATAAGTCAACAGCCAACATTTCACTGAATTTCATCTCCCTCAATACTACTTTCCTTGAGAATTATTAAGATGATTCTTAAAATAATATTACATACATCTTTCACTAATATTTTAGAAATTATAACAACAGCTTTTGAAGAAAATGAATAAGACTATCAAAATGTTGGTCTCTCACTTCTGGGATAAATTTTTGTATGTCTATTGAAATATCTTTTTGAAGACTTGCAATTATATGATATTTTGTTTTGACTATGAAAAATGTTCTCTTCATTGAGATTTTCTAAATAATGTTCTTTAAATTCTGTTTTCTAAATTTATTCTACATTATACATACATATTTTTCCATGTTTATATATTGATAACACTCTATAATAAAACTAGTAGAATATTAGTTTTATTATAAAATATACATGTGCGTGTATTCACATTTTAAAAATAATAATAATAATGTATTAAAATAAATATATTCATTACATTTGTTCATTTAAATCAGGTCAAAATATATTCACATAAATACAAATGTAATTCTTCTTCTACTAAGCCCTAGTTGCGCTTTTATGTAAAAGACAATTTTTATAACATTTTATCAATTTACATACAATTTTAAACATAATATAAAATATGCTAATAATAAAAACAAATTACTTTCAATAATATATTAATTATATAATAACTACTAATAATCAATTCATCTCAATTGAAATTAATATTTATTATATTTGATCATTATTAAAGATAATTGTACAATAAAAATATTGATTATATAACATTAAATACACATATTTTCTCCTTTTTTAATATACTTTTTAATTTGTTTTTTTATTTACGTATAATGTTGCAAGCTTCTTAATTCAATAAATAAACTATTAAATAATTTAGAAACATAATGATTTCTTGTTCTAGTTCCATATTTATTACAATATTTTGAAACTATGTATTTATCTGTTTTCTTTAGACACATTTCAAATTGTTTTATATAAAGTTTTTTGAAAGTATTATCAAAAAAAATTTTCTTTAGAATTATATAATCAAGAAGTCGATTGAATAATAAAATATTTTGTATCCATTTTTTTTCTTTTTTGAAATAATTTTCTTCTATTAAATCAATTATTCTTTTTTGTTGTAATGCAATCTATTAATATTAGAAAAGCTTGCAAAACCATAAAACATTATTTCATATTTCAATAAAGATTCACATAAAGATTTATATATAATAATAAGAATATTTAAATGAAAAATATCTTTGATTTTGTAGAATATTTATGTAAATATGATATGTATGTGTTTGGATACACCCACATAAAATAAAAATAATTGTAGAATTAAAAGATTTATCTTTTAAATATAGAACTAAAAAATAATTAGAAGTTATAAGATTAGAAAAAAGATTATATTCTAATTATAGTGAAAGAATAAAATTAGTGATAATGAGATAAAAATCTTATAACAATTAAAGGAATAAGAGTCAGACTTCTGTCATTGCTAATATGAATTTGAGTCTCCTAATAACTCATAATTAATTAACAAAAGGCAAAACATTCTGGAATCCAACATGTGTGCAGTTACGAGAAATAACTACCTTATCTGATGAACAGGAATGCCAGCCAATCAGCTGTAGGAAGAAAACAAGAAAAGACATGCAAATTGGAGAAAAGAAAGGAAAATGAGTTAAGCAGGAGCTCAACTGAGAAATGGACTAAAATTTGGGTGCTGGATGTCATCCTTTGCCCAGTAGCTTCTAGAGGGGAGAGCTTGCCTATGGATATGAGAAAACAAGCTAGGGACTAAACAGATTGGAACAATCTTTATTATCATTTTGTATGCCCACGGACTTATGTGTATATATGTATATAAAATGTAAAGTTAATCTCTAATATTTATTGTCAGTTATTGTATTAAATTATTGTCAGTTAAATTTATTAAATGCACTGGATTTAACTGAAGTAGTGTTGAGTCATTGTTGAATAAACTATTGGAATTCAGTTAGGGAACAGTAAGCTCCCTGATAAGGGTCAGGGCCATAAGATTTAGTAATGTGCGGATATAACAAAATATCTAAATTTATTAATTAGTATTTTTATATAATGTTTCCAAGACATTTTTTCATCTATCATCATTCCAAGATATCCAATATATTTTACTTTTATACATTTATTATCATTACATATTACATTAGTGTCATATAAACACTCATGTGAATGTTGATGTATATCAATATTTTTATACTTTAGGTGAGGAGAAGATATTAACATTTTGTTTTTTCTCAATTTATATAAATTCTTTTCTCAAAGCACAAAAAACAATTTTGAAAAGACTTCCTTGACATTCTTTAATTGCAATATCAATAGTTATTTACACTCATAATAACAGTATCATCTGCATATTGATATACTGATCCTTCAATACTAATATTTCCTAGATCATTTATGAAAATCATAAACCTTAAGGAACACCATTTAAATTTTTTTGTTCATTACCCAATACACGTGATATTTCTGATACAACATATCTATTATTTAAGTAATATAAAAAAAAATAAAAAAAACAGCAATTTTGCTCTAACTCCACAATTTTGTAAACTGTGAATCAATTGCTTATGCTCAATAATGTCAAAAGCCTTATAAAAATTTCATCTTTAATAATGAAAACTATTGCCATAATATACATCAGTTTGTTTGTAAAAAATATTTTATTTTCAATTTTTTTTAATAAATTGGTAAAAAAATTACTTATTACAAAATCATAGCACAATTTAGAATTATATTTTGAAAAACTGTAATATAGATTATTCAATAGATATGTTGTCCAAGAATTAAACAATTGACTATTATTAATGCTAGATTGCAATTGTGTTTTTCATTATTTAAAAGTATCTAATCCCAACTAAATCAATGAAAAATAAATGAATCAACACAAAGACTTGGATATGTATCAGCAAGTTTATTTCTCTGTGCTGACAATATAAATAAATCAATACAACAAATAACAATAAATTACTGACTAATTTATTCCGTTAACTTTTGGGATTCCAATTCAATAAATTTTATGGGTGAAAATATTTTATTTCACACATTGCAAATATCTTGTAATGGTCCGGAGAAGGTGAAGACAAGAGCAGTGAGGGGGGATGCATCTGACTATATTCGGACTTTGTTTCTTCAGATAGGATGCTGGAAATAATGCAATGAAGTACATAATCTATGATTGCACCCACTTCCAATAGACTAGCTCAATCTTCATTTATTAAATCTAGTTGCAATTTGGGTCAGTTCATCCAAACCTCACTCCTCTTCTTGGTTCCATTATACCCCAGAGAATTTGCATTAGACTCTCTTAACAGGGATGCACTTATGTAGACTGACAGCTACTGTACATCTGTATAAGTCATAGCTAAGGAAATATATTCATACAAATCTGTTCCAATGTTATTATCCTATAATGATACGTGAGTGTAACATATGAGAACAAATTCAATAACATTTAATTTGGTATAATGATACGTGTGTGTAACATATGAGAACAAATTCAATAACATTTAATTTATGCAAAATTAAATAAATACAAAATATTTTATAATATATATACAAAAAAATATGATAGTGTGTATCAATAATGGATTTCCACCAAATCAATATTTAATAAATTCATGTTTCCTTACCCATAGTTTCCTTGACAAAAATTCATATCCAAGACATTTATTATATACAAAGCTTTAAAAATATAAAAACAAAATTGGTTTAGTACGTATGAATCTGACTATCTAATTTAGATCTCCCTTTTGACAATATTCAGATTAGCATCGTGATTCGAATTCAGTTGTTGGTGCTTGATCTCTTTGAGGGTCGCCCATTCCAAAAAATCTATATATAATCCCTATTGTCATAGAGTAAACCATTCATTCAAGGAATTTAGTCATTTGCACAGAAATAACAAAGAATGTAAACAATTGTTAATTAACACATAACGAGATAACATAAATTCTGTCTAGTGGTTGTATTCAATGTATAAGAAACAAAGATCGTACCTCTTAATCCATACTATGATGATGATGATCATCAATATTAAATCACTAAGAAAGAGGAGCGTTAACCTAAATTTTATTTACAAAAAAGAAAATTCAACTGAACTTAACCACTTCCCCATCCTCCTTTTGCTTTCTCTTAAAATGAACCATTCCAAAAATCTAAATTACAGAAATCTATGCCCCCAAATGTGGTGAATGAAATAATAAAAAAGTAAAATACAGAGATATTTACAAAATTAAAATACATATAAAAAAAATCAAACTTCATCAAATCAATTTAATTAGAGTTCAAGAGTTGGTAATGTCCTTCATGTATTATATATTGTCTCTGCTTTATCCTTGATTAATGTATCCATCACTCATTAACGCTCCTGCATTGTACACTAAGAATAACTCCACATTGGTCATTCCTTGGTCTTTATGCCGTCCACGTTCAAGCATTTCATGTTGGACAAAATGTACTTTTTATCAGGCAATTTATGAATAGGCAAATAAAGATAGTAAACTTCCATAGTTAGATTTCTGGTAGTTAATCCCTCAACATCACATCACACTTTAGCCTAAGTGCATTGTGTATCACTTTATCACATATATAAACTTTTAAAATAATTGCTCATAACTAATGAATTTTTTTTTTCACGCAAGATAAATTATTCCATTCTTTTTCTTTAAAGACCGGCTATATATTTTTTTCTTTGGTCCGTATTCGAATAGAATTGTTGCTTTGTTCTTTTTTTACGATAAAACAATTTCCTAGTTTCATTAAACTGCACAAATTTATTTCTTCTTTTTTACTACCATTATCTCTTGAAATTGTAGCAGTTCTATATCAATAGTATCATCTGGAATCTTTTTAGAACGGAACATCCACTTTACAGTATTCAAAATTTTTTTCGGAAGATATTGACTTCCTTTAGCATGTAAATAATTTCAAAGAAAAAAAAAAGGAGTTAAAGTTACATTCATTTTTATACTCAGCATGGTTTCTGTTGTCTTGTATATATTAACCCTTTCATTCCCTTTTTTATTGCCATAGTTATTGTTGTAGCAGATTATATTAACGATAATCGACTTTAAAAAAAAATTATATAATAGAAATATTATTTCATTTTTACATTGGGTTGCTTAGCAATCAAAACTTGACATAAATCATCATCAAGGTTAAGCAATTTCAGTCTACATCACTGTAATATTTGGATAGTAACGTACAAGACAATAACGACAAGTTTATTACTATATATATATATATTTGTACTAATTCTATTTTTTTAAGTGTTTAAATCTTGCTTATTGTCATTAATCGAGAATTTGTTAAAAAATTAGTTTCTTACAATTTTACACATTAATTTTATGTAACAAAAAATACATTGCGTATATTTATGTAGTCCTAAAGTGAATATAAATAGTGCATGTATCTATTATAAATTAAGTTAAACTCAAGTTTAAAAAAGGCATACCTTAGTAATATGAGTAGTAATAGGTTGTTCTGGGTTAGATTGTGAGTCACCCTCACAATCTAAACAGTTCATTATCCCTAAGTGGTTTGTTTACACTTCTAAAACGAATTTCTTTTCCTCTTAACTATCAATACGCAATTTACTAATATTGCATTCATTTAGCACTATTATTTCTCCCTTTCAAGAATGCATTAATTAACTCTTGGCAGCTGCTTCCTTCTCTTGACTATTGGACTGCAGTGTGCTAAAATTCTCAGGCTATGCTAATTTACATAATTAGTATTTAAAAGTTTTTTTTTTTTTTTACAATACGTTTTCTAGGGTAATCTTTCTCCGGAAAAAATTCCAGTACTGTCTGTTGTGTATTTGCACATATATATATATTGTGCCAAGCATTATCAAATGTCCATGCACAAAGTCTGCTGTAAAAAACATTACAGCAGATACACATGTAAATTTATATATATTAAGCACAACAAATATATAAATGTGCTACATTAGAAATGGAAGTGGATACCCATACACACCAATTTAAAAATATTATACACAAATACACGTATAATAAACTGGTGTATTTTTTTATTTTTATAGTTTTGTATATTTTCAGTATATGTCATTTTATGTATTTCACTTTTCTCTGAAAAATTCAAATTGAGAAAAGCAAACTTTATTGACAAATGGATCACATGTTGGAACATATTAGTAAAATAAATAATTAAAGTAATTGTTCCAACATACTCATATATATTTTTTTAATTACTTTTCTAAAAACTGTATTCTTATTCCATAATCAAAAAAAAAAATGTTAATTACTTTGGCAAAAATCTGACCAAAAGCAAAATAGAAATTCTTTTGAATTGATATCTGTAATGAAGTGGTCCGAATATTCAAGATGGAAACTAATTATTATATCAAACCCTAAAATGTAGAATTTAATCAGAAAAATAGAAAGGAATGTTATAATCTAAATGATAAACTAAATTAAAAGGGTTGGCTGATTCATACTTCTCAGGGGGGATACCTGAATTGGTTCTGTATGAGTGGGCTTGATAGGTTTTAGTCAGTGCTGTGGGTATTCACTCTTTCTTTGGCTTTCATTCTGGCCAAGTCATTCACTATTTCAGCTCTGGAATTCTTCAATCATCTAGCCATTTAGAGATTAATTTATGGACTAGACTATTGCTGATATTTCTTAAGAAGAAATCCATTATACAGTTCTTTTAAGAACTCTTGCTTTCTTGTGGATTCGATTAACCATTCGAGACAGTAGATGAAAATTGAATAATAATCATAATTATTATAATATACAAAAAAGAAAATATGAAGCAATCTACTAGAGGTTCCAGTAAAATGACCATGAAGTAGACAACCAGCCGGTGCACCCGCCCTCTGTCCAAATCACCAAGATGTGATCATGCCAGTTCCAGCCGGACAAGATGATGACAAAAGCTGCCTTGCCTATGCCTGAATAAGATGAAATCCTCACCGCAGTCAATTGACTTGAAGTCCACTCAAAGCCCAGTCAGGAGAAGATGAAGATGCCTACATAAGTTTCTTTTTAAAATGTTTTTATTAACATTGAATTAATTCATTCTGATATTTCGGTTAATTAGAAATATATATTTTTTTCTTATTATTATTAATCATAAAAAGAGAGAGAGAGCTGTCTCTCGCATATATATATTGAATTTACGGTTATTACAGGCATAATGATACAGCTTTTACTTAAACCTTTTAATTCATTTCTCTATTTCAAATTCTAGTATTTTTAGCAAAGGTTGCAATTAGTTTTTTTTTTTATTTCTATTTGTTTTTCTTCTTGTTGAAAATTGTCATATGTAAATAAACAAGTGTATATACATGCACATACACGGGTAATATTCGGTAAATACAACATCTCATGTTGAGTGTCTAAAAATGTATTTATCCATATATCCCTTTAAGTTATTTTTTGTCATTGCGGCACCTTATGATGAGTGCCAAAGGGTTTATTTATTGTAAATTTCCCATTAGCAAGTCCACTAATAACTTTATATTTAGAATAGTAGTGAGTGTATAATTGTGCTGTATGTATATACATGTATAAGAATTTATTGTAAAAGGCAAATAGATACAGCACCTCATGTTGAGTGCTATATAGTATCTGAGCTAACGCAACCTTATTGACATGTAAAATATGAAAAATTAATGAAATATTTTATAGTGCAAATATATGTATGCATAGTTGTTGTTTTTTTAATTATATTTACTATCAATAAAAAAAAGGTTTTAAAGTCCTGAGTAGAAGTGTATGCCTGTACAACCGAAAATCTTTTATATGAGAAATATATATCAAATCACACAAGACATAACTTATTTCTACAGGGTAAAAAGCTCAGACCACTTCCATTCATTATGAAACATTGTAAATAGTTTTAGGGATTTATTATTTTTCTTATTCATTTAAAATTGTATTTATATTTTATCCATTTCAATGCATCAAATATATATGTGGGTTTGTAATAATTAATTTAATATTTTTTATTATATCATTATAAGTATGAAACGGTGGTGGGTATCTGGGATTAAATAAATATTTAATCATAATATTAAATTGGTTTTGTTTTCGTATTATTATTTATTTGATAAAACATACTCTTTCCTTATCAAACACGTACCTATAATAACCATTTAACTTACCCACTGAAGACCCACATAGGATATCGCTCTACCGGGGTGTTAAATCTTATTCTCATGCTCCGCTGTACATATGATATTACATATTCTTCTAGGGGGGGGGGGGGATTCATTTTTATTCCTTTCTAGGAGTGGTGCGCAAAAGCTATCTGTAAATAGACTTTTCAAAGATGTGTACTTACCATAGGTCCTAAACATTCGGGCATTCGAGAAGGATATTAACTAAAGGGGTTTTTAATTGGAAGAGTCCTGTCAATTCACTCTATCAGTTTAGATGGAAGTACCAATATATATGAGTACAGACAATCGGCTATATTGGTATCCATTTCTTTCCCTGTTAAATCTTGATCACTTCATGCTCAGTGCAAGATTAGGAACAGAATTCCTCAGGGAAGTATTGTCTGGTACAGTAAAACTGGCGCTCCGTGGTTTAAATATAAATTATTATAGCATAATATTTTAAAATAACTTACAGTGGGATTTGTTGTTTGTGTTTGTTTTGAAAAAAAAAAAGAGAGAGAGAGAGAGAAAATAGACATTTTAGATATAGGTATAAAACCTGTTTCTCAAATGTAGCGTAATATTTTAAAATAACTTATACTTGAATTTGTTGGGTTTTTTTTTTTTTTTTTTGTAAAAAAGTAAAATAAAATAGTCTTAAATACTGGCTTAATGAATGAAAGTTTCGTAATGATTCAAAATAACTTATACTTGAAGTTTTTTTTTTCGTTTTGTTTGAAAAAAGTAAGTAAAGTAAAATAGTGTTGGATAATAACGTAACGAAGTAAAGTTTCGTATGTTAAAGTTGATTTTCTTTTTTGTCGATAAATAAGGTTAAATAGACGTAGGTAAAAAGGGACAGAATAATTGGAACAGGGCATAGAAAAGACAACTAATTGGCGAATGGAATAGGGCAGAGTTAGGTGCGCGGTGTACTGCGTATTTAAAAATAAGACAAATAGTTAAAGAATAATTTGTTAATAAAAATAAAATATCCGATATTACCGATTCTGTATTTAACTGATCAGTAACTAAAAACTATATATACCAAATACAAATAGATATAGGTATTCCGTAACTCCTGAATAAAGAATATTTATACTGTGCTTTTAATGTGGACAAGATCCAAATCAAAAAAAGTGGATCAACAGCCAATAAGTGATAGAAACACCTCGGTAAACAAAGAACCAGAGGAAAAGACTCACTGTGAGCAAAAAGAAAATGATCAACAAAGAAGCAAAAAACTTAAAGCGGAAAACGAAAGCAGGTGGACCATGATGGAAGAAATTTTATTGAGTATAAAACAAGAAATGGCCACAATACCGCAGGAGATAAATAAATTGAGGCAACAACTATCAGAAAACACAACATATATAAATCAAAGAATAAATAGAAAAGGAAATCGAAACAAGATTTCAAAGCATGAAAAAGGGAGATAACAATCCTGAACAAGGCAACAGCAACAGGCTGGAAAAAACAGAAATGAGTCAGCAGATGACTGAAGCAAAGCATGAATATGCTCAGGATCAAGTCAAGAAAAAGAGAGAGGATGCTGGAATAACCGAAGATCATAGATTAAAAACGAGATGCATAAAAAAGAAAAGAGATAACCTTACCTGTGCAATATAAATCAATTACCTAAAAATAAAAATATTTGAAGGACAAACAGGTGAAGCTCCTATGGAGCATATTAAAAGCTTGGAAAAATATTTCCAGGTAAACCAAATCAATGACTTTAGTAAACTGGCAATCACCTGCAGTCATCTCCATAGCAATGCTCAAGCATGGTGGGAATCCTTGTTTCACCATCCAATAACATTCGAGGAATATAAAAAGGAATTATTAAAAAGTTTTTGGAATGAACAGCATCAAGAGATGATTCTATACCAAGTCATGCAGGAAAAGCATAAAGGGAATAATGGCGAAAATTACTTGCAAATTTTTCAGGAGACAAGCAGCAACACTTTGGACATTAAACGCATGCCACATATCAGATGGGCAAATTGTCAGGATAATCCATCATAATCTGCCACTTGGTATTGAACAAATGTTACTTACCACAAATATGAACACAGTGCAACAAATGGCAGAAGTATTAAATGCAGTAGACATAACCCAATGAGAGAAACAATGGGACATAGATTGTGAAAAAAAACACGCATTAATGCGACACAAGGGTACGAAGATATGCAGAAACAAAATCATTGGCATAGAAAGACCATACTGAGAAGTAGCAGCACAGAAAGGTGCACTCACCAAACAGAAAATAATGGTTACAACCAAGGAACCAAGGAAAGAAAAACAGTTCAGACCACCTTCGCCAAGGCTAGGGTGTAGTAAAGATGTCAATTAGACAGATCATATAATTTAAGAGTCTTTGTAGTTAGATGTTTGGAGGTTACTTGTAAATTTTTGTCTCTCAGACATGGTTGCATAAGTTGATTCGCATCGGCGTTTTTCGGACTCGGCGTTTGGAGATGGGGATGTGCAGGGGTTGGCTGGAGATGTCTGTGTGATCTGGAATCTCTGTGGCCTTGGGTGAAGGAACACTTTTCGCCGTGCAAAAATGCAAGCAATTCTTTTAGCAGAGAAAATATTCTCTGGGTCTCATTTGGGGTAATGCAAACGTACCCGTAAGTCTCGTATAGAAAGAGCAGGGAATCATTAACTTCAAGTTTTCTTATATATATAAACTCAAAGTCCTTCGGCTGTGGTCGCAAAATATCCTGTCAGCTTCCAAAAGTTAGTGAGCATGGATGCACCCACAAAGTTTGGTACACTATTCTGTTAGTATTTTTCGTGGTTTGTTCGACTTTGCTTGACTGCCCCAGAGTTCTAGAGGATAGGTATCTCCATGTCAGCAGTCTGTTTGTCTTTTTGTATTTCTGACCCTGGGGATTGGGATGTTGATGTAGTTTTGGCTGAGTATAGCGATGCTATGGGGGATGAGGTGTCACATTGTTGCTGTTCGGCATCGTGCTTGTTAGACTTTCAAAAAAAAAAGAAAGAGAACAAAAACTAGTAAACATATGCTTAATATCTGTATAAATAAGAACTTAAGACTTTAAATGGTCAAACCCATTTAAAAGTCTCATTGGAGAGGGGGATATTGTGCCAGGCATTATCAAATATCCATGCACAAAGTCTGCTGTAAAAAACATTACAGCAGATACACATGTAAATTTATATATATTAACCACAACAAATATATAAATGTGCTACATTAGAAATGGAAGTGGAGTCTGAGCATTAGAAAACCCACACACACCAATTTAAAAATATTGTACACAAATACACGTATAATAAACTGATGTATTTTTTTTTTTATTGTTTTGTATATTTTCAGTATATGTCATTTTATGTATTTTGCTTTTCTCTGAAAAACTCAAATAGAGAAAAGCAAACTTTATTGAACAAATGGATCACATGTTGGAACATATTAGTAAAATAAATAATTAAAGTAATTGTTCCAACATACTTGTATATATTTTTTTAATTACTTTTCTAAAAACTGTAATCTTATTCCATAATAAAAAAAAAAATAGTAATTACTTTGGCAAAAATCTGACCAAAAGCAAAATGTTTGATAATAAATGTTGTAATTAAAATTTTTTTTTTTTTAATAGATAAAATAGAAATTCTTTTGAATTGATATTGGCTGATTCATACTTCTCGGGGGGGGGGGGGTACCTGAATTGGTTCTGTATATGTGGGGGGGTTGATAGGTTTTAGTCAGTGCCGTGGGATTCACTCTTTCTTTGGCTAAATTGGTGTCCATTTCTTTCCCTGTTAAATCTTGATCACTTCATGCTCAGTGCAAAATTAGGAGCAGAATTCTGCAGGGAAGTATGGTCCGGTACAATATATTATATGGAAAATGAGTAACACACAGAAAATTAATAACAATAAAATTTAATAACGACAAGATTTACAATAAGAGATTATTAATGATAAAATGAATTTATCACTGATCCTCACAACAAAGTGTTATTAACAATAGTATTGATCACTCAAATAAATAAAACCATATATATATTCAATACTATTGGGTCAAACTCTGATTCCAATCAGGCTGTGTACAAGTTTAACAAAGTGCATATACTCAAAGTTCACTCTGTTTCCTCCTACAGAGCCCATTAGGAGTAAAAAAATGAAAAATCTTTGCTTTGCTTTATTCCCTAACCGGCTCTTGGTACCTTCAAAGGCACAGTCTCTGGAATTGCTTCCCTCGATGCACGAACCACCCGTTGCTTCCCAGACAGTTTCTTTCAGCCTTGTTCTAACTCCAAACAGTTCCAAATATCTAATACTAACAGTTCACAGTTAACAAAATTCGTAATGAACATGCAAGCAAATCCACAAAAGCCAAAAAACAAACCCTTGCATTTTTCTGTACATGCTATTTATATCTCTCGCTGATTTCTCTTGGGCATTCCAGTTTTAATTCTTGATCACTACCTTATTTCCTCAGATACCAATCAGTCTGTTTCCCCTCTGCTATTTTTAATTAATCTTTTTCAACTTTAATTGTGTTACACAAATAATTCTTATTAGTAAATTTCTCATCATTTATCAAGCAGAATTTCTTATTATTGGTTTTATGCAACTAATTTCTATTGTTTATTAGAACAAATATTTTTTATCATTTATATTACATTCGTTTAACTTCCTTTCAATAATACGTTAATTAATTTTACTCTCATTTACCTTATCTTTATCTGTTAGCCATCTATTAAATATATTTCTCTAAATATATTTTCTTTGCCTTATCTCTTTTCTTTTTCTGGAGTAATGAATATCACATGCTCACCATTTCTTATGCTTGCTTATAACTGTTATTAAAACAGGCAAAACTCTCCATACAGTATTGCCACTCAGTGCAAGCAAGGGTAATCAATGAATACCAGAAGGCTTGTGCATAAAATCTCCATCTAGTGCCTACTCATCCAATATCCCCAGACTAGTTTCTGGCTTGTGGTCTTCATCAGTGAGGAGCCTTGGATCTGAGAGCACTGCACTTAGATCTTAGGATCTAAGCAACCCTCCAGCAGCCACGTTTTATCTCTACTTAACTACAAAACTGTGAGTCTTAAATTGAAAACACAATAATATTTTCAATCCAAGCTCATTAGATTATATAGTCATACAGGTCTGAACTCAGTTCAGTAACCATAAATTTTGGTGTCTTTGGTTCTGTAATAACCATAGCCACCAGCTATATGATTATATAAGCTAATGAGCTTGAATTGAAAATATTATTGTGTCTTCAATTTAAGACTCATAGTTTTGTAGTTAACTAGAGATAAAAGGTGGCTGCTGGAGGATTGCATTAGATCCTAAAATCTAGGTGCAGTGCTCTCAGATCCAAGGTTCCTCACTGATGAAGGCCACAAGTCAGAAACTAGTCTGGAGAGTTTTGCCTGTTTGAGTAATGAATATGTTGTTTACTTCCATAATCATTGGCTTTAAATTTAAATATTAGTACAAAACATATCACTGTCGATACAATTTAAATAGATTGATTAAAACTTTATTTACACAAAATATAAATACACAAAATTATTTATAATTATTTACCTTAAGTTCAGGCTTTGCACATTTTGTAGCTCCATTAAGAATAGTTGTAAAATGATTAAATACTTCATTATCACTAAGTTTATCTGCATAACAGATAAA
Organism: Epiperipatus broadwayi; assembly: GCA_028023455.1. Lineage (NCBI taxonomy): Eukaryota > Metazoa > Onychophora > Udeonychophora > Euonychophora > Peripatidae > Epiperipatus > Epiperipatus broadwayi. Next base: position 6,286,466 of record JAQFVV010006216.1, on the reverse strand, counting down.
ATTTTCTTGAAGTTTATTAATACTATGATCACCATAAGATAACATTGATAAACAAAATGCAAGATCACGCCATTGCTGATCAGTCCTAAAGAAATAAAATATAAAAAATGATTTTTTTATTCTTTATAAGTTTAATTGATAAAATCAATCCTTCTTTCAAACCTTGTCATTCGAAACCTCTGACAGAGTTTTTCTACCAAGCTTTCACATTGTTTCTCCTTTTGAATAAACGAGAATAGATACCTAAAATATATATAAATAAAGAAAACATAATGAATTAGTATTGAAAAAAAAATAAACCAGTATTTTAACAACATTTTTTTTTTTTTGCATAAGTAAAATTCCCATTTCTTACTTCATTATAACTCTAAAATGTTCAGCACTAACACCAACATCTGGATCGGATAATCTACTTATAATGTCTGGCATCAAATTATAGATTGCATTACCCTATAGAAAAAAGAATATTTTTAAATAAAATTTAAATTTAATTAGCATTTTCTAATAACAGACTTTAGAATAATAAAAAAATAAAGCAATATTGTTTTTGCTTTTTTTGGTGTTTAATTGTATTTCTTTATAATATCTTCTCTTTCTTTTCAATCTAACTGAAACATTTGGGGCAATTGTTTTCAAGTTATCTGATTTATATTCAACCATAGTGAAATGGCAGAATTGATAGCTGAATTCTTGGATTGATTCTCAATAGATTTAGTGTAAACAAATATATGGAAATGTTATCTCTTTCTGTCAGAGTATTCAAATGACCTGAGCAATTAACAATGACTATTGACATTTATACTCTCTTTCTCAAAATATCTTTTTAAAAAATTGATCTTAAATAATTTTTTCATTATTTTAATGTTTTTTTTATTAAAAAAGTATTGAGTTTATAGATTACTGAGAAAGTTAAAAGAAGTTAATATTATTAAGATGTTAATTATTTAATAGAAAGTTCAAAGACAATTTTAAGATAAAAAGAAAAAATGACCGATTAGCAAACATAGTGCATGTATACTAATACATTAATTATTAATAGAAATCAAATTTGAGAAACCAGAGAATATTCAATACAAAAAAATAATTCACTATTCTAGGAATATGTAGGGAAAATGTTATCTAAATATTTTGAAAAAGCAAGTAATTGTCATTAGAGTATTAGAAAGAGAATCATTCAGTTTGAAATTTTTTTTTTTTTTTATCAAAGTTATGAATTTAATTAACATTAAGTAATATTTTGATTTTTCAAGGTAAACAATTAAGGTACATTACACGAGTTTTCATTTGAGGAGAATTGTATTTGTTTACAGTTCAACTGACAAAAGTGAACAAAAGATGTAAAAAAAAAAATTAGATATGGTTACAGAAATGCACCAAACCCCTTTCAGAATGACCAACAGAGCGACCACATTGGTAATGGTCATAGCAATACAAGTATGAGTCATTATTTAGAAAGCAATAACATTCTTTTGCTTCTAGTTACTATTCCAAGCAAATAAATATCAAATAATAATATTAATTTATTAAGTAATATTGTATGTACTATATTTATATTAAACTTTTAACTGAAGTTTCAAGATAGTAGAGCATAATAATCAGGCAATAACATTTCATCATAATCTGTGTTATTTTGACATTGACTGTCGCAAAAATTATTCCAGTATCACAATATTTATCATAAATTTTAATAAGCTTTTTACATTATTAAGATGACTAAGGCAATACATTACGTATGTTAAATTATTATAACTTTGATATAATAGAATTATGATGATAATAGATACAATCAATATCCTAAGTTCATTGAGAATAAAATGAACTCTTGCATTTTAGTTAATACCGCGTAAACTTTAGCTTCAATGTCTCAAATTTTTAATAAGTATATGATCATCTTATCAATAAATTCAATTCGCAAGTTTAATGATATAAGATTATTATGTGAAATGAGATAATTTGATACTAGACTAAGTGTAAGAAATGAACAGTGGACATTAATTAAAAACTTTTGGTTCTTAAGATTTTAACAAATATAAAATGAAGTAGGTACTAAGTTGCAGTCCAAAAACATTGTGTACTTAGCAGAAAGATGTTACAAAAAATTTAAACTGCCTGCAATAAAAAAACTTTCAAAACGTAGATGTAAATGTAGTAAAAATGAATTTGTCAAATGAGAGACTACAAAAAGTTAACAAAAAAAAAAGTAGAAAGGTATAGACAAGATAAGTAAAAAGACTTCATACTTTGAATACATCATTCCTAGAAGATATCACTGAAGTTAAATATATCATTTATAAATGAAAAAATCATTTATAACATGGCTGGTTTACACTTACATGACTTGTAAAAGATAAACATTCAAAAACATGACAATATATAGGAACTATTAAAAAATAAGTGACCCAAACTCTTCATTTGTTGTCAGTGATTAATGCAGCCAAAAATAAATAAGTTGAACATATAAATAGAAATAAACAGTAGCAAATGCACTACACCATTGTGCGACCCAGTACAAGCCGTAGTAATCAATGAATCCTAGGTTTGTGCATAAAATCCCTATCTATTCCCTACTCAACCAGTATCCCCTGGCTAGTTTCTAGCTTATAGCTTTCATCAGCAAGGAACCTTAAAATATAAGAACACTGCACCTAGATTTTTGGATCTAATGCAACCCTACAGCAGCCTTTTTTTTTTTTTATCTATTAGTAACTATAAAGCTGTGAGGCCAAAATAAAAACACAATAATGTTTTCAATCCAAGCTAATTCACTTGGATAATTATATCAATCTGAATCCAGTTTGGTGAATATATTTTGGTGTCTTTGTTTTTAACAATCATAATCACCACCATCTTTTTGGCAGGATTGCTATTAAATTACTAAAACGTCACATGATCACTATTTCATATGCTTAGATAAATTGTTAAAACAGTAGCAAACTCTCCATACAGTAGTGACCCATGCAAGCATTGTAATCAATGAAAGAAGGTTTGTGTATAAAATCCCTTTCTAGTGCCTATTAATACAATATCCCTAGACTAGTTTCTAGCTTATTGCTTTCATCAGTGAGGAGCTTTGTATCTGAGAACACTACACCTAGATCTTTGAGTCTAATGCAACCCTCCACTATCCACCTTTTATCAATTTAATTAACTATAAAGCATTACATTCAAAAATCTAGGTTCACTGCTCTCAGATCCAAGGCACCTCACTGATGAAAACTACAAGACGGAAACTAGTTTATGGATATTGGATGAATAGGCACTAGAAAGGGATTTTAATGAACAAACCCAGCATCTATCAATTATTGGTATTATTATATGGAGAGTTTGCTACTGTTTTAACAGCTTGTGCAAGCATAGGAATTGGCAATCATATGATGTTTCAGTAGTTTAATACCAATCCTGCCCATAGGATGATGATGACTATGATTGTCTAAATACTAAACAGAGTTTAGATTTATAGGATTATATAAGCGAATTAGCTTGGATTGAAAACACTGTTTTCATTTTAGGCTCATAGACATATAGTTAAATAAATAAATAAAAAGTGATTGTTGGAGGATTGCATTAAATCCCAAAGATCTAGGTGCAGTGCTTTCAGATCCAAAGCTCCTCATTGATAAAAACCACAAGCTAGAAATTAGTCTGGGAATAATGTGATGATTAGGCACTAAATAGGGATTTTATGCACAAACTTTCTAACATCCATTGATTACTATGCCTTGCACTGGGTGGCAGTGACCAATGATCATTTCCTGTATTGGATCTATTAAAACATTACATTCTTGAAATATACTTATAAGCTTATTCCATATTTATATATTTTCTGTTTACTATTTTTTCAAAAATGCATGGATTTCTTTTCTGCTAACTCAATGAATATTAGCCTTCTCTCATTTGTATCATCATAATCAAATTTATCCATAACACTTTCATTTTTCAATTGTTTACCAAATCTAATATTAAAAGTCTTCCATGACAATTTTAAAATGAGTTTGATGTGATCAAAAATATTTTGTACATCCATATAAAAATCTTGTACTTCTTACAATAGGAATTGTTGGGGCATAAACTTGAAATATTTGTATTTGGTATATTCTATTAATTTGAATAACTAATCTTGCTGCTTTCTATGATATATCATCCATCTCCACAACACTGTTCTTTCACTTTCTATTTATAATGAATCCCATTCTGCCTTTGTAGTAAATTCTCTAACTTTTTAAATCAATTGTTTCTTTACCTTCTAACTTTGCAAAGGTATCCAAAGTCCCATTTAATAGTTATACCAATTCATGAAATCTTTCACTTGAAAGTTATCTGCAGTTATCAATATCTAAATAAAAAGTTATCTTTGAATGATAACCTGGGTCTGCATCCATTAAATTCTTAATATCAATCTTTGGCCACCAATTTCTGTCTTAGCTGGTGATTTTACAGTCTTCTGGGAATAAGGGCCATAATTTAATTTTATCTCATGAAGTATTTTGTAAGAAAAAAAAAGCGTTTACCCTGCCTTCAAAAAAATTCAATTGATATTTCAGTTAAGAACTATCAGACAACTTAAAGAAGAATCATGTGTTTCTTGATTTTAACTTCGAGATAAAAAGCCAATAAACTCACTATGCTGGCTGAACTCTGTTGCTGACCACCTCTTCCATATTCCTTTACTATAAAAATAATTATATAAAAACATATGGAATGGACAGTTTGGCTCCTTTAAGATCTCAAAGTGGAATCAAAGGATGGTCTTTCAGGGTAATAAGCAAAATTGTTTTTAATATATTATTATTTATATAGCATAAGTCAGAATAATTTGAATTAATATCATTGATGTCATTTCAGTCCTTTTAAGTGAATTTCAATAATTATTTATTTTACAAGAACAGATTTTACAAATGTATATATAATAAATTTTAATATCAGCTGTGAATTATTTAAACACATATGAATTATATGTATTATGCTTTTTAACATTGCTATTTGATTATAATGATTGTTATAGAATAAGATATGTTTTTTGTATAACAATATTTACTTATTAGTTGATGATAAATGTTTTGTATGGAAAAGAGATGAACATGCTTTCTAATAATTTGATTTTTGAATTTCTATCTTTTACAATAAAACATGAAATAAAATAATATTAGATAATAAAAAAAAGAAGATATCTTATCTGAAGTTGTGGCAGAATATGATTGGCCATCCTGGTCTCAAGAACAAAAATGTTAATGCAGAATTAAGTTTTCAATAATTATGCTATTAATTTAATTTTTTTTGGTAAATTAATAGATCCAGATCCTCATTTTCATTGTCTGTTAATGAATTTCTATTTTTCTTATCCATACTAGAATGCAATTGCTATGATTTCCAATGATCCTACGAAAATATTATTTTAACTTTGTATCATTAAAATTATACAAATATTATCTTAAAATAATAAATTTGCTATGAAACTGATGTCTATATTGTTTGGCTAGTCTCTTATTGACTTAGTAATACATATCATTAAAATAATTGAAGATGTACCAAATTTATATAAATAATGGATATTATTATCTCACTCATTGTTTAACAATGGTCCATAGAAACTTGATATTTAAACAAAATGAATGAAAAGGGAATGGAATATGTATACTGACAATATCATAGACTTCAGGCAAATATTTAATTAAAATGTTCAAATATTCTGTAGCCAGTGATTAACTTCTATAAAATGAACTAAAAAATCATTACAATTCCAGTGCCATAACTCACAACTGAAAAAAGACAGTCTGATTAATAAGTTTTTTTTGGAAATCATAAATTCTTCCAACTATTCATCCAATTGTTGGATTTATCTGAGTATATACTTTTAGTATACTTCAAGCTATTCAGTGTCAGTTCTTATGTTTATTGTATTACAAATTCTGGATTGGAAATGTAGTGGCTTTGAATTGGCTGCTTGATATCAATGTATTATAAGTTCACGAAAGATTGTTTTTGTAAATATTGAGATACTATATTAGGTTAGTAGAAAGTGTCTGATAAAAAGATGATGTCAGTTTTAAAAGATTTAAATTGATGGTGCTAATAAGAACATGCAAGCCTACCAAGGTCTTTAATGTTTCAAGATTGATAGTTTTAATAATATTAGCTGCATTTACTAAAGATAAAAAAATATCTATTTTTTCATCTCTCATAAATATCATTATTGCATTTGTCCAGTCATCTAGTATATTTTTATCATTTAAATAGCATTGCCAACAATTCTTTTATTTCTTCAGTTTCTTTTAAACATCTATAATGATTTCCACAATTATCTGAAATTTTTTATTCTACAAAGATTTAATTTATGGATTAATGATAATGTAGTTATGTTTAACAAAAAATATTGATTTTTAACTAAATTTAGAGTTTATACCTGGATAAGAAATGATATATAATCTCTAGTCTAATGAAAACATAATAATAATCATTAATGCATTTATCTAAAGTAGACAGTGTCAAAGATATAAGTGTAAAAAGTTTGACAATTGTACATCAAATTGTAATAATATAGTATTATAATTGACATTGTATGAGATTTTGTTTTCCTATCTTTTTATTGCTGAAATAACTTTCACTTCAAGACTAAGATGATGTTTTATCATTTTCATAACTTATATTCTCTTGGAATAGTTTTCATTTATTTTCTAAATACATTACCTCGACTTAATAAAAATTTACTATTCAACTGCTGCTTTTCTCATTCCTAATTTCTGTATACCTATTTTTAATTATCTTCAAAGTTTTACTATTTTAAAATGATTTATATTGAAATATTTTTTTGGAGATTATAACATCAATTATTAAAATTGTATTTAGTAATAGTTTTTGTTTCTTTTGACATGCATTAAATTACTTTCATTGTTGAGCCTATTAAGCACTTTACAATCAAATAACATTTTCTCTCAATCTAAACATTATCCAACTCTGCTGTACCTTCATTAGTATGGTTCCATATATATTTCATCTTTGAATAATATATAAAATTTTCTTTCTCCATAATTTGCACAACTCTAAAATCTTTCTTATTTTTATTTACTTCCAAATTTGCACCACTGCACTTTTAACTTTCACGTCTTCAATTCCAGTATTAAAATAAATCATACAAATTTACATGTTCGGTTTGTTCAAAAGCATTCTCTGATCTATTTGATCTTCATCAAAATAAAAACTTGAGTGCATGCATATAAACCCAAAATATCTGCATTTGGTATCTTCTTGTAGATTAAAAATTAAAGTTGCTATTCTGTTTATTATAATTAATAGAAATCTCCTTGTCACTTTTCTATTTCTTATTTATAAATTTTATTCATTTTAATTATATTTCTAATATTTTATTCACTTTTCAAATTGTTTCTTCTTTTTTCTTTCTTATATGTCAAGATGATTAATGTCTAAAGATCTTCAGTTATGAGTGGTCTAATATGAGATTATTAAATCAATGGTAACTTTGAGCCAATCCTGAGAATTTTTAGCACCATCTAGCTGTTTTCAAAGATTGCAATAGCTGATAACTTTATTTTTTTCCAAAATAATAATAATAACATCATATGATTATTTTTAAGGTCTTAGCATATAAATTTTCATTAAAAATGTATGGAAAAATTTAAATTGTTTTAAAACTGAATTATTATTTTTAAATAAAAATTGTATTTAAATTTATTATATTACATTTAAGGTAGCAAGGCATACAGACATCTATATACAATATTAATAATTTCTTCAGTAAAACTACAACATAAATTAAGTTACCTTCTTTGATAGTTCTAGAAAAAATAATTTTGTAAAATTTGCATTATAGTCATCAGAATCCATAATACAGTTTGCCATTTCACTAATATGTCCTTTAACTTTAACCATATCATTAAGAATTAAATGACTTAAAACCTTCAGGGTATTTTTACGAACATTATTGCACTCATCATTAAGCCTACAAAACAAAATAAAAAAAATAATGATAATGACTGCCATTTGTAAAGACTGTTTTTTTTTTTTTAAAATTATATTAGGTATGTTTTACAAAAGTACAGCAAAAACAAAAAATACCAATAATCAGAAAAAAAAACAACTTAAACTGAACATAATAAAAGATACACAAAAATTGACACTTATTTATCATATAATCAATCAATTGCTTGAACACTGAAGTAGCACATTGAAAACAACAACTGTTCTATTATTAATTAAATAAACAATGTTTTTTTATCATTCTAATCACTTGGCTCAAATTAGAATAATAAAAAAAAGGAAAAATAATTATATTTTTTATGATAATAGAAAAATACTTAATTCTTTTACTTAAAAACAAAGAGTAATGAATACATTCCATAATTCTCTTAAGCTGCTTAATTTTAATTCAAATCTAATTTTGAAGTCAAAAACTGTTTCATTATGTAAAGATCTAAGTTAATAACAAGCAATAAGAAAACTGCAAACTATTTATTCGAAAAGTTGACAAAATATGATGATGCTAAAAAAAGAAATAGAATAACATATTAAAGAATTTTTAAGTAAATATAAAATACCATTATAACACTAATTTTAATATAACAATAATACAAAAAAACTTTTTTCAGAAAATATTTGATGCCTTTCTCAATGTTATAAATATATAGAATTATTGCAGTTACATATTTTATATTATATTATTTACTTAAAAATTATATGAAATAATAGCATAATGGATTAAATTATTTGGCAATTTTCATATTTATAGAATTTCAATGCTATGAATTAAAAATTGATACTACTGGCCATCTTGCTTCTACAGTTGAAGAGTTGTCACCATCAATTTTATAATTTTTCACAATAAATTTCTCAAACTTCAAGAGGTGAATTTAAAAAAAAAAAAAAAATCATAAATGAATATGTAAATAAATGGTACTAATTCAATGGGAAGTTTTATTTGTCATAATATTAAAAGGTTCTTCAGATCACTTTCAGGTGAAAGAAAATTTCTTGAATTGGAAGAAAAACTATTAAATGGACATTGATTATCTTGGTAAAGTTAGAAAGTGAAAAAATTTAAAAAGTGGAAATGTGGAATTTACTATAAATAAAATGTGAAAGAATAATATTGTGGAGATTGATAGTAATATCAGAGTGACAAAATTAGTTACTCAAATTAATAGAACATATCAAATGCCAATATTTCAGGTTTATGCCCCAACAAGTTCTTATTGTAATGATGTACATGATTTTTATATGGATGTACAAAATGTTTATAATCATATCAAATACATTTTAAAATTATCACGAAAGACTTTAATAGGAGAACTGGTAAATAATTGAAAAATGAAAGTGCTATGGATAAATTTTGATTATGGTGATACAAAATGAAAGAAGGCTAATAAAACTTGTGGAGTTAGCAGAAAAAAACAACTATATTATGAATTCTTTCTCTGAAAAAAAAATACTAAACAGAAATTAATATGTAGAATTGGATTAGAAAAAATATATATATTTCAAGAATATGATGTTTTAAATAGATCCTACACAGGAAATGGTCATTGATTAGTGAAATGTAAATTACATGTTAATGCAAAATTAGAAATGAAAATTATTAAGAAAATCAATTTTAACAATTGATATTTCTAATCATCAGAAACATTCCAATGAATTTTAATTAGAACTTCCCAAATCGTTTTAAAATAATAACAGACTTTGAAGATGGTTCAGACTTAAATCAGGAAGATAACTAATAAGAACTGCAAGAAATATATCTGACAGAAAAAAAGCAATTTACCAAGAAATTTCTTAATGAGGTAAGACAATGCAGAGGCAAAGAAGAAATATGATTTTTTAAAAAATAATCCTTAAGAACAATTGTATATCTAGAGTTTTGTAAAAAAAAGTATTCAAGTACGAGTGCATGCGTGGCGCAACTGTTCCCAAAAGCTATTAATACAAAATAGCTAACTAAAAATAATAAACTAGCTGAGTGCTTTCAAAGGATCTTGCCTTCATAATCATAGCTTGCTAATACATTTAATGATATGCAAATATGCTAATTCCATTTTTTTGATAAAGCATAGCACGTGTCCCTATTTATGGCATCTTTGTCTCGTGAAATGAATAAAGCCTCTTTGATTTTTCTTTTAAGGTCATGTCTCTCTCTACACACAATTGTGGGATTGTCCGGAATGCACTCGTGGTGACTTGTGCTCTGGTGCTGATAGAAAACTGAATAGGTAGAAGGATCGTTGCGAGCTCTAATCGTGTGGCCAAAGATGCTCTACTTTCCCCATAATATGTGCCTTTACAATTATTATTGGAACATGCAATATTATATATTGTGTGGGGGGTCTTTAAAAGTGGAGTTTGGTCTTTAGTGTTATTAATTAAATTGTTAGAATTTGGAGGGGTTCGAAAACAAAGCTGATATTTGTTGTTAAGGATGGAATGCAATTTCTTGTGTAAATTGGATATATACGGAAGCAATAATCTGGGTTTATCCTGTGTGATGTGAGAGTTAAGCTGTTTATCCTGTATATATAAAAAAATTTTGTCAACAATGGATTGCCTGAACCCTAAATTCAATATGTCATCTCTGTATTCTATTAAAAATTATGAAAAAATGTTAATAATGATATAAGAAAATATAGTTATGAATTGGCAAGTAAAATTATAGAAGTCTCAAAAGTGAAAAACAATATCTTGGTATTGGCAGGAAAGTTATTTTTGCAATAAGAAGAGATAGATTTATTGCTAAAAGAGAGATTGCATCATGTAATGTGTGAAAGAATTATATAGCAATACAGAACAAGTAAACAAAGTACCCCATCTTATTGTATCTTCTGAATTGTCAGACACTGACATATTTATTATGTTTATGTGTGAATCTGTATAAACACAAATGTGTGTAAATACATTTTATAATATATATTTATTAGTGAAACATGAATACTAATATACACATTGTTTTTCTAAAGGTTTGTGATGATGGTGTTCTAGCTGTATTTTTATATTGGACTATTTCCATCATCTAATATGTATGTTGAATGTCTTTAGAAAAGTTTAATTTTATTTAAATATTCCAAATGCATTCAACTCGTAGTAATAACACAGCAAACAGGTTAGTATATCACAAACTGTTAGTAATATCACAGCAAACAACTGTTAGTAATATCACAGCAAACAGGTTAGTATATGCACTTTTGATATAGTATCAGGTCCATACCGAATACTTAGTGTTTTTCTGAAGGTTTGTGATGATGGTGTTCTAGCTGTATTTTTATATTGAACTATTTCCGTCATCTAATATGTGTGTTGCATATACTAATCTGTTTGCTGTGATATTACTAACAGTTGGTGCATATACTAACCTGTTTTCTGTGATATTGCTAACAGTTGAATGCATTTGGAATATTTAAATAAAATTAAACTTTTCTAAAGACATTCAACACACATATTAGATGATGGAAATAGTCCAATATAAAAATACAATTAATATACACATATTTACAATGACTATACACTGCCTACTACTGTTTGAAGTATAGTTCCTAGTTCAAGTGCGAACTGTGGAAGGGACTGTACGTGCCATTATAGATTTCCCTACCATTTTCAGCTGTATCTTGACAGCCTGGTTCATGAGTATGTATGTTGATATTTCCAGCTGTACTATGATACCTTACCTCACATTGGCATTTGGTTCTAGCAGCTTCCAGTCATGAATGTGGATTTACCTGGTTATTAGCTTTGATAGTTTTTGTCTGGAAAAAGTATACACTGCTGCTCAGGTTTAACAGTAATTCTCTGGAGAATGTATATATTGCTGTTCATGTTTAACAGTAGGTCTCTGTGAGTGTGTGTATGGTCATTCAGCTATGTGATCGTTGTTGGAGAGAATGAGGATTCTGTCTATCAGCTTTGTGACAATAGTTTTCTGATCCTATCTTCAGAAAGACTGATTATTTATTGCCAGATTTGGAACTTTGATGGAAACATTCAATTTCAGTGAGCATCACTGCCTATTGGCCAAATCTTGCCATTGGCTATGTGTTATCGCTTTATATATGTATTGGTTAGGGGCAATGAATGCTCAATCCAATCGAGATAAGAAGGAATCTGGACTAGTACATTATTTGAAGGCAGAGCGAGATATGACATCTTAAAAGAAGCAGACGAAGAAATAGAAAAATTGTAGGCAAAGTTATACCAAATGTCTAAATAATAAGAATATACTAGATGACTGGAAGAATGTAGTAGTAATATTATTATTTAAGAAAGGTGATAATGAAGATATTAGAAATTACAGACCGATGAGTCTTCTATCAGTCCTATACCAATTCCTTATCAAGATAATTATAACTTGTCTTTAGCAGACTTTAACTAAACAAAAATGTAAATTGTACTTAAAAGTGATTTAGAACAGATTCACATCCAAGTATTGAAAGAAGTTATAGAAAAATTAATGAATATGAATTGTCAATATGCTTTGGATTTGTAAATTATGAAAAAGCATTTGATTTGATAAATCTTTAGACCCGAGATATTGTCACTATTGTGAAGACTATTATCAAAATGCAACAGTGGTGACTATTTCTACGTCCTGAGGGTAATAATTAAATACCAGGTGGAGAAAATAACAATTTTAAATAAGTTTAATAGCAAAATAATTTGTTTAACAATAATAAATAAAAGTAAATAATTTGGAATTCCATAAGAAATAAATACAGTTTATTATTAATTCTCTAATTAAATGTTTTGCCTCTCACACATTCAGGATAATATTATAAGCAATAGTATATGTTTTAATTAGAAAGTCTTATATACACATACTTGTTACTATTATATATATATATACTTTCTGGAACAATTACGCTTCTGGCAAGACAATATTTTACTTTAACTGACAATTTGTTATTACATGGATCTTATTTTCTCCAAGTTTTCTTTGTGCTTACACAGCAGATACACTTTTCATGCACTAAATAGTCATCTTTCTGCCAATCCTACTTTTAGACAGGTTATCATGTAATGGCTAATTTATACAATAGTTTATTATATACATGCAAATTATTATTAGAGTATGTAAATGTTTTTCTAGAGTATATTAAAAGATAATTAATTTAGAAACAATCTGCACATGTTTACATAATTATGAAATCCATTTTATTTACGATCTATGTCTGTATAAAAAAAAAAAGACTGTATAATATATACAATATTCTAACAATATTATATTATGGATTCTAAAAAGATTAAAATTGAAATGGGTTTATGACAGAGCAATTCTACATCTCCAAAACTTTTTACTACAGTTTTGCAAAAAGAATTTTGTGAAAGAAAATAAGACACTAAGGAAGCAAAAGCAAATGATTTTGCAGATGATATGATTGTTTTTGCAAATAATGCTTCAGAGCTTCAGGAAATGCTGCAAAAATTATCAATGAAAATAAGAAAGCAAGATTACAGATAAATGAAAAAAAAAAAAGAAGACTATATATTCAATGACTTTTCTCAGAAGAAAATGAGGAATGACAGTCGTGAATTAGAAGAAGTTAAAAGCTATGGACACCTTGACCAGATTAATACAAATAGAAACATAATGGGTGAAATGAATCATAGAATTAAACTTAGATAAATGATTTTGCTACTATAGCTTAGTATTAAGATAAATACACCTAAGTGTTTGAAAAAGATTTTTTAATAGATATGTTTCACCAGTTCTTATTTATGGATCTGAGACTTGGATATTTAACAGACCAGCAATTCTGAGACTTCAAACTACTCAACAAAGGATGGATAGATGTACATTAGGATTAACAAAAAAAGACTGAAAATGAAATATATGGATGAGAGTACATACAGATACCATGGACATCATTGAAAGAATTAAGAAATTGAAATAAAATTGGGTTATATATCTTGTTAGAAGAAATAATAATAGATTGATAATTGAAGATCGTCAACTGAATCCCAAAAGATCATAAAGATATAGAAAGAAATCACATGTGAGACCTGAAATAAGGAAGCTTGTTGTTGTGATGTGGAGAATAAGAAACTATGGATCGCAGTAATGGTTAAACTTAGAGAAGTCTTCATCTTGCAGAGGATCGATAATGATTGAAAATGATATTAAAAATTCCTCTTTCCAATAATCCTTTTGAACATCCTTTTAATTTAATTGTGAACTGCTATGTATCTAGGGCTATTATCAACAATACCATAAAATAAACTTAACAGGAGTTTATTAACTCGAAACAAAACAAATATGTATATATATATATCTAAAGTTGAAATTAAATACATTTACAATCTTATTAGAAATTACATTATTGTCTATAAATCTAGATTAATCTTCTCAAGATGTGATTACAACTTCTTTACACACACCTAATACATTATCAGTACTTGTGTTTCTTTTTCTATTCTAAACTTAGACATTGAGTTCACTGACATATATAACATTATGAAGATAGATTTCTAAAGTTTACATGCCAGTTCCATATTCCACATAAATCTGAATACATTAACATATATTAACTTTAGAATAATTTGTACTGCATGCTTTGCATATGTAAATTTTCTATAGTATTTTTTCATTCCCTGTCTGGCTATATGTACAATATTTTATATATCTATGTACACACATAATGCTATTATAGACAGGTGATATGCCCTCCTCCCTTGCTCTAGCAAATGGACCATTTAATCATGAATGTAGTCCTGATATCTGTATTATCTTCGACCTCTTGTAAAGTCAAGGTAGTGGTATAGGTCTCTCTACCTCTTATCTTGTTATTCTTTCTTCTTAATTACTGTTTTCAGAATAACAAATTCATCTGGGATATGATTGCTAGATTGTCAGACTGGTTAATACTCCATCCAACTTGGTTTCATCTTTTTGTATATTATTATCAGGCATTTCTTCATCTAGTAGCTCTGATGCAGTGCCAGCACATTCATTCCCTTTTACCAGAGTAATTTCTTACCACTAACATACATTTTAATCAGTTGCATAACTGGTTCTAATGATTCATTCTGGAGGATTTTTAAATGATTTATGTGTCTTCTCATTTCCTTGTATTGGATAACTGTACTAATCTCAATTGTTTTTATAAAACTTTCACAAGGAGTCACTTTTTTTCTCAAAATTTTTTGTATCAAGTCTGTATTTCTAATATTAAAATTTTCTTCAAGTAAATCATTTCTTATCTCATTCTTGCTAAATACCAATTAATCTCAAACAATCCCGTAATTTATAGTTGTTGTTTTTTTTTAGCAATGTTACTTATAGTCCTGAGGAAATATTCCAAATTGATGAGCGTAATAGATAGCACAAAAATACTTCCTCTATCAAAGTTTCAACAATAGAGCTAATTGCAGAAAAAATCTATACTGTACTTTTTTTCTCCTTCTATCTTTAAGAATTTCTAAGAATTAGAAATAAAACAAAAGACAAACTTTTATATAAAAAAAAAAAAACCTGCAAGATCTTATGTTTTGTTTTTCCCTCTTTTTTTTTTTTTTTAATGTCGATTTAATTGATTGCAAAACTTTTTAAATTCCCTTTAAAAAAAATAAGTTTTATTATTTATTTTAGTATAAAAAATATAAGTTTTATTATAAAATAATACTTATGTGATTTTAATAATATATATATATATATGTATGAATATGAACTGGCAGAAAAATACCAGCTCAATTCTAACCTTTTCAATATGTTCCATGCAGCTTATTAAGACATGCTTTTTTGTTATCGCTAAGAATTTCGTTTTCACATTTATTTTCACTATTTTAAAATATTAATAATTTTAGTTAATCATTAAAAGATTTAAATAACGATATAAAATATAAATTTATTAAACATCATAATTATTTAATTGCACAAAAAGTAAAAACCAAACATAACTCTTGCTAGGCTCTATTCAAAAATTTGACAATCAGAATCAAACATGGCTGAAATAGATTAGTGGCGGGCCGGATTAAAAGTCGTAAAGGGCCGGATCTGGCCCGAGGTTGCCCATATGTGATTTAGATGGTTACATTTATTTTTTAAATTAAGTCGCGTAGATAAAATTAGAATAAAGTTTAATGAATCAATATTTTATTTCTTTTTGCTAAACTAATAATTAGTACTTATAAATCAGTATAGATTGTTTCTTTAGAAAATCTTTAATTTATAAATATTTGAAAATATTACTAGAATTGGAAAATAGATATAAAGTGTATTCTATATATATTAATATCAGTTTGTGATTCATCCAAGAATTAAACTGTTGAGGACTGTAATAATTTTATAAAGATACATGTTCTTGTGATTACAATTAATTATATCTTTCACATTATGTTAAACTAATTAAATATTAATTATTATTATCACAACATAATTTTTTTTTTTTTATCTTTCATGGTTTTGTAAATTTTATTAAAATTATTTTGCTTGTATAAAATGTGAAAGAAATTCACTAGTATCATCCATAAATGCAGTCTTCATAGCTTAAAAAATAAAAACAAAATGCAAACTTTTATTTAAAAAATTTGCTTAATATAGATAATTTTAGATGTTTTTTCAATCATTAAACTTGCAGTTAATGTGTTATTTAAGTAACACGATTTGAATTTATGACATTAATATTATGTTTAATAATGAATTTAAAATGATATTTGGAAGTCACTACTATTAGGCAGATTAAATCTAAATTACAAAAATCAAGTGAAACTTTGTTTTAGAATTATACTGCTACTTGGCATAGTGTGCAACTTAGATAAATTAATGTCATTTAAAGATATTGAAAAAATTTTGCTTAATGATAAAAAATTAAAAATATTACTAGTACTGAGACAAAAGATACCCTGGACTTTTTTTTATGTTCTTGTACTGTCTGATTGGAATAGCACACACACACACATATATAAAGCTAAAATATTTATTGGAACTATAGTCAGACAGGAAATTAATAAATTCTTCCTACTAGCAATCATTCTAGAAAATGTATATATGTAAAACATGCAGTGGATTTATTTTAAAGGTAATATATGCTAATGTATTTTGATTTATGTGGAATATGGAACTGATATATAACCTGCTGTGATGTGATATATGTAAGTGAATTCATATCAGATTAAAATGTAAAAGAAACGCACGCAAGTACTCATAATGTGTTAGGTATGTGTGAAGAAGTTGTAATCATATGGAAGTGATATATAAACTGTTGTGGTGTGATATTACTCATGTCTAAGATTAAAATGGAAAAGAAACACACTAATATTGATAATATATTAGGTGCTGTGAAGCAGTTGCAATCACACCTCAAGAAGAATTATCTGGACTTAGAGACAATAATATAATTTCTAAGAGGAATGTATTTAATTTCATTTTTATACATATATGTTTTGTTTCGAGTTAATAAACTCCTGGTGTTAAGTTTACTTTGTGTGTAGAGTTTTCAAATAGAGCTTACTGATGCTTAGTTGGCTGATATTGTAAATAATACTCTTGTATAAATAGGACATCATATGACACAGCAAAACACATCTTGTTTTCTCTCATCAAGATCTTTTTCTCATTTTGACTAGCAGTGTGTGAAATGTGACATTTTGATAGTTACATTGGGGTTGTGCCTTGTTCAGTGCATGTATTTATATTGTGTTCTATCTGGAGTGTAAAAACCAGTTTTTTTTATTTTAATATGGGTTTGTGCCTTGTTAAGTGCCTGCATTTATATTGTTTTCTGTTCAGTATCTGCAGTATTAAAGACAGCTTTGTTTGACAGTTCTGAATATATAGCTTTGAAATTTAGAACAATGTCAGGGATTAACAAATAAAAGTAGATACAGAGAATCATCAATTTCAAGACAGCTGGACAGACAAGTACTATTTTATTCTGAATAAAGGTATATATTTTCTGTGCAATGTATCCATATCAGTCAATAAAGAATAAAACTTAAAGAGACACTTTACTTCAAAATATGCGGATCACCAAAAAATTGATGGACAACTATGAAAAGATGGAATAGAGAAATTGAAGAACTTGGATACCCAGCAGAAAATGTTCACCAAGTAATAAATGCAGCATGGATGCATTGCGAAAGCCAGCTTTGTGTTAAATGAAAAATTTGCTAAGCATTCTAAATCATTTAGTAAATGAGAATTTATCAAAGAATGTCTGTTGAATGTTGCAAGTATAATATGTCCTGAAAAGAAAAAAGATTTTGAGAATATTATGTATTGTTGTCTGGTGGATAGAAATCATGGCTGATGATATCCAAAAAAGTTTAAAAGAGAAGATTGCTAGATTCAAAGCATTTTCAATTGCTTTAGATGACAGCAATTATGCCTCTGATACAGTTTCATTGCGTCGGGAATGTTTATTTTACTTTTAAATAATATTATATTTATTTTTATAGAAATTCTTACCCACTAGAACTATTTTGATACAGTTCTATTAATTATCGAGTTGAATGATTTGTACAATTTTTTGCTATTTTATTAATGGCTAATAACAACAAATCATTAGCTCAATTTTACTTTGGCCCTAAAACACAATTACTGATGAAAATATATTTGAAGAAGTCAAAACAGTCTTCAAGATATTTGGGCTTAGATAGAGTTCACTATCTGGCATATGCACTGATGGAACCCCTGCAATGGTTGGTGCATGGAAGGGATTTATTGGAATAGTTCATGAAAAATTAATAGAATTACAGATCCATCCGAAAAATTTAACAAATTTTCATTGCATTATCCACTAAAAAAATCTGTGTGCAAAATCAATTAAATTTAGAAATGTTATGGAAGTTGTAGTAGCCAGTATTAACTTTATTAAGTCACATGTACTTAATCACTGCATTTTAAGGAATATTTGGCTGACTTATTTTCAGATTATGAAAATGTGTCTTATTGTGAAGTGAGGTGGTTGAGTAAAGGTAAAAGGTTAAAATGATTTATGATCTGAGACAAGACAGCAGATTTTATGGACATAAAAGGAAAAACAATTAACCAAGTAAGAGATGATGAGTGGGGTGTTGATTTAGCATTCCTTGTAGATGTCATTGGATACCTAAATGAAAATCTTAAATTGCAAAACACAGGACAATTGATTCATGAACTGTATGGACATGTCAGTGCATTTTGTAATAAACTAAAATTGTTGGAGAGTTAGATAAGAGCTAAAAATTGTTACCATTTTATTATTCTAGCAACTCATAAAAATATCCCTTATAATTGTTATGGAAATGAATTGAATGTATGAATAGTGCAATTTGATACAAGGTTCACTGACTTCCAAAATAAAGACTCCATATTCACTATATTTTCTCATCCGATGGATACTGATATAAATAATGTGCCAGAAAAT
The DNA here is from genome assembly GCA_028023455.1 of Epiperipatus broadwayi. Lineage (NCBI taxonomy): Eukaryota > Metazoa > Onychophora > Udeonychophora > Euonychophora > Peripatidae > Epiperipatus > Epiperipatus broadwayi. Next base: position 6,267,135 of record JAQFVV010006216.1, on the reverse strand, counting down.
TTACAGATGGAACTTATTGAGGTTCAAACAGATTTATGCTAAAATTACAGTTTAACAACATTGCTTTGATGGATTTTTATAAACATTTGGTGGAAAAAAAATATAAAAAAGGAAGTGCCTTTCCAAAAAGAATTTTGTCTTTTTGGCAGCACATATATGTGTGAACAGTTTTTTTCTAGAATGAAATTTAATAAATCATAAATTTGGAGAACAATAACGGACAAAAACCTTGAAAATTCTATGTGATTGTTCTTAAGCAGTATGCCCATCAACATTGATAGGCTCATTGTTGAAGTACAAAACTAATCCTCACATTAAATTGTTACATCATTATTATGAAATTTATGTAGCCCTTTACCATTCACTATTATATTGTACTATTTAATTATTTCGTCCGGCCCTTGACTCGAAGACAGAAAGATAATTTGACCCTGAACTAGGAAAGGTTGCCAATGCCTGATGTAAATGATTAAATAAAACCAATATATTAAAAATAATAAGATAGTTTTCCCATAATTTAGTATGTTTGATTTTGTTAAATGATTTTGTGTAAACTTATTGTCAAATAACAAATTTTTTAATAATTTAATTTTTTCCATTAAAGCTCTTTATTTTGTAAAAATTTTTGTTATTTAATACAATAAATTTTCTTAGCCTTAACGAAACACAATTAAAATTTATTTGATAATAAGATACTAACTTCAAACTAGCTTTTTACTTCAAAATTCTGACAACTCTAAAATGAGTATTTAATATCATTTTTATTTTTCATATTACTACATATGTAGAAAAAGTCTTGAATTAAGTCAATGGATTCTAGCAACATATAACCAAACATATAATATTTTCTTAAAAATTAATAATTACTTTTATTATAAGCATAGAATATATCAATTTGCATTCTAGATTTTTTTTCCAGAAAGTGGTCTTATTGTCTTTCTGACCAATAGATAAGTCAGTAAATTGAAAAGATCTCTTTCTAACTACATTCGATGTTTTAGATGACAACAAAGGTTATTAAATTCTTTTATTTGAAAATAGCTGAACATTTCTAAATTTTACATTTTTTGCACTTCTAGATGCTTTAAGGAGCTTATATCCCTTATAAAAAATTGTTCTTTGTAGATGAATCAAACTGAGAATGAATGTTGATTTCTGACATATGATGGTCGAGTATTAATGTGAGTATATTTTTCTTATCAATACAGTAGAATAATCTCTCTTTCTGGGACAATTCCACATAAGATCTATTATAAGGATATGATACATTTACATTTGGCATTTTTAATAATTCATCAATATCAATGAATGGTTCAAGTTGGATATATCATCTTCTTTGATAAAATTTCAAAAAGATGAACATTTGACAAACAAAAGCCTTGTGAAATAATGTTTATTATTATTTATTATTTAGATAGATAAAGATTATCTAACATCAAAATATATTTTATTAAAATTAATTAATGATTAAAATATTTTATGGCATGTTAATTTTTGATAAAATTTACTAAATATGTTTTAGTTTGAAATATGATAGTGTGTTATAGATTTAGTGATATTGTTTTTTTTTCTAGCCTTTTATATATTCATACTTTACTTAAAGGCATCCTGTTCAAAACTATTTTGCTTTGGAGCATACATTGAAAGATTGATTTAATAAAAAAAAACTCATTATTGTTTCATAAAAAACTATTAAAATAGTACTTTTGTTAGTGAAAAATAAACATTTATGTAAGTAAAAACTATATTTAATTATAAGTTGGTTTTTTTATGCAAAATATTAAATTTCTTTTTGAATAATTAAGTTTGTAGTATATATTAAATGATTAAACAAAAAAAAAAGTTATTTTGCCTTCTTTATGACCGAATTTGAAAAAAGAAAAAAAATCAATGAAGAATAATTTGAACTGAAAAAAAAATTATAAGTATAAAAATCTTATTATAAAAAAAATTCATTAAAGCAGTACCATTGTTCTATTTTAACATGTTTTTCTGCTATCTCATTTTATTCTTTGTTATAATGGAACCATAGTTTCAAACTCCACTTTTTAGTGATACATCATAAACATTAACTAGGGAACACATTATTTCTTAGATATAAAAGACGAAATCTGATTTAATATTCATTAAATAAAATAGCAAGATTTAATTTATATTTCTTTTTAAAAAAAACTTTATTGAAATTGAATTTCAGTTGTTAATATACATCTTTATTACTGAAATTTATTACAGAATTAAAGCTATCTTGATTGATTACAAGTTTCTTCCTTGAAGTTTTTTTTTTTATTAACCTAAACATTTGAATTTCATTATTTGCTTTCAATAGTAAAATTAAAAGTTTATATTAAGATCTGTTAATAAAATGAACTTGCTCAAGCAAACCTATTATAAATTAGTGTAAAATTATAGCTTCACTATTTAATGTGAAAAAAAAAAAGTCGCATATTTATAATTATAATTTTATTAGTGAAGAGAAAAATAATTTATTAATCACAGACAATAAAGCCAATCACAGTGAATGGATATTAAAATAAATGATTAATAAAATATAGATGTAGATAATTTAGAAATTAAAAGAAAAAGTTTAAAGTAAAATAAATACAAAATTATTGCATCAGCAAACAGATGTTAGCTAATGCATTTTATATAATACCAAAATAGATTAAGTAAAAATTTAACTTAAGATCCATTAAAGAAAAATGATTGTAAACAATGGAAGCATTGGTAGACTTCAATCAATTAATTAATGGAAAGAAAAAAGATGTAAATACTAAAGTTCTTCTTTGTTCTGAACAACCATAATTTTCTTATTATAAAATCTTGAACACCAACTAACCGCTATGTAAATCTCAGTTATGTGTGGATAGAGAAGTTTATCTCCACTTTCTCAAGAGTCCGTCCTCAGAAGGGTGTCCTAAAAATGAAGTCCAGCAGAAGACCTAAGATCATGCTTGATAACTATCTATCTTTGCTGCCTGACAGATAGACCTATCTAGATGGAAACATGAGCACAGACATCCATGATGTAGACCTTAACCACTGTCAAGAAAGAATGACAACATCATGAGGCCTCTAGAATAAACACCTAATTCCCACCCTTACAAAGCATAATCCTTATGTAAGTGCGTCTTAGTTACTGGTAACTTTTATCTTTGTCATTTTTTTTATTTTTATTATTGTTCTGGCAAATTCTATCAAAAATGCAGCATTTAAAACCCTTTCGCTAGTGAATATTAAGCTACAAATTTTATAATAACTTAAATTTGTATTATTCAAAAATAATATAATATATATTATTTGAAACATAAAACACCAAAGAAAGTAATTAAATTGAAAAAATATAGCCACTGATATTCAAAATAATAATAATAATAATTTAATATTTCTAATAAATTTTCATATTATTACATAAATTCTAAATTTGAATGCATAAATTTTAAAACTATACTTTTGTTAATAAATTATTTGCATTTTTCATTTAATTTCCAATCTAATTGATATATAATAACACTTACTTAAGTTAATCCATCACTTGAACACTTCGTAGAATAAAGATATTAGTACCTTTCATTTTTCCTAGTAGCCCTTCAAAGGGTTTTTCTATATAGGAGTTTTCAATGAATATGTTTTACTTAATAACAAGTAGTTAATATTGATCAATAATTAGTATAATTTGAATAATATAACAAAGAACTTCAATAAAGTTTGTAATTTATTAAAAATTACTACTAAAATAGTCACTGTATATGAAATAAAATAATAAAAAATGAATAAAATGCTAAATTTATTACAGAGTTAAACTTGAGGTACCTAAATAAGTAGTTTAAAGTCAGTGCTATGTAATATTATTTATCCTATCTGTCAGCTTGTGGCAGCTTACAATTAAATTGGCTAGCATCTGAAGTTGTATCATTGCCTTATATAATTCCATATGGAATACATTTGTTATGGCTATCTGCACACCTCCACCATTAGAATTCTTGCTTTATAGGTTTTGAGGGCTCATACTGTTTCATGCTACTATGACCAGTAAATTTAGTAATAGCTTCATCAACTGCCACTACTCTTCGCATTTGATATGCAGCTTTGAAATTTATGTTGCAGTAGTCTATAATCGGCCTAGGTTTATATAATCTGTCAAAAATCTTAATTTTTAGCATTTGGCATATTTTTATTATTATTAAAATGCAGACAAGACATTATAGAAAAAAATCTAAATCGGATCATAATATTTGCAAAATATGTTTGTCTTTGTCTCATATCAGAACTCCAGATATCATCTAATTCATATACTGAACAGGCAAAGCCCACTACTATGCCAAAAAATGCAGATAATTCAAGATATAAATTTACACAATTGTGAACTATTTTTTGATCAGCATATGTGTTAGTTTCAATAATAATTTTTCGTAGATTTTTTTATCAAATAATAATTCAAATAATAATTAAAAAATATATAAAACTGAATACTCATTTAGTGGAAAGATGGAATTATTATTAAAAAAAGAGATGACATCATGAAATGGGTAGAAGACTTTTATCAAGAATTATATAGTAATAAAGAACAAATACCTCCTATATCTATTACATCTTCTGAAATACCCAGAATTTTAAATGAAGAAGTGAGACATGCAATTAAATGTATGAAGAAAGGAAAGGCTCGAGGTAATGATGCAATTATAATTGATATATTAAAAGAAGCAGGTTAAGAGATAGAAAACTTTTTTAGCAAAGTTATATACTAAATGTCTAAATGATAAAGATATACCAGATGATTGGAAGAATGCAGTATTAATATTAATATTTAAAAAAGGTGATAAAGAAGACATTAGAAATTATAGAGCCATCAGCCTTCTATCAGTTTTATATAAAATTTTTACCAAGATAATTACAACTTGTCCACAGAGAATGATGGATTTCCACCAACCAACAGAACAAGTTGGATTTAAAAGTGGTTTTAGTACAGTAGATCATATCCAGTTATTGAGAGAAGTTATAGAAAGAACAAATGAATGTGAGTTGCCATTATGCTTAGGATTTGTAGATTATGAACGGCATTTGATTCTATAAACATTTCTTCAGTGATTAAAGCATCCAGGATATTGTCACATTTTAAAGAATATTTGTAAAAATGCAACAGCAACAATTAGTTTACATAATGCTACTGGGAAAGTCAACATTAAGAAGGGTGTAAGACAGGGTGACTATATCTCCAAAACTTTTTACAGCAGTGCTGCAAGAAATATTTTGTGGATTAAAATGGGCAGCTAAAGAAGTGAAAGTAAATGGAGATTATTTAAGTCATTTAGATTTTGCAGATGATGTAGTTGTTTTTGCAAAAAAATGCTTTAGAGCTGCAGGAAATGTTGCAGGAGTTATCAGATGAAAGTAGAAAAGTAGGTCTAAAGATAAATGTTAAAAAGACTAAAGTAATGCTTAATGGATTTTCTCAAAGTATGAAAATAAAGATTGATTATGATGAGTTAGAAGAAGTTAACAGTTACAAATACCTTGGTCAGATTCTTAATACAGATGGAAACATAATGGATGAAATTAATCATAGAATTAAACTTAGTTGGAGTGGTTTTGGTAGAAATAACTTGATATTAAAAGAAAATATGCCTATGTGTTTGAAAAGGATAGTTTTAATAAATGTGTTTTACCAGTTCTTACTTATGGATCTGAGACTTGGACACTTAGTAGAAGAGCAATACAGAGACTTCAGACCACTCAAAGAAATATGGAGAGATGCATGTTGGGAGTAACAAGAAGAGATCGAAAACGCAATATATGGGTAAAAGAATAAACAGGTGTTACTAACGTCATTGAAAAAATTAAAAGACTGGAGTTGGGCTGGACATATTGCTAGAAGAGATGATAATAGATGAACAACTGAAATCTTAAACTGGATTCCAGGAGATTGTGAAAGATCCAGAAAGATACCACCTGTGAGATGGATGGATGAAATAAGAAAGTGTGCAGGGGTGATGTGGAGAAGAGAAGCTAAAGATCGAAGGAGATGGATTGAACTTAAGAGAGACCTTCATCCTGCAGTGGATTGATAATGGTTGATGATGATGATATATGTGCATCTAATTAATTTATTGATTTTTTTTTTTTTAAAAAAAGTACCTCACAATTGTTATTACCCATATGTATACTTAATCAAAACAAGTGCTTATTAAATAAGCACTTATTAGAAGATGCACTATATAAGCATCTGTTATTTTAATATTTGGTAATGGATAGCACGGTGCTTTCACATATTTATATATTCAATACTCATCAAATCTATGTGCGATAATTAGTTAAATAACGATAATTATTGATAATCATGCTAAAATATAAATGCTGGTATAATACCCCGTATAAGTTAATTTAATGACTTTAAAGGGATGGAGTTTTTATTATTGTATAATGGATTTTCTAGCATAGTATCGTATATCTATATATTAATGTTAATAAGGCTTTGATATTTATGGTCATTTGACCGTATTTCCAATACTGTGTTACTTGGTAATTGTATCATATCTCTACATTCTTATTGATTTTTTTTTTTTTAATTACTTCATCCAGCCAGCTCATGAATACTGGATATATCAGTTGCCTGAAATAGTGAATCTTGTTAAAGGGGCAGTGAGAAGAAATGGACACTAAGCTAGCCAAAGACACTCCATTCCAGGTCATACTTAGGCAAATAGGTTCCTTTCTTTAATAATCTATTAGAGACAAAGTAGCTACCCATTAATCAAATTTGACAAATTTATGAAGATTTTACTATATTTTAGAGACATGCATTTAAATATATATATGATCACTGAGTACCACCCTGAATCTTAACATTTTTGTTTATAATTATGCTGCTGATATGTACGTTGCTATGCGAATCTATTGTTAAAGATTCATTAGGGTTATATATATATTTACATAATTGAGGCTAAGTTTAAGTCAGCCTCCAGCTTGTTTAACTAACTAAGACACGTTAACTTTATCATAATCTCATATCATAGATCAATTTCTGCACTTCCTCTCTACCTAGTCAAATTCATCCCTGTATTTAATAATGTACATCTAATGTTTTGTTTTCTTTTATTTCAAAAATTGTAAATTACAAGTGAATCTTACATGCATACGCACATACTTTCTCAAATTATTTGTAAATAATTACATTAAATCGGACCCGTCTCACACCCTCTATTTTTGTACAGCATTCATTGGCTGTGGGCCATCAGTGCAGGCCGGATAAGCCGAGCGTGTTGCGTAGAGTGCGACATGATCTGCGGAGGAAAGTGAAGGTGGCGTGTTATATCATATCAGATGAACACGCGATGAACAAAAAGGAATCATTTTATGCCATATCGAAGAAATGGCAAGTTTAAACGTTCCTATCCTGATTAGCATATTTTGCCTATTTTGCATATTTGCACATAGTGGAAAATTAAGAGATTTTGTACTTCTTGAAAATGAAGGTTATACCTTCGAAAATGTTAGAAGAATCAACAAAGTTTGTCATTTATGTTTTGATTTGATTTGATTTATGTATAGCTTTGCTTTCCGAATTATATAAGTGTGTGTATTTCTAATATCAACGCAAATATTAAAGTTTTTACATTAAATGAAATATAGACAGTCATATACTAACAATAAACTATAATTTATAATAATAACGAAGTTGTAGATGCCTATTATTTTATATGCATAAACCTGATCAGTATTTTGTCTAGGATTCCTAAGAGTCTTGTCTCTACTTGACCACCGGGCTGCATCAGGAAAATTAGCCCTTTAAAGGAGTGAGTCAGTTATGATCTAGAGAGGTGGATCGGATTAAGCAACTATACTTTCTGACCGTTACAATATATAAACATATAAATAATATATACAATGCACATACAATTACAAAATAGATGGATATATCTATGTTTAAAAAAAATTTACCTTGCAAACAAATGTGAGGTCCAAGGCTCAATAAGATTAGGAAAACGAAAAGCTAGATCTCCAAGTGCAATAATTGTATTTGAACGAATGATTGAATGTGCACTTTTCTCTAGTATTGTTACAAGAAGTTGAAGATATTCTTCACAAAATTCAGAACTGACTAACATGAATTTAGTCAAAGCTAATGAAGCTGCACATTGTAATTCTGGATCAGAATACTTTGCAGGATTACTACAAATAGAAATTAAAAGAGGACGCAGAACAGCCAAAAGATTATTTCCTAAAATAAAACAACCAATAAAAAAATAAATTCATTAAAATCATTCAGTAATATGGTATAATATCATACATAAGAATTTATCTTAGAATAGTGTTATATGTATATTAAAATGAAGGTTTTTATAAGCAAAAGATATGAGATACATTATCTGGATTCATTCATGTGTGATTAACGGTATTATTATAGTGATGCTTCAGCTAGATCACAATTTCTATCAACTGGATAAAGAATGTAATATTTATAAGCTGTTGTAGAGTTACTGTTAATAATAAAATATAGAAAAGATTAAAAATCCATTCAATAAAAAACAAATATAAGTTTTTAAATTATTAAATAAGAAATATTTAACATAGTTTTGATTAAGAGAATTTAAAAAAATTTCCAAATGGAAAATAATTTAGACCTATTATCATATTTTGTTGATAATCTGGTTTCTTAAGAATCTTAATAGAATCTGTGATTTTTCTTTGATTGTAAGTATTATATCTGATACGATCTTAGGGTTTAAAAAATCCAAAACAGAAAGTGCTGCTACTGATAAGTGTTGCTTTATTGCATTAGCATGTTCATCTCTTCTAGCACTGATGTGACAATGGGATTTCATAAATTCCATATACCTCAAAAGAATCGATTTCTTATGTATGAATAGAATATTACTTTTTTTTTTAAATATAAGTTTTTGTAATTTTTATGTCATAACATTTTAGAATATGTCAGATATTGTCTGTAATTCCTTTTATGGGGAAAAAAAAAATAATATAATCATAAGAACCTATATGCTAGACAAGAAGAACATGCTAGTACATTAAAATAGCATTAATTATTATAGATTTTTCAACCATCAAACAACTGTTAATTTTTATATGAAATCATTCATCTACAAATATCAACCCTACTTTCATATTTTAAAAACTATTTTTGTTTGTTATTAACTGGAGTTTTAATCTTGCTCCAAGTATGTTATTTGAATTGCCTCCATGCTTTTTAAAAGTAACACAATCCAGTCAACACAATATGTAAAAATTTCTTCATCAGATATTTGCCTTACCATATAACTGAGCAGCATATTAAAAATCAGCACAATACTGTTTACAATTATAACATAGCTATTACTGGCATAATATAATAATGATAAAAATACTACTAATAGCACTTAAAATTATAAAATATTGAAACTTGGTTTTATATTAACAAAAGCTACTCCAACAAAATAGATGTACTAATAGTAGGACTGCAAACAAACAAAATTTCTTTACATTCTATTTGATATTTCTTGCACTTGATGCACTACTTCTCTATCCAGTGACAACTTCTTTACAAGATTCTCAAATCCAAAACTTTTTTTTAATGCCATATTTGAATGATGTTATTGAATCATTTCTCTAACTATATTTTTAGGAGCAGTTTTTCTTTTTCCACTCTATGCAGGGGATCAAACTATAGTAGTTTTTTTTTTAATTCTCTCTTTTTATAATCTTTTTTCATAAAATCCATTTGTAAGACTAGTACTTTTTCTATATAATGCAATCATCAGAAAATTTGTGAGCTGCATGTTATAATATTTTTAATTGATTAATTGTATAATATTTACTTGAGATGTAATTAGAGAGGATTTGAGCATAGATTTTCAAGCTCCCTTCAGCTATCCACTCCATCTTATATAATTGATATACATGACCACAAACGTAAAAAAGATAAATGATCTCCAATATACATATTTCATGCTGAACCAGTATTCATCAGTTGGTCCAGATTATCATCTCCCACACATATATATAATCAGTGCTTAGTTTATATTAAGATAGCAAATCTTCAAACTTTAATGGACAAACTTCAATCTTCTCCACTCTTCAACACTTCAGCCATCCATAATATTGAAAATCTGATGATGAAAAGCTGAAAGCTATTGTTGATGCCAATAGTTGTGTCATATCAGAGCCAGAAATGACAAAGTCACCATGTGACATCAACAAGGGCTTTTAGCATTCTATCGTCAGATTTGCAATAATATGGATCGCTGAAGAGTTGGAGTAAATTGTAGCCTGTCCCTTAAAGTTTGAAGATTTACTATCTCAATATAAACTGTTAAACCAATAAACATCACATGATCACCACTTCTTATGTCTGCACATAACTGTTATTAAAACAGGCAAAACTCTCCAAACAGTAGTGCCACTCAGTGCCAGCCACAGTAATCAATGGATGCCAGAAGGCTTGTGCATAAAATCCCCCATGTAGTGCATACTCATCCAATATCCCCAGACGAGTTTCTGGCTTGAGGCCTTCATCAGTGAAGAGCCTTGGATCTGAGAGCATTGTACCTAGATCTTAGGATCTAATGCAACCCTCCAGCAGCCACCTTTTATCTCTACTTAACTACAAAATTCTGAGAATAAAATTGAAAACACAATAATATTTTCAATCTAAGCTCAAAAGCTTATACATTCATATGGGTCTGAACTCAATTCAGTACCCGTACATTTTGGTGACTTTGGCTCTTTAACAACCATATCCACCACTATCCTATTAGGTAGGATTGGTGTTAAACCACTAAACATCACATGATCACCATTTCTCGTACTTGCACATAACTGTTATTAAAACAGGCAAACTCTCCATACAGTAGTGCTACTCAGTTCCAACCAGAGTTAATCAATGGATGCCAGAGGCTTGTGCATAAAATCCCCATCTAGTGCCTATTCATCCAATATCCCCAGAATAGTTTCTGGCTTGTGGCCTTCTTCAGTGAAGGGCCTTGGTTCTGAGAGAACTGAACCTAAATCTTAGGATCTAGTGCAACCCTCCAGCAGCCACCTTTTATCTCTACTTAACTACAAAACTATAAGTGGCACGACTGTATGGAGAGTTTTGCCTGTTTTAATAACAGTGATGTGCAAGCATAAAAAATGGTGATCATGTGATGTTTAGTGGTTTAACATCAATCCTGCCTAATATAATAGTGGTGGCTATGGTTGTTAAAGAGCCAAAGAGACCAAAATGTATGGGTGCTGAACTGAGTTCAGACTCATATGACTATATACTTAGATTGAAAATATTATTGTGTTTTCAATTTTATTCTCATAGTTTTGTAGTTAAGTAGAGATAAAAGATGGCTGCTGGAGGGTTGCATTAGATCCTAAGATCTAGGTGCAGTGCTCTCAGATCCAAGGCTCCTCACTGACAAAGGCCACAAGACAGAAACTAGTCTGGGAATATTGTATGAGTAGGCACTAGATGGGGATTTTATGCACAAGCCTTCTGGCATCCATTGATTACTCTGGCTGGCACCGAGTGCCACTAATGTATAGAGTTTTGCCTGTTTTAATAAACTGAGCACTGATTATATATATGTATGGGAGATCAGGTGTATAGATTATATAAGATGGAGTGGATACCTGAAGAGAGCTTGAAAGTCTGGATTCAGATTCCCTCCAATTATATCTAAAGTTCAGTATATACACTATTCTTGTATTCAAATATAACATTTACTTTAATTTTTTGAAAATGCTGATGTTTCATAAGTAGATAAAATTAATTATTTACATAGATTTCTTATTTTTTAATGTCTTATTGTGGATAGCTTTATTGTACTATTCAGATTTCATAATTAATTTTATATCCTATTTGCAGATTAAGAATTTTTTTATCTTCTATACCTAGATATCTCTTATTGAAAAATATCTCAGTAATAAGCTGATAGCAAATACAATGATGGTACAGTATAAATTAAAATCCATACTGAATTATTTATTTTGATAGAACATCATTAAATTGAAAAATACATTTATCAAACAAGAATTGAATTTGATTTGATAAATCAATATCAAAAAATTAATAATTTATAAAACAAAAAGTAATACTAAAAGTAAATCCAAATAAAAAATAAATCCATTCTCACAAAAAACTTGTTAAGAATTTATTGAATAAAAAAACCAAACTAGAAAAGACTGTATTCTCAAAACCATGAGATGTCCAGATGTAAAGAAAAATTAAGGCAGATTAATTAAATAATGTTAGAACAAAAAATGTGATGGTCATATGATGTTTATTGGCTTAAAAAATACAAGAGTCATTCTATTACAATTGATGTTTAAATATGAAAGTAAAGAAAGATACAATAAAAATAAACAAGATTAGTCTTAATGTTTGTTTGAAGAATTGTTAAATTTTTTTATGGATAAAAAAGTAATGATATTACAAGAAAAACAAATACAAAGATAATAGAAATATTTGATGAATATATTAAACCTTAGTTTGGATGTTGATGATATTGAATTAAATATGAAATTACTTCAGAATTCCCAACTACAAAAAAAGGTGGTTGAGATCATGTAACATTTTAAAAAAGCAGATCCTTTTATTTAATTGAATTGTTATTACTACTACTGACTAAATATTTGGAAAAAAAAAAAGACTGTTTTTAAAAGAAACAAAAAATTCCAAACATGGTGATTTGCAAAATGAAAAACTGGCAAGAAATTAGCACTATCAGGCATAATAAAAATTTGAACTGTATAAACTTAAAAAAAGATTAGGTCACATAATGGTACATAACTTTATATAGAATAAACTGATTTCTTATGAAGCAATTCAGACATTAAACACATCATCACATCATCTGTTATAGCAAAACAATCTTATAAGTAATAATCATCAAAGGCCTTTTTGCTGATCTTGAAAAGATATTTTATTACATACAAAGAACTTAAAATGGTGTGCCCAAATAAATTTATCAATGTGATTAAAATAATATATGATGACAATACATGTCAGATGGAAAATAATTAAAGCCCTTTAAAATACAATCAAGAATAACAAAGGTTATTTCCTTTCATCTTTATCGTTTATAATGGTTTTGGAAAATAACTATATGCAAAAATGTATACGAGATCTAATCTGAATAATGTTAGTAATTTTTGCCTAGTGCACTTTTAATTTCGTATATGTTTTTGTGTATAGTTATTTTCTATATTATATTTCTTTGAGATATTGCTTACCAAAATTTTTAACGTTATAATGTTTTCGTATTGGCCAATGTACAAAATGGATTATTAAATAGTAAGCTATTTTGAAAAGAATGGACTTTATGGATGAACTTAATTTGCCCAGTAACAACTTGGAAGACAGGTCAAAATAGTTCGCGTATTTAATGAGGCTCAGCAAACTGATCTTAAAAATATATTAAAAAGACAAAAATGATGCTGTCCAGAAATTTAAAATAGGATCAGAAAATTGAAAAGATATCTAAAAAAATTCATTTACTGAAAATGGAGGTACAGAAAAAAAACAATGAAAAGAAAATTAAAAAGGTTATAGGAATATCTATCAGTTTTCAAAAGACAATATGCTTTAGCCCTACGTTCTATATGATTAGTTAAAGGATATTCTTAGAAATTCTGATGAATGAATTCATCACTAATAAGTTCTAAATATTATTAAAAATATGAGTCCACTATATTAAACTCATTTTTCACAATGAAAGTTCAAAATCAACAACTGAATAATGTCTAATTTTTATCCCCATAATTAGTGCAGATTGAATTAATACAGAATAGGAGCCTTTAGAATATGATTAACCTTTCTAATAGCACCATTAAATATTCTAATGTACAGTTTCTGTGATACGAATTAATCTAATCCAGAATTTTTCTAAATTAAATGATTTCTCATAAAATTTTGATATTAGTAAATTTTTTATGTAAATTATTCTTCAAGTAAAGATTCAGAAATTTAAGCAAATTATCTGTAAAAATAAATATCCATTACACCTGACAAGCTCCGAAATTATTATAATTATTAAACCATATACATTAGATAACTTCCATAGTTATCTTAAGAGTATATGTTTGGAAAAATTCCAACCAAAAAAATTTCAAAATCTTAATATTTTATATAAGATTTTACATTAAAATGTACCTGAAACAATCTCTTCTTCACACACAGTTCGAATAAATTCTGCCTCATCATCTTCTACTGCAGCTCCACCTAATCCCATTTCATCTTCAACAATCTCACTTATACTTTCCTATGGTAAAAGATATTTTCATATATTCATGTCACCAACATATAACATTTGTTGAAATGTTAAAATTTAAATTATAAATTAATATTGATGTAATTTTTTCATATAACAAAGCTACAATTAAATTATTTCTGTAATCTAATTTTACTTAGAAGTTTTCATGGCATTGTTGAACTATAAAAATATATTTTTTAACATATCATTAGTAACAGTTGAAAGAAATCATTGTCATCATTAATCATTTATCTAAAGGAAGTCATTTATAACAATAATTGTCAAAGCTATTTTTTTTGCCTATTTTAATGAATTTCATAACTATCCACTCACTATTCAATAAGTTATTTCATCTCCCTTTTCTTATATCTATTATTCTTTTATAATTTTAAGAATTATTTTTTTTCTTATTAATCATTTACCTCTAAAAATTTATTCAACACAATTTCTCTTTTAATCTTTAATTCATTTAATATTTCTAATCTTAACATTCAACTAATCATTTCCATTTATTATCAAATTCACTGTCTGATAACTTTTGTTTCCCTCTCTTTTGACTTTTATATAAAATTACAATCCAGACAATGAATTTTGTAAGTTTCTTAGTTAGTTTCATATTTAATTGTTCATAAAATAATAAGATTCTTTTATTAAACCTTTGTCTAGTTATTAAAATTTCCATTTAAATTTTTTTTTTCCTCACTTATCTCATTACATTTGATATTAAACCTTAATCACTACATGCCAATATTCAATATCAGTACATAAATTTGTCAGCTGTTGCTGTTATTATTACAAGCTAATAATCACCGTTAGCAAATATTCTGTGTAGTTCAGTTTTCATTTTCAATATAGGTTTGTGATATCTGAAATTGACATATAATAAAATAAATTTTAACTTGTATTGAATTTTCATCATAAACTATATGTTATTTATTTTTCTTTGTAAACTATATTTGCATTTTTAATGCTTTTGATGGTAGGTCTTTATAAAAATAAACCAATCTGTTTTATACATATAAAGAAATTGTGCCAAAATTGTATAATCAATGATTAACAATAATAGTTTCATTTTAAAAATAATATCATAAATTTACATTTTTTTAAAATTCCTTTTATGAAACATGGTAATAGTTTGTTCATTTTTATTAACAAAATTATATATATAGGCTTAAAAATGGCTATTTTATTGAATGCTACATAATAAATTTCTTAGCAAAATATGATAATGACAATTAGTAACAGTATAATTTTTATCAATTGTATGTAACAGCAATGAAATGGCACCAGAGCTCCAGGCAATAATAAAGTGAAGAACAATTGACAAAGTGTAAAGTAATTGTAATAAGTATATCTTACATTACCATGATTTTAATTTGTTATATACACTAAATTATTATTATACAAAACAAGAATAAACCTCAATTTCTATTTTATATTTATTCTTAATTCAATGAAATCTTTATTTAGAGTTTTTTCAAAAGACAGAAGAAAATAAATGGTACATATAATAAAATAATCGAACCAGGAATTGTTTTCTCAGTTTTGAGATCATAGAATGCAGACAGTAAATGAAGAAAGCTGATATATGAGGAAATAAGTTTTATTATATTAAAAAAATATTGTCATTGTAGCTGTTAGCACACACTAGGCCAGAAAAGAATTATGATTTTAAAGTATTCAGAATAATCAAAATATTCTAGCCTTGCTTATTAATGGCAAATATTATTCACATAAATATTTATTAGAAAATTTGCAAAATGAAAACTTTTTGTACATATAATTCTGTTACCTAAACTCATATTTTCTATCTTCTTCAACATCCATTTAATAATTAAGCCATAATAATGCACAACTGCTTTAATTAAATAAAGCCAAACAGATATATTTAATATCCAAATTCAGGATATTTAATAGTTCTCATTATTTTGTATAGAAAATACTCCCTACAAAAACAATATCGACATAAAATTTATATTGGCATTATAATCTAGTATAATTAATTATTTAAGCTTATAATAGCTATGGAGTAGAATAAAGTTAATTAATATTCTAAATTACAAGTTGAGAGTCATATGTAGCTTTGTTTGATATAGAACTGTTGTATTTTGTAAAAATTGCATTCAAGTTCGTGCACTCCAGAAAAACTAGAATTATTCGAGAGGTTGTTTTTAGATTGCGCACTGATAACTGAGGAATTTAATTAAGGCATTAACATAATGGCGAATGATAATTCCAAGAAATATTTGCTGATTGCAAATATTTCTAGATAAGAGACTGTGTAACAACTACGTCAGGAGTATTTGAGTGCATCTCGTGTCAACGTGTTCGGTTAATGTACAGCACTCAATGGAAATCTAGTCCATGGATATAGCTGAAAGAGCCTGAGGAAACCGTCCAGATGGCAGCTGAATAAAGAGTTGAATTTCCAGTGGTTTTCAAGTGAAGTATCTGATAGACTCTTGCAGAGACGGACGCTGTAAGGAGCTTAAGGCCAGTCGCAGTGCTATACTACAAAGCGTTCGTGTGCAGCTAAACTGGACCCAGTCAAGGTGTGTGTAAACCTTGCTCATTGTGAACTGTTTTTGTAGCAACCAGCCTGAATGTACATCGAGGGAATTGAACATTAGCGAACTGTAGAAATAGAGTTGTTGCGAACTATTTGCTATTCTAATTATTTAAAAACGTTGTGTCTTAATGTATATAAGCATACTTATGGACACATCAAGAACACTGACTAATTTTTAATCTACATAGTCATACAAACAAGTTGATAGGACTAGGACTGCCAAGAACTTAGTATTTGAAATTGTAAGATCATTAATTTGGACAGTATAAAAAAAGTAAATGGGTGTGTGTAAATTCAAATCTACTCATTGTTAAAGACTAATAATAATAAAACTAGTCTGGAAAACTTTAAATTAACATTACTATGTGTGTGGCATATACATGCTATGATTGCACATATAAATGTGATATGCACTACACAATATATTTTCCATCTAATATCCATTGATTATTATATTTAGAAAAATAAGTAGAATAATAAATTATCATTCCTAATCCAAAAATTATGAATTATCTGAGTCATGTGAAGATTTGATGCTATTAAATTCAGTAAAAGTATGGTTAAAGTTATGACATTTATCAAATTCTGTAAATAATTCTGGATTAACAAGACTTTATCTCAAATTGTTGTATGGCTTTAAGCCTGCTTGACATTTCAAATATTACTTTTTCTCATAAATGTGATTCACAGAAAGCCCAATCCCATTCAATATGACTTCTACAATCACAATTTTTACTCTCAAATATAATCTGAATTGAATAGCTTTAACTTGAAAATAGCTTTCAAATTTTCACTGAATAGCTTTAACTTGAAAATAGCTTTCAAATTTTCACTCATTCATTCTATCACTATCTAATGACAAATCTATTTTGTTAATGACAGATTGTTCATACATTCTGCTGCATTCAAATATATTACTATGCATAAATTTATTGGTACAATTTAAATGGAATTATAAATAAACATGACTGATACTATTTTATGTTTTAACTATATACTAACAAAGTAATTTATTTATTCACATCATTTTTGTTAATAATTTACTTATTATTTATTATAATAAGTACTCCTATCACTGTGAGATAATACATGAAGGATGTTTAATTATAAAGAAGAAATTAATTATTAAAACATTTTTTATGTATTATTATGAATGTATGCAAAAATGTATTGGTATTTATCAAAGCTCAACTTATCAATTCTAGTGTTAAAATATTAAATAATTTTCCTAGCAACTAACCATTTGATTATTTTTCTTTTATTGTTCAATATTGGAAATAAAACACAGTGCAACTGAAATAAAATAAAAATCTTGGTTTGATCAATTGAAAGACATTATTGTGCTAAACCTGTCATTTGATGGCTAATATGTCACATGTAAGCTATCTGAGTAAAGAACCATAAAATTATTATTCATATCAAAAACAATATTAAGTTTTGAAATTCACTTTTCTTGCTAAAGATCAAAACAATCTATTAATTAACAAGTATAAATTTAAATCTATTTAATTACTTTATATATATATTGTGGCCTGTCTATAGGCAGTACGACCCTAAGCAGAGGAGCCAAGTCCCTACATTAGGCCCTACTTGGACTCTTGCTAGGTACTATTAACAGACTTATTATTTCCCGACCATTTTTTTTTTACTATAATAATTTAATTTAAGGAAAGCTATTATTTATCCCAATTTTTTTTGTACATGATTTAACATTTCTAAAATAGACATATTTTAAATATAATTAATGTGAGACTCGTTTATCTATAAACAGATCACATCCCCTTAACATTAAACAAATACAAAATATTTGTTCAATAGCATTGATTTATTAATTCTTTATACTACCTATGGAATATCAAGAGGAATTTTACGGATTTCCATGGGTAGTGCACAAATTAAGAAAGGCTTATAATTTAAATCTATAATCAAGCTTTATATTTATGTTCTTTAATACTTATTATTAAAATAATATTAACTAAACAGTAATTAACGCTAATACTTTCACTAATAACTAATATATCATTTAATTTCATATTAATAAACACATCTTAATAATGTCATCAATGACCTATGGGATCAAGGCAGCATGTAGCAAGTAAAAATCTCTATTAAGAGATGTGTGCTTATTAAACTGTTAGATTGTTGTAAATTGATGTAATTTCTCATTTTAATTTCAATTGTACATTTTGAGTTGTGTGATGTGATGACAATGAGCTCAGAAAAGAAATGCAACATTTAGAACTTAAGTAAACTTTCAAAACAATAATTTGAATAACATTAAGCGCTATATGAAAATAAATGCTTATTTAAATAACTGTTATAACAAATTTATATACAAACACATTGTGATAATAATAAACAATGGAAAATTAATATTTGGAGTATTTATAATTAAACAAAATTAATACTCTCCCATAGTATGTTGGGATCTTTACCTCCATGTTTATGCTTATACATCATACATCCAGTTTTTTATTAAACAAACTTTTTTTTTTTTTTAATTCATGGTCTTTATTTCAAACTTTCAAAATAATAATTATAATAAGGTTGTATACCTGGTAATAAAGTAACAATATAAAACAATTGAGAAAAGATTGTTATAACTCTGGAGGTATAACTCTGGAGGTTTAACAAAAAAAAACAAAATTAATATCTTGATATTTCCCATAAGAAAATATCGTTTTTGGTTTATCAATTATTACATGTAAACACACCTTGCCCCCTTAATCACATATATGTAGTGTTAAATATCTTATTATATATTTCATTCTAGGATATTGATCATATTTATTCATTCTAATCACTAATAATATTTAATTAAAAAAACAACCTAACTTTTAAATAACTACTGATATAAACAATTGAATTAATCAATTTATTAATTCCCACTGTCCGTTGATTTAATTTCTCCCCCTATTGTACTAACAACTCATAGATTAAGTCATACAAATACAAATATTAGGAACAAGTTCTCTTTTTAAACTACCTGCTCATTCCAAAATTCGCAAGGCATTTGCTTTATTGCAACAGTAGTCATTCCCTTTGTTTAGTAATAGATTATTTATGGCTTGCCTTATCCAAGATGACAAATATTTCCATCTATACTATAGAGCACGCTTATGATTTCTATCAAATATATATATCATTCAATATTTTTCTGTTAAAATGCTATAGAAAATAACATTCCCGCTGGTATATGGCTCAAAGTTAATTACTTTTTCCATCACTTATTGCAATCAGGATTTTATATGTAGCCTTAATGGCAATAAACACTTATCAGATATTATTAATTTAGTACTATTGACTTTTAAAAATGTAGATTTAGCTGTTTATCTTTCTTTTATTTATCATCAAACCTCCACTCTTTTACACTTTTAGCAAAATATATTTATTAATTTGATAACAGTTTCGACTGTTCCCAGCAGTCTTCATCAGATCTACAAATTTAAACATTACAGAAATACAATCATATTTTATAAATTTATACATATAATTTTACAATTTAATTATTTTTACATTATATTATATTCAATAATTTAATCCTTTTAACCTTAATATTATTTTATCATTATTTTTACTTCTTATTATATATTATTATTATTACTAGTATATTTATTTTTATACCCTTTCTATTATATTTTATTATATTAATAATTCACTTTTTACTTTATAATCTTACAATTTAATCCACTAATTATTTTACCTTACCCAATCCATAAAATTTTTCTTTTCTACATAATCTTACTGTAACATTTTTTAACTTTTATAAATCAAAACATAATTAAACATATAATTACTTTCAAAGTACTATCAAATCTCTTTATATCATAATTTATTTCATTTCTTCCAATTATTTTACTTTTAAATTTTTATATTACTATAAATATCTCCAACCTTCATTAACTTTTACCCAATTATAATATCTTATTTTTTATCTAATTTTTACCTAGGCCTTCTCCTTCACTCCTTATTTATATATCTTTTAATTCTATTTTTATTTTATTTTTTATCTAACCCTACCTATTTATAATTTTAATTTAAAGTCTTACCTTATCTCTCACTTCTCTATCTCCTTCATTTTTCTATCCCATAATCCTTTTTTTATTATAATATAGCTCCCTCTATTGTACATCAAACACACTAACTATCCATAACTTTATACTTTACTATTTCTCTTCATCTTTATACTAAAATTGTCCTTAAACCATTTTCTCTATTAATATTTGGTTTTATCTTTTATTAAAATTGCCTCCCTTATCTTTCTATCTCTTCTACTATTTGCAAAACTTATTATTTTAACATCCTCTCTCTCCAACTCATGACCTGTCTCCAAAGAATGCAAATATACTGGTGATCCTCTATCATATCTATGTTGCTTTAACCTTGTATATATTGAATTCTTCGTCTCACCTACATACTTATTTACAATTCCTTTATCCTTACATTTCCTACAATTTATTTCATAAACTCCATTAATATATTTCTTTTCCCCACCTATTTATCCTTGCTGAATATTTATTGTTTCCTTATTTCCTTTTATTTATCACTGAAATTCATTTCCAACACGGCACAATTATTGTTCTCTTCCAGGGAATATATTTGTTGATATTCTTTTATATGCACATTTTATTTGTCTCCGATTATTTCCTCAATATATATTATTTTCCAAGAGATTATTGGGAATTATTGACCATTGACTTGCCCAGTAGAAAATGATTAAGTTATTCCATTATTTTAAGCACAAAGCTTATAATTGTCCAATATATCAATACAGAGTTAAAATTCATTACTTTTTCTGTTGTAAATAATAATATTTTAGGAATTTTTAATCCAACTTTTTTAAAATATATAACAAGAAAAAAAAAAACCTAGTTACTTATTTTTTTAAGATCAAGAACAAGTTTTTTTTCTTCAATGTTATAGTAAAAGCTTGCTTGACACTTTGTGATTGGTTGATATTTCTCACTTTTTCTGTTAAAATAATATACATTTACTTTGTAAGTTTTTGGTATATTATTTTAAAATGACAGTTTTCGGTTTTTTTTAAAAAAAATATTGAAATATATTTTTTAGAAATTAAATAAAGATACAATTTACTGTTTTAATTTTAGATCAGTATTTTGAAAAATTGATAAATATTTACTCGCTTTTAAATATAACAAGATTTGAATATAAACATTTTTTTTTTTATTAAATCAAATGCGCACAGTCATTGAATATAAACTTTTTTTATTAAATCAAATACGCACAGCCAATAATTATTGGTCTCTATAACGCATCATGCTTACAAGATATAATTTGAATTTCACTGGTTTTAAATACTAAATAATATTAATTGTCCATCTATCTGCATATATTCGACTCTATAGGTTATTATTTATATGTATCTCGAGTTAATTGTTTTATTTGTCAGATCCTTTATAAGTTTCCATTAACCAAACCCAAGTTCAAACCCTATAATCTAATATGTCATTATTGTTTTTCCTAGTTTACTAAATAAAAATCACTGGGTTTAACAAAATTTTATTTTAGAATAGACTGGGCTAATAAAAAGTGCACAATATATATATACACACACATGCATTGAAAATCTCCACTGTAAATTAAGATATCTATGCAAGCAATGTATAAATCAATAGACAAAGCAGATAGAAATATTTTTCCTATTATCAACTAGTTTTTGACTTTGCTTTCTTCAAGACAGGAGTAATTATTGTATTGTAGTATTAATATTAATTTTGAGAATTGGGAATATATAATCAATTCAAATATTTTATTCAAACATCTATTACTAAATAAATATATAATTCCTTGTCTTTTAAGCACATTGATATTAAAGTCAAGATTATATCTGAAATGCAAGCTTTGTAATTTTATAAAGCTATAAAAGAATATCAATCCATTAACTTAATCTATTAAATCCTATAAAATTATCTTAAGTTTGATTGAAAAATTAATATGAATATTTCCAAGACCAACTTTTAATATTTTTGTTAGTAGACATTGTAAATAAAGTAAAGTTATACTAAAACTATAAAAAATAATTACCACTTGCAATAATCTTAATCATTACTGTGATATACATTATTCAAGAATTAATTGAAACTAACTTTTGATTGAATTTTTCAATTGTTCATCAGTTTATTACCAAATTAGCATTTACTCCAGAAATGTTAATTGAAATATCTAAAAATGAATCATAGATTTTTAAGAATAATATTGATAACATGGAGCAAAGCTTATATTAAAAATCTGTGATTTGATCATTTTAAATTCTCTGCATATGATCTTTAATAGCATTTAACAATTTAGTCTCAATGTATGATTAATATATTAGAGATGTGTTTTATAATTTACATTTAAGTCCAAATAAAACACCCACAAATCTTTTAGTTAATTTACCAATATGTGAAGAAAGTTTTATATGCTACAAAGAAGACCAGCATTTTAATTTCTTTCTCAGTTTCCATCAACAATTTTAAATGTTTAAAAACATTTTTAAAATTTCTTTTTCAATAATGCAATTCCTATAATGAAAATTTTAACTATGATTTTTAAACTTAGTAAATAATATGATTGATTTCCAAACTACTCACAGCTCAAAATCATATATGCAAGGAATTCAAACTGAACAGCAATAATATCAATTATGATATGTTTCTTTAAAAAACCTCTACATCTCCTGAACTTCAAGAATGGTATAGTGATTTCTTAAAATTTTTTTAATAAAAACTGTTCTGTTTTTTAATTACACTTTGGAAAGACTGTGGTAAACAATATGATTAGTATTAGCTTATGAAAAGATTGATATTTCAAACATTTGTCTACATAATAAAAAATATATTGATGGTTTAAATTCAGATAATTAATCAATAAATCCATCAACTACTTGAGAGCTTAACACAAATATAGAACAATAACATAATCTAAATATTATATAACATTCCTTTATTAAAATTCCATATATATATATATATTTTTACTTATTTTGATAACTCATGATCTATGATGAATGAACCAGTTTAAAATATAATTATTAGAGAAGACCTATTCTATAAATTTACTGAAACATTTCTATACTTCTCTATTCCCTAATGTTATCCCTTTATTAATAATAATATAAATAGTTTTCATGGTATTTGATAAATGATCTATTTACTATGAGAATTAATTGATCTATCTTTTAATCCGTGGATTGTACAAAATTTCCCATGCAAGTTGAACAGCAAATCATATTCTTTCTTTAACTAATGGATACAAGATTTATGATAACCTACAATAAAAATCTTTATATATGAAGAAAAAGATATTTGTAAGATTAAAGAGACTTCTTGCAAAGTGATAAGTATTAAAAATCTATATGATATTATAACGGAATCCACAAACCCAAAGTTGATGGCGCCAAATATACCGGAATCACTAGGTACACTATAAGACGACACCATGATTCGATGGCATATTTGGGGGCAGCAGATGTTACTGAATCAAGAATGGCATATAACAAAGAAAGCGCATCTCACCACTGTCAGACCTAGGCGTTCGAATAGGATGCTAAAGATGTCACAATGAAATGCCTAGTTCCAAATCACATCTACTTTCAATATACTAACTTATAATTTACTAACAATATTTCAATGTAACTTAGACTAGTGCCTTTTCATTACATCTCCCTTTTTAGGCCCCATTACACCACAGAATTCAAATTCTGGGAGTTCTTGCAGTCAGCTCTTTTCAGGGATGGACCTACTCAATTATTAACCAAATATGCCTATATATAAGCATAGATATAGAAAAATACTGATGATGATCAATTATTTATAAGAGCAATACATAATGATGATGATGATCAACAAACCTTTAATGGTGTAAATTCATAATGTAATGATGATGATCAAACATCTAGTGGTATCAATGCACAGTGATGATGGTAATGATCAAACAGAGATCAGATTGGTTTAAACAACTTAATTTATTAACAACATATATAATAAATATTTACAAACAAAAAATAATAAAATAAATAAATATTTGGTTATCAAGAATGGTTTTTCTATCATCTTGATGGCTTCATACAACAGAAACAAAATAATTTGAAGTATATTATATACAAAATTATACTATATAATTCATTAAATATTCGTATATATAAAACAAAAAAAAAGAAAAGCAAAATGAGAGTTCACTAATTCTAAAACTACTCCATTAATGTAATTATTAGAATGATATTTTTAGGCTAGGGTAAATATATTATAATTATAGCTATTTTTTTTTTACTAAATATATATATAGCCCCACTCCCATCTATATGTATGTATAAGTCCTAGTAAAATTAATTAATGGTAGATACGAAAAAGACCATTTACTCAATGGGTTAATTGCACTCAGAAGTAAAACAAAATTACAAGTAAATATTATTAAAACTTATTAGTAAACAAACTAGTTTTGTTTGTCCTATAGTTTTGCCCTCAATGTTAAATATATAAAAACCTTACTTGAGAGGTCGCCTTGATGGATCAATGTTGAATTTCCAGAGGAATCTGTAAATTTACTTTTATTAAAAAAAAAAAAAAATACATATTAATTGTAGATGATTCCTTTTTTAAAATACATCAACATATGATATTTATCCATGAACTGCTTCCACTTTTAAATTGCAGATGATCGAATTTGAAAAATGAATCTTGAATACACAATACAAAAAAAATTACAATACATAAACTTTCAAATAGCAATAATAAAAAAAAAACAAAAAAAAAAAATCACGTGAATCAAAACAAAAAATATTTATCCTGAGAAAAGCAAACATTTTATCTCCCACTAAGAGTTTATAGATTTAAATGTCAATCTCCATGTATACTGTTCTTGTTCACCAACTCTGTTGCTATTTAAGTATTTATTGCTCCTTGATTAAAACAAACACATATGAAATATCTCTCCTGAATGTATATAAATCCATGGAAGATTGCTGTACACCAGCGTTCTTTAAATAGACATTTTGATTGTGAAATTTTATAATTTCACAAATTCCATAATTTCATAATGACATTGAGGCTAGCTTTGAAAAGTCCTACAGCATTGATCCTTTACCCCTGACACATTGTAATGACCATTTTATCAATCACTATTAATTATATTGTAACTCCAATAGATATATAAAAATGGCTTGAAGAAACAATTAATTTCTAGTATTTTCACGTTTCTTTTTTATTATTTCTATAATATTAAATTCCAGTTTGCAGAATAAATTGTCATTAGTTCATTCCTGCTAATTATCAATTGAAGTTTAAATTCCCATTTTTCTTTTATCCAAAATAAAGATTTTATATTAACTTGAAAATACAGATATTAAAATTACTGTTTTTAAACGCCGATGATTTACTTTTTTTTTAAAAACAAAAAAAAAATAAGACTTTCTATTTCTATGCATTCAGCTGTTAAATCAGAAGTGAAGAATACCACGTTGCTTTCCTTGTGCTATCTAAAACCCATTGTTACAACTTAATAAAAAAACAAACAAATTATAAACATTATTATTATTATTTTATTTAATCTTCATTATTTCAAATTCGATCATTTAGCAATAATTTTGACCTCATATAATTTTTAATCTTTGATTATGTCTGTTCTATAATTCAATCAATTAGTATTTTTAGTTAATGATATTAAATGAATAAAAGAAAAACAATTAACTTCTACAAATAGATAAACATATTAGTTTATATATATGTTTATATGCATACATACTTCATGTGTATAATGAATTTGTTTGCTTTCTCACAATAGATAAAAAAAAAAAGACTTAATTTCTCAAACATATCAGGTTATATGTAGGTTTATACATGTATATACTGTAATGGTAAGAATTGTCCCTCCACGTAACAAAATCTAGAACACAGACAAAATACACTAAAGCTGATCGAATCTGGATGCTGGGATCCAGAATTCGGTCAACATTCAATCCTTTCAACTCTGCTCAATGATCTACTACCCTATGGATGACATTTCTCAACTTACACAGACATTTAATTTAACCACGGTCCGGCAGTCACTCAGGGTAAAACGAGACCCGTAAATTAACT
Source organism: Epiperipatus broadwayi (assembly GCA_028023455.1). Taxonomy (NCBI): domain Eukaryota; kingdom Metazoa; phylum Onychophora; class Udeonychophora; order Euonychophora; family Peripatidae; genus Epiperipatus; species Epiperipatus broadwayi. Next base: position 6,240,256 of record JAQFVV010006216.1, on the reverse strand, counting down.
AATTTAACACTGATTTGGTCAGATATACACACATATGACTAAATGATTAATTAATATATCAATGATTGATTATGAAATTTAATAGAATGATCCACATATAGATATAATGATGTATGTGCAATTAAATCTAGAGTTGGATAAAATGAACTCACGGACAATAAAGATATGAAAACGAGTTATAATTTTAAATATTATTAATTTAATAAAACAATAACAAATAGTAAATCAAAATATACACAATTATATAATGAGAACATGAGAGATTACTAATGAGATTAATGTTACATATCTCTCATTATAAGTGTTCAATAAAGTGTAGTGCGGTATTGAAGTTTATGCCTATATTAATATGCCAAATTTCTAGCTCTTGTGTAGTCTGCTAAATCATATGGAACTTAATAGCCAAAGTTATATAACTAACTTAATAGCGCTCCTATGGCATCTATCTATACAAAGTTAAGTCAAGCATATAATTAGGCTCAGAGATACGCAGGTTAGCGTGTTAACCTAGATTAGGATATACACTGATGCTAGATAAGCATTTAATATAAAGGGAGAGAAAACTGGTTTATGATAGGTTTACCTATATACTCTATGGCACATATTAAAATATTAATAAAGCTAGAAGGTGCGAATGGGTCATTATTCACAGGCTTCAGCCTCAAAGGCTCGGTTGCCCTACAACCACTCAACTTGCTACGAATAGGAACATTAGTAGTTCAGGGAGTCGGATAAGCATTAATTATGAATAATCTAGGTCCTTGTGCCCTAGTTCTAAAAGTGTGTGCTTTACCCGAACTAAGTGGATAAGTGTGACCTCCGCCAGCAACTCATCAAGAATCATGCAGCAAGCAGATAATTGTACATTGCGTACTTAGTAAGGACACATCCGCAACTTATACATATATAACGCAAATACGTAAAATTATATTATCGTGCCTTAAAAATAGATAGCGTCTATTTGCATATCTATACAACCCAGTTCTCAAATTTAGTATTTCAAATATACTATTTAGGGACTAAATTAATTAGTAACCTAGTTTAAGATTATCACCTGCATCTCAACATATATAAATCTAAGGAGGACAAAGCATATTTGAGGGATAATTACGAATAAAACATTAAAATATGCTTTGAGAATATCTCTGTGGCTAGTTCCTATGATGTATGAGTTACATATATAAATAGTTATAATTTATAACTAGAGTTAAGCAAACTACAATTTTAACTAGAGAATGACTGATTATTGTAATATTAATACCCAAAATTTAATCAGTAAAATAATAACATGATCTCGAAACAGCGAGTGAGAAAAATAATAATTCAATTATTTAATATTTATTATAGCAAAGATTTGAAATTATCTTCGCAGATTGATAAGCTAAAATTATACTTATAAATACTCGCGGTTTCGAGTTATTTGGCATATTAAATACATATAATATTAAAATGATAAAAATTATAGAATAAATTGGATAGATTAGAAATAGGCATAAAAGACCGCAGAAAATTATACATTTAGTTTAAAATAGATTATTAGAGTTTTACATTTTAACAGAGAATTCAATATCACAAGTTTTACAATCAGACAAGATTTAAACATTAGCATTTAACAGTTTTCTTTGCAGATTTTAGGAAAGGTGTTTGGGAAAGGCAGATTTAATAAATAGCTAGCTTTTAAAAGAAAGAATTGAAAGTCACAGTTTATGAACAGAGCTCTGAGTGAAAATTTATCAATTTACCAGTCTGTTGTCTTCATTGCAGTTAGTTCTGGGCACTTGGGAGGATAATAAGTTGACACTTTTGGCAATGATTTAAAGTTAATGGAGGTTTTTCCACAGGTTGCTTTGCTGGCGTACAGCATTATATTTTATCAGACCAAAGTTCTTCCCATCCGGTAAGGTGAGAGGCGGTAATTGCCGGCCTACCCCACCATTTTGAAGATAAAACGGATGTGGGTTCTGTTTACAATTCACTAATTATATATCTGATCGATCCTTGGTAACAAAACTTTAAATATCTATACTTTTTTAACTCTGGGCACCTGTTTATTTTTACAAGCTTGTCCGTAGCTGAAAAGTCCATTTATTTATTTTAGAAAAATATATTTAATGGCTAAAGCTAGTAGAAAAACCCATTACTTCATTTTACAATAACATTTTTAATTATGACAACTAATTTAGATTTTGTTTTTCTGCTTGTTTCCTCCTGTTTATTGTGACAATGCTATAAAATTCTGTGAATTTTGTTATTAACATTTTAGATTTATAAAATCAAGTTCATGCTATTTTAGGACTATTGCGTGACCTAATTTAAAAGTTGTTTACAAAAATCAAAAGTTATTTTGGAAAAGTTACTTTGATAATTAGTAGAAAACTAATTTTATTACCATACATGCAGAATAACAACAGAAATGGCTTATATACATATGCGATTTCAATAACATAACAATAATATTGGCTAAATAATTTAAACTAAAATATTTCTTAAACTAGAAATATTTATAAAATAAATACATATCTGTAATATATACGTATACTATTAAATTACAGACTTACCATTCGCATATATATATATATACGCGATTTTGCATATATAGTAATTTAAGGTTGTTTAAATGGGTACTCTGAGAGGGTTTAAACCTGGCATATAGATAGGTGTGTTGGTAAAATACGTGAAACAGGCAGGTGGATAAAACTGACTGTTTCAATACTATATGTATATAAGTAGGTATGTAGGATATTTTATTTGCCTACCACTTGGTCTGAATTCAAACATTATAAAAAATAAACTGGGACAGGTGTGAAGGTTAGTTGTAAGCCATCTCTTATAACATATTTATAGCCTATTTCTTATTTTATTTAATATTTATTCATATGAATTAGTAAGTGTTTCAGCATTGTGAGAAGTTGAGTAATTAAATTAGATTTAAAAGATGATATAGCAGTAGTGATATATACTATAAATAATCTTAATAAAATATTAGATCATGTAATTTATACAAAATTTGGAATAAAAAGTTATATAAGAAAATTAAAATAACTAAAATAGATAACATAAATTATTAAAAGTGGTCCATGAGAAGAAAATTACAGAGCATATTAATGCTTTTAAGTAATTAAGAAATAAAAAAATTCAAACGAGTAATGCAATGATTAGTAGGCTTTTGGAAGTGCCTTGCAGTGTTCATAATCTGGATTCCTAAAAATTATTTCAGGTGACATGAAAGCTTAGGTTTTTTCTTTCAGACAAATGCCTCCACAATCAAACTAATTAGAAATCCAATATTGGATGATAAATGATTATAGTATTATTTGTGACATTAATGTTCCCACATTTATCTAATTTGATTAGATGATTGTCAGTAGACTGATGTAAAAACAAACAATATAATTATAATATGATGCAGCTTTCACTGATTGTAGAGAAGATGACATACTCCTATGAGTGCTGAGTTTACGGTTTATCTTCAGAAAACTTTTATTAATAATAAAAAATATATTTTTGATATAGTAAAATCAGATTTAACTATTTTGTAATATATTTGTCTACAGAAAACAATTTGAAAATAATAATAATAATAACAATTAAAAATTTTAGCAATATGACTTTGGAAAAGCCAAATTTCGAAAAGTATTGAAAAAAATGAATGAAAAAAGCTTCTTTACTTAGAAAATAAAAACAGAAGAATAAATGAATTGTGTTTATAAGTAGAGGGAGAGATATTATGAAAAAGACTTGGCATTAGAAAATGAAAACAAATCTGGAAAAAAAAACTCTAAAATAAGAAATTGTTTCACAAATCAAAATGTTTCATGTTAAAATAAAAACATATTCAAGTTATAAGATCACACATAATAATAAATGTGGATTAGAATAACTACTTCAATAACAATTTGTCTTTCAAGTGTGAATAAATCAATATACTATTGACTGTGTTTAATAACACAATCAGCTGTGTTACAATTTCAGTAATGAAATTATCATTTATACTCAGCAGAATAATTATTTTTAACAAACAGAAACAGTCTAATCAAAACAGAATCATGGTTATCTTCTACAATTTCATAATCAATCCATGATTAATTTTAGATAGTAAGTGTTTTTCAGAATTAATTTTCTTTTGTTTTTTCCTAAAGATATACTGACGATTACCTTTCCAAGAAATTTTTTATTAAAAGCTGTCAGTATCTTTATTTTATTATTGGTTAGAATAGCAATTTATTTACTTACATTGATTGAGTTTTAATAAAATATTGAGACTTTCCAAAAGTGCTTGAAGTTTTCATTAAATTAAAAATTGAGAATTCAAAAGAATCATAAGAAAATTCATTAAATTTGGGCACAAATGATTCTACTTTGATTGATGCATTCTCAGTAAAGTTCATTATATTATTATCTGCACACTGTCATTTTCCAATTCTTCTAATGTAGTTTCTTCTTGAAAGTTTTGTTTAGATCATTTGTTGCATCATCATGAAAAATTAAAATGTGAGCACCTTTATCTCACAACCTTAATAATCCTGACATTATAACATAGCCAGCTGCTAGGTCAAGTTCATCCGGTGTCTTATTCTGGAGTTTTAATAGAAATCCCCATGTATATGACAGATTATCAAAGAATCATCTGAAAAAAAATTCATATTCTTCAAAACCTGAACCATTTAAAAAAATTCTGCTCTAGAATCATGATAGTTCTATTGGTATAATAAAATTATTTAATATTAGAATTTATATCACTTAGAAATACAACACATATGCATGCACATATCCACACAAATATATAAAAATAAATATGAAAGATTAATAAACAAAGGTGAAAAATAAAGTCAAAAATTAAAATATTTGTATATATAAACTAAAATAGCCTACCATGTGGTCTTATTCAAAAATAAAAATGCAATTTAAAGAGTTGTATGTGATACAAAATTTGCAATATATTATATGACAGAAATTTTTCTGAAACAAACTTAATAAAATATGTTACTATACCCGTGTTTGATTAATGGTTTTGGAATTTTCTACAGCAATGGAACACTTTCTTCTTTTCCCACTCTTTTTTTCAATTAACGCTCTCCTTCTTTTCAGTTCATTGAAAATGCTAACTTCTAAATGCAATAACTGCCGTAGAGCCACATGACCAGTAAATGCTAATAAACGTTTAAGAAGTATTGTTGGAACCATCAGTATTTGATTTTTATCCATTTGTTCCAAATTGCCAAGCACAGTGAAATCTAAATATTATTTTTATAAACAAAAAGAAAATGAATAACAAAAAAGTGAAATACATAATATTTGAAGAATCTTCAAAATTGTACCTGCTCGATTTTCATCTGTAACAATGTTATTCTGATTCCACGTTACCATACAATCAATTAGTTTTTTAACTATATTTCCACAAAGAAGTTCAGGATGTTCTGCTAATTTATAAATAACATTTATAGCCTGTTCAGCCATAGGTATCCAAAAATTATCTTCAATGCGATTGATTCCTGAAGTAAATAAGAGCGCTTACTTAAGACAATTATGCAAAATATATATATACATACATAAATATATATATATTGAATTGACTAAGGGATTTAATATATTTGTAACCAATCAAATCTTCCAGATTTTCAATGCACTTCTCCAAATCTAGTTATTAAACATAAACAATTATCCAGTGTATAATTTTCCAAATCATTCTCTTGCACTATACACATATTTCACAGAACACTTAAACATTCATACTGAAATGATAGACAAGACTTTCTATTTATATGTCTTAATTATATTTTTTTAATTTAAGAACTTAACTGTTTTTAATATAGATATTCAAGTGTTTCAAGTAAAAAAACCCAGATATTATTCTGTAAAATGCAAGCATAATGAGGCATATTGGCCTGCAATTGTTACATTGGATAAGTTAGATGTAATAAATATATATATACATATACACACATACACAAATAATACATACATACCTGAAACTATTATATGTGATATATGTTCAAACATTTCATGATTTTCAGGAAATCGAAATGGTTCTTCTACATCACCAGGTTTAACCTAAAAGAAAATATATTATAATACACATAGAGATAGATATACTTTATCATACTATATTATTTATTATACATTATCAAATATATATATATAGGAGAAAAAATAAATCAGTCTTAAATATTCATTACAAAGCAAAAAGCTTTTCAATCAGTCCAACTATTCTACTCCATAGATCATTAAAGAAGGCAATATTGACAACGTTTGCCAATGGCTAGGTGCCCATTAACCATTAATTCTGGATATCTATTTTGATTGGCTATGTGATAGTTGCCTAAAAAAAATTCTATGTTTTGTTGGAATTTAGAATAGTCAAATTTTATCTGACCCAAATTCAAATCCCAAGTTATTAATATGGCAGTTACATGTGCTAATCAATGTGCCATGCAGTCTTTCATTTATACTGTAACAGTATAAATAAAATAAATAAAAAGCGACTGTGAGCCGAAGAGGATATTCTAACGTGTAAAAATTTATATAAGTTGATAACAATGAATGCCAAGCAGGCTAGATAGTTTATTTACAATAATATGGATGTCACTTAAGTCCAACCAGTTACAATGACCTCATGGCCTGTAGTAAATGTGCATGTAATATATGAATGTTTAGTTTTATATCAAAATCTTAAAATAAGAATAACACAATGAATAGATGCAACATCCATCAATGACAGATCTTGCATTAATTTTAAAGTAAAATATAGGTATAAATAAAATTTTGAGATCAAGGACAAAATGGCAATTGATAACAATATTAACTTTATTATACATAATATACAATATAGGTTTGAAGGTTAATTTCCTTTTATGTAATTACATATTGAGATGGAGTTTTGCCATCCCAATACTTAAGTGCAAAAGTTAATATTGGCTAAGGACAAGCTTAATTTCGTTTTAAGTTGCACTTGTTTTTTAGGTGTGGTATTATATATATATATAGCACACACACTAAAATATATACTTATACTGTTAGTTCAGTTTATTAAATTGTAAAAAAAAAAAAAAATTAATGTATACTATATAGACATATTTATTATCAATTTGTAAAAGATTTGTTTTAGATTTTAGAAGCAATGCTTAATCTTAAAACTCATTATCAATTATTAAACTTTTTTTTTTTTTTCCTTCATTAAGTATTGTTCCGATTTTACATTTGTTATCTGTAAAATTGCAAAGTGATTTAATTATAAATTTGATGAATTCCTTAATTAAAAATATTGCTGGTCTATCTGGGTTCAAAAATATAGTCAACTGGCTTGCTAATTAGTAAACATTTCTGAAATTCTTCAGTGAGTTAAACAATTAATTGTAAGTCATGAACATTATATTTTACTCTGCTTATACACTATTTATTTGCTGATTCACTCACACTCACTCTTCTGCTTTTCTATTTAGCACTCTGTATTTTGTTCCAGTTTAACTTCAACAATGATTCTGTTGTATTTTACCTGTGCCCGGCTAGATAATAAACTCAGACTTTTCCCAGTGACCTTGTTAAACACTATGTTCTGCTAAAGCACCAGAAATAAACTCACTCTCCAGCAAGAACATGTAGTCATCATATATTAACCTTGTGTGTTAAGTGACCAAACATCAGCCAACTATTATAATCTAAAAGACTATCAAAGCAATGCACTTCTTGCTAATGAAGCAGCTCCAAGAAATATCAATACTTGACCAACGAAACAAAAAAGGAGATGCAAGAACGAATATTGACTTCTCAGTCCATATACACATTTATTAATCTTTCCGGAAAGTAATAGCTTTTTATCCTTTCTCTTTGGACTGAAGGGAAAACTTTTCACATGAACTATTATTAAGATATTACCAGTAAGCCAATAATATAAGATAGTGGATATTTTTTTTTACATCTATTTTAATCTCTTATAATTTTTTTATATCTTTCAGGTATTATCATATTATTATATTTTTTTGTATGATTATTATTCAAGTTTCTATTTAAAACCCTATTGTAATTGACAGTTGATAAGTAATTTTAATAAGCTGAATTAGCCATTTTACAAGGTTATTTTGTTTCTTCCATTGTAAAATTTTAAAAAAATTCAAAGCAAGTTTTTTTTTCTCCCTTCCACTTTTGCAATTGCTTTTGATAATCTAGATTATTTTAGTAAAAATTTTTAAAGAAAGCAATTTTAAAATCTAGATGGTCTAGATAGTTTTTTTTTTTTTATATAGTATCTAGGTTTTTTTTATAAATAATAATACTTTGGAACTTTTGAAATAGTCATTACATATTTGTACTTGATCTATGCAAATGTGCAAATATAATGTTTTATATAAAGTGTTTAAATTATTGGCAGTATTTTTTTTAATTATGTCATATGCCCCTAAAAGTACAGAAATGGTTATGCTTGTGTGTGCATGCATATATAAAATAATCCTTTAGATATTAGTTTTATTTCTGTGTTCGGCCCTTTAATTTATTCTTGTGATTAACATTGTATATATACAGATTTAAATATTTTTCTCTGCATCGGGTACAGCGAACTCCCTGCCCATGCTCATTTATATGTTGTATTAGACCCGTGATTTATTTGCTACTTAAAATTGGTGGTTATTGATTTCGTATTGAGTAAAGCGCTTTTCCTTTCCATATTTTTATATATATTTCATTCTTTAGCACAGATTATTTCTGGGCCTATTGATTATTGTTCTCTATATGTTTATTTTCATGATTACTATCTTGTACACCTATATGAGCTTTGCTTAATAATAGTCAGTGTTTGTGAGCAGGTGTAATAATTAAACCTGCCAATTTGATTATGTGTTAATATTATGAAACAAAGATTTGCTTTGTAGATCTTCGTTTTATCTTTTCTCACTTCTTACCTACCCTCATACCTTAGTTTAAACCCTAATGTATCATAGTGTGGGTGTACTGCGCTCTCATGTTGAAATCTGAGTTTAATTAGTTAATACATATAGTAGATGAACAGTCAGTTAGTAATTCAATAATTTAAGGTAATTTTAATATAACGGTTTATAAGTTAAGAAGTATGTAGACATATATACTTATTCATAGTAGGATTTGGGTCAAGTCTGTATATTTACACATACTGCGATATTATGTTTGAAGGCCTAAAATTAACAAGAATGTTGTTTACTTAAGTTCTAGTTTATTTAAATCTATTAGTTGGGAGATACCAAATTCTTCATCTTTAGGTTTTCAACATAATTTAGAATAAAAATAAACTAATAAATAATCTAAATCTTTAAAACTTTCAAATTTGAACTTAAATCATCTTATTTATATTTTAGAAATCACGCCCTAATTTTGTATATAAAATTAAATGAGGGTTGGGAAGAAAATAATAACGCTTAATTAATTCTATTTCTGCAAATTCATTAGTGGCTTAAATAAACTGGCCATCTAGATAAAAAAAACAGATGTTCACTCTGGTATTTTTTTTAATTAATAAAAGTTTTAAAACAAAATTAAACTTTTAATCCGAATATCTTAAAGGTATATAACAATAGAGAATTTACTTATATTACCCTATTGTATTCTTTTGGATGTTCAGATAGATAAAAGTATTAATAGCAGATATTTGGAGTAATGGATTTTTATGCCACAGGGCAATTCTATTGTGGGCTCCCTTGATATATAGAGAGCTAAAATTATTAATCGAGGCTCTTTTTGCTTTCGGGTTCTTGTTTTTGACTCCTCTTAATCAGAGGAGAGTTAAAACTCTCCTCTTAATCAGAGGAGAGTTAAAACAGTAGCTGATTATATTTTGAGGTAGTTTTTAGCCAATAATATTTTGGAGAGAGAGAGAAGCTAATATCAGAGAACTATTAATTTTGTTCAGAAAATTGTAAAATCCTAGCCTCTGCGAAGGGAAGTTAGAATATCTGAGTAGAAGCCAGTAGGAAGGCTATCTTCCTTCTCAGGAATAGCCATTCTGTGGCCCTTACACCATCTAATGCTCTTTCCATAAGAAGACCCAATGTGAACTGCTGCTAAATCATACCCAAAAGATTTGTTGCCAAACTCGGAAGAATGCTGCTGCCTTCCATCATAATGCAAAATACCAGGATAAGTGAAACCAAATTGCCCAATGGGATGGACTCTCACCAATCAATCAATCGGTGTCAATAGAAGGCCTAGTGCACACTAACTCTCCAGCAGACCATATGATGTAACTTTAATCCAAAAGCTCTTGTGTAATTTGTATATTCTCTCATCAGCTATAACTATACTCAATTATTTCTGTAATCTTAAATTAAGTTCTCAGTTTATATTCCTATTCTATAACAAATCTAATTTGTAAACTGTTACACTTTTCAAATTTACTTGGATTAATATTTAATTTTATTACCCTATTTTCTTCCATTATGGTGATGTGCCTGAGACTGAGCAAGTCATCCCCTCCCCCCATTTCTTCTTTCCTGAATAAGCCGCCATATTAATGTGGGTTAATTGTAAAACTTGCCCTTCTATTTAAAATGTATTATTGCCTCGCTCACTTGAGGGTTCTTTTATTAAATGTTTTTTTTAGAGTGAAATAAACACACTCGTATGATATCTAGTTTTCTTTATACAATTTATATCATTCTATATGAAATAATTCCACTTGAGTAAAATATAGTGTGAGGGTATGGGCAAGTTTAGTACAGTTATTATATAAATGCCTGACTGTCTAGTTATCTAATAAAGCCCTGAATCATGCATTTCCCTACCATGCTTCTGTCATTCCATATATGTTTTAAATTTATTTTTAGTTAATAGTTCGTTAGTGAAATTGAGAATATGCAGACGATATAAATATAACTCTTTAGAAATGAATTAAGCGTTTACATTCAATTAAAGCACAGCCCTTTTTTTTATATCACTTATTGCGTGTTGCCGGTGTCAATGCACTGGATGTTGAGACTTTTGGCTTTGTTCATTTATTCAGGATATCAAAATGGCAGAGACCATTCATCCCTTCCCTACGGCTCCCAGAACGATATGAGTTAGAAATCTCACTTGGGATATGTCTGTCAGTCACCCAGTCACAGAGTTACATGATAGAAGGCCAGGCTCAAGCTGATATAGAGTGACGCAATTATCTTCGGACAAATGGCAAGACGCCATCCCTATATTTTGTTTTTCTGTATTTTTTTTACAAAACTGCAGTTTTCCATCCTCTGCGCTTAATTTTCACTGACACTACCAATTTCTCTTAACTTTAGTATTCATATCATTCCCTTAAGCAAGTACATTTTAACCCATTCCTCCCTAATATAACTCAACGAGTCTTCATCTGCCTGATTCTTGATGTCAATATTGTATGCTTGTAAGAATCTTAAAATAGTATTAAATTTATCAAATATAGATGTAATATACTCACTATACCGATGTCGCATACCCTCACAATACATTATTCTTAAACCAACTACACTGTATAGGTACTTAATTGTAATGTTTTATATTTAACCCAAGAAATAGAAAAATTCTAATGTACATATCAAGTTAAGTATTCGCTACATTACTTTCTGGCTTACACAGATAGTGCCAATATCTATTATTAACCAATAAATACATTAATAGACCAAGATTTTGAAATTGCTGCCATGGACATGACAGAATTATACAGATTGATTAACAGGAAGTGGTCGATTGACATCGTTCATAAAAAATTAATAAGTAATCAGTGTCCAAATGAGCGCATGAACTTCACTTTGGCCTTCCTTAATTGGTTAGACAATAACATTTTTACATTTAGAATTGTCTATTTGAAGCAATGGCTTTGTTTACATTATCTTAATCCTTCTTCATAAATTACTTTATAGTTTCTCCTTAATTAAACTATTTAATTAGACTAATGCTTTATCAAATATTGTGAATGCCCTTGGCATCCATGCACATACTTTTAGTTTAGCATTAATATATCATTTATTACTTATAATATGGAATTATCAATCCGTTTAGTTTTACATTTATAATTATTAACTACTAATATGTATTTTGTGTATACATAAATATACACACACATTTAGCATATCTCCCCCAAGTTCAGAGATTCGTGTTTTACTTTTTTCTATTCTCTGAACTTAAAACATAATAAACATGGCAGGGGAATCCTTCTTTCCAGGTTTACATGTAAATAAGCATTTATTTTTATATAGCGCATGTTTGCAGAAATAGATGGAGTCATTTTTTTCCTGCATAAATACTATATTTTGTATTGGAGAAAAAGTATTCATTTATTATTATTAATACTCGCAAAAGCGTATGCACAATTAGCTTGAAAGGCTGATATTTGAATGTAATACAATTGTAAACATGCGCTATATAAAAATAAATGCTTATTTACATATGATTAAGTTTCAGTTAGAGTGACGTTTAGTAAATTCTAGACAATTTCACTGACGTCATTCATTCAGACATCGTATATAGTAATTTAAAGTGAGTGTTCCATCCTCACGCTTTCCTTGCCAGTACTTCAGATTTGCTCATATATAAGCATTTGAGTTGCAGGAATAGGTGGATTCATTTTATTCCTGCATAAATACTATATCTTGTATTGGAGAGAAAGTATTCATTTATTATTATTAACACTCGCAAAAGCGTATGCACAGTTAACTTGAAAGGCTGATATTTGAATGTTTCCAGGTTTATAGTAATTTCGTTTGGGACTGCATTGCCATTACAGTTTTTCCCAAATGTCCACTTGCTGTTGTATTTTTCCTGAAACAACTACAGTGTTTGTTGACTATATTCTTCTTTCCTCAACTGGCTGATATGTTTGCGTAACATTCTTCCATCGGCCATTTGGATGGATACCACTTACTTGGTTAAGTGTCGTATGATTTCGGCCTTATTCCAAAATCAGTCAGTTTTGTTTTCAACCCATACGTGTTCTTTAGATACAAATTTATAGTTAGGAACAGGTACTTCATATTCTTCGGGTAACCTACTTTCCACAGGCTTGGTCCGCAATCGATGATCTAGATTTTTCTGGGCGGTTGATTTCTCGACTATGGCTGGACATGTTTTCGCACATGATTGACAGTTTTTACGTTTTTCAATAAATATTATGCTGTCATTAATTTTGCTCATCGATAATTTAATTCCCAAGTGATTGAACCAATCACGGCCATTGAGGGGATTTATCAGGTGTGAATTATATATAATGGCAATTTTAATTTTTTGCCATTGTAAGAAGTAATTGGAACCTGAATTGCTCCTTTAATCTTTATGGCCTTGCCATTGATGTCCCGAGCTTTAAATTTGGTATGCATAAGTCTAGGTGGCTGTGTCATATCTGCTACAATGGTTTTCCAATCTTTAAACGACAGTAAAGACACTCCATCACCGCTATCAATTTCCATCGATAAGATTTTTCCTAAAATTTTGAGTCTTTTCAAATTTCGGTGATTGGTCCAAAGACACATTATTAATCACAGCAAATTCCTCTTGCTTGGGTTTTCTAGTAAAACGCTCTTGGCTGTTATTACTTGTATCATTGTCGAATTTCTTATTTCGGCACATTTTTTCAAAATGGCCAACTTTATTACAGTGTTTACAGCGTTGGTCCTTATAAAAACACTCACGTGCCATGTGACCTAATTTTCCACAGCAAAAGCACTTAATTCGACTTTTCTTAATATCCATTACTCCACTTTGATCAGGCAATCTTCTTTTGGGTTTGTCGACTTTGTGGATTTCATAAGTATCATTGTCCGCTATTTTCATGGCCGCAAATTCTTTTGATTGCTGTAACACAAGTTTGTGAGCTATGTCATGTTTGATATCTACATTATAATTGATATCTGTATCAGCCAATAACTGCTGTCTCAGACTGTCACTGCTCATTCCACATAAAAATTGCTCGAGGAGAGCTTCCTCCAGGTATGAATCGTAGACGCAGTTTTTTGTGAATTCACGCAGGGCAGTATCATAATCTTGTGTCCGCTCATTCTTGCCTTGTCAGTGATTTCTGAAGTGGAGTCTGGCAATGTATCTAGACTCACAAGGATTAAAATAGTCGGTCAAACGATCTTTGATCTGTTCAAATGTTAATTCTTCCAGGGTTTTAGGTTCACAAAGCCTATTTGCAATTTGAATTACTCCTTTTCCAGTGAAACACAAAAAGGTCGCTGCTTTACATTTATCGTCCTTTACTCTGTTAATAATTAAAAAATTTTCTATTTGTTGGACGTACAGGGTCCATTCGCCTCTCTGACGTCAAATTCAGATATTGCAGGCTGCATTACGATAACTTAGTCAATTTAACAAAAAAAAATAGAAATATATTTTTTAGTAGTTTATCCCCTCACAAAATCAATTAAATAGACACCAACGTATTCGGCTGTCAATGCGTTGATTGTTATTACTGATAATTCCGCAATTTTCTGGGGATTAAGACCGTTGAGGTTTGTAATCAAGACTGCACCAATTGCTGGGTCCAGTGACACTCTATTGCTTGCTGGATTGCAAATATTAATAACACAAATATATAATAATTAATGAGGCAGCTCGGCAAGTAAATTTAAATAACGAGAATTTATTTACACGAATTATATATGAGTTAATCACTCTTGTTAATATATACAAAAATATGACTATTATACACACGCTATATTATATATAAATAAGGGCCCAAAGGCATAACAAAATAATAATGAGATCAATACGACCTGTTACATAGTTCCTAGGTTTACTTTGGAATGTCCGGAGGTAAACCTCTCCGCAAGGCCAAGTGAAGGAAGGAGCTGGCTGGAGCACCCGAGGAAATGGCATATCTGCCTTTCAAGAGCTTCACTTAGCAAGGGTACTGGTCTCAGTTCAATTCTAGATCTATTATTTCTCTCTCCTTGATTTTAGAGTAGCCTCCCTTGATTGGCCATCCATTGTCCACGTGGTGGTCATCTTTTTAGTTTCTATTCGATCCCTGATTAGATAATGCCATAACTTTAGAATTGTCTATTTTAAGCAATGGCTTTGTTTACATTATCTTAAACCTTCTTGATAAATTACTTCATAGTTTCTCCTTAATTAAACTATTTAATTAGTCTAATGCTTTATCAAATATTGCGAATGCCCTTGGCATCCACGCACATACTTTTAGTTTAGCGTTAATATATCATTATTACTTATAATACACAATTAGCAATCCGTTTAGTTTTACATTTATAATTATTAACTAATAATACGTATTTTGTGTATACAAAAATATACCCAAACATTTAGCAGTTTGGCATTTCACTTTTATTACAGGTTGAGCACTTACAGCATGTCAGTCACTAGAGACAGCTGATTCACTGAAATTTTTTCTTTTTAAAATTGCGTGAAAACTACAAGCATGACATCAATAGAAATTCCAGCATTTGTTGCTTCTTGAAAATCTCTTTGAAATGGCTTATTTTTTATATTTTTAGTAATGGGTTCATTTAATTTCTTTTCTGCACAGTTTACTAGTTTGCACGGAGAAGACAAAGGCAGAATATTTAATTGACCAGAAATGTTAGTGAAATGAATTAAAAATGTGCCAATAATTTGTATTTCAAGGTCTTCAAAATGTAATCAGAATATCAGGTCATAAGTATTCAATTTTTATTTTTTAATTATTTGAATAGTATTTTATACATTTTTTTTAATTATTTGATAAATGGTATAACCTACTAATGTCTTCGCATTTGCATTGGTGTGTCTGTGTAATATGTAAATTATATAATATTAAATCATTTACTATGCTCTTTATTATACAGTATATAATTTGTATTCAAATATAACAAAAGTAGTTTATGGACAATGTAATTTTGGGTCTCTGATCTAAGTTTGAGGCAACCTTATTTTATAGACGTAATGATTCTCAAAAGGTTTAATAATTTATTCATGTGTTTATATTTGTATTTGTGTTTGCACTTTCATATAACAAGTAATGCTTTATGTTGTATACATAGGCTGCATTAACTAAATAAAGTAATTACAGAGGCATTGTTTAACAGATTGGATTATCAAGGGAATTAATAACCAAATGAAGCCGTTTGCACACACACGAAAAAATGTATCAATACTCCAGAAAAGAAATGACGAGAGTGGGATTTCCAAACGTAGCAATATAAAAAAGGGCGGCAAAAATATATATCGCTCTTTTGTGCTTTTGATTCATGAGTGCTGCTGCTTTTCGGACTGTGATCCCAGGTTCTCGGCGCCTGTACGTGAATCCGGCCGATTAGAGTAATAGCAGACCACACTGGCCTTGATATAATTTTTAAACACCCTATGTGGCTCTTACGAGGGTTATTTTCGTCACCTAGTCAAGATACGGTGCGTTTACTATTATTGTAGACAGAGAGGGGGATTTGAATTTAATGCAATCAGATTATGTATATATATATATATATGTTAACCAATTATCCATAACTGTTGTTAGTGTGATTTATTATGTACCAATAAAGATCTAATAAATTAATCGATATTTGCGATCGTTCAGCTACAGCTGAGGACATTGCACTTTACATATATACAGCAGTGCAATGTAAATTTTAAGATTGATTATCAGATGTACAGGAAGATTGCAGTTGATAAAGCAATCACAAAATTTATTGGGCATAGTACCATGTGAAAATATAAACACTTAAAACCAATAGATTTCAAGTGGTGTGTGTATAGTGACAGCCACAATGGTTACGTATATATCAATGGAATTGTACGCAGGCAAAAAATCAAATTCTGATTCTTGTCTATGTCTTGATATTCATGCTGTGGAGTCAGTATTTTGCCACATCTGGCATCATATTATTTTCAAGTTTATAGCTAATAAATGTAAATAAATTACATCTCTGTGGAACAATAAATATAACAAGATAGCATCACTGATGTGCATAAAGAATATAAACATCATTGATCTATACAAAAAATATAAAATGAAGAAATGAAGATCATTTTATCATTGATACAGACAATAGCCTACAATTTCTAATTTTAGATAGACAAGAAGTCAATTGCCATGATGACAAATGCATATCTACCTTCTGGAAATGATTTGTTTTGTATCTTTTATTAGGATGAATCTTTTTCTTATAAATGTGTTTGAGATTTGTTAACTTTTGGAGTACAAGATAAAAATGAAAAATTCTTATGCAACTAGTTTTAGAGACTGTGAAGCTATGGATTATCTCAGGTAAGAAGTATTATATATGGTTTAAAAAATAATTTTGTAAGGAATACAAAGAAATTATCAATGAAGATGTAATTTAACCTTAATTAATGATAAATTAGAAATTATGAACAATAAAGTAATAATTATGTCAGATGTTGACATTTCTTTTTTCCTTATTTTTTAAATGGTAATCACTATTGTTTTAGCCTTATTGTTTTCCTTAGTTTTTCTAGTTTCTATCAATGTAAAGTTTTTTGCTCTAACATTATTAAAACTGAAGTTATTATGAAAATTGTGTCTTGAGTCAGTTTTTTTTTTAAATTCAATATGGTTCCTGGACAATCAACAAGCTAAAACATAAGATACAGGTTGCAGAAATAAGGAAAAGTTGGATGTTATATTAAAAAAATAATAATTTGATAAAATATTAGTCAAATGATTTACTGCTCAGGAATTCATAAGTTCCAGCACCAAAAATGACAGCTCTGGACCTTGAGCTCTATCAGCCACTCTTTTTCTGCACCAAACCATTTGGAATATCATTTGATATAAAATTATAAAGTGGAACAAAGAAGTACATAGGAGAGAGAAATTATAAAAAATATTTTGGGTCTGTGATAAGTAAAAGAAAAAGGTTTCAGAAAAAATATAAATCAATTGACAATCTAAATGACAAAACTAGCAGTATAGCAAAAGACAGAAAGGTTTGAAAAAAGTTATCAGATTGAAATATGGGACCTGGATTTGGCAGATAGATAATGATAATAAATTTATAAAAATTGAACTATGAACTTTTTATTTCTTTAGTGACCAATTCACTCTTCTGGTGCAAAATGTAAATAGAAAAATTAATTAATATTAGCTGTAAACATATTAATTCATTATCTTTAATTATTAGTCTTGAAGATTTATAAAATTTATCAGAGCTATTAGAAGGAATTACTGAAAAATTCATTAAAAAATAAAATTTCATATATACTTTAAATGTCAAGTAAATCAGATTGACATGTGATTTATTTATGAAAATTATGATAAAATGAACAGCATGTAGCTTAATCTTACAAATTTGTGAACTTTTTATATTTCTGATGAGTAATTTAATATATTAGTCAATGAATCTAGCTTAATACAACAGGGTAACCATAAATTATTCACTCCTTATAAGTATTAGTAGTTTTATTTGTATAAGAACTATTTTAATAGAATTAGCACATGAAATTATTAGTAGTATGTATGCAAATATTTCTTCTTTATCACTGGATCTTAATGGATGTTCTCAATATAAAGAAAATATGTATATTAATTATCACAAACCACTTTAAGGTAATTATTATTTATCAAAATAAATGGCCTTATTATGGAATTAAATTTATATCATGACCACAGTATAGATTTAGCCAATATTAAAATTTTATCAAAAGATGATGCATTCAAAGGAGCCATTGAAATTCTAATACGGGCTCATTGCATTAATAAATATGAGGAAATAAAAAAAAAAATTTCCATTCTTTTCTTCCCCTTTTTTCTTCCAATGCGTAAGCTTGTGGTTAAGACCTGTAGAGATCCCTACCTTCACATTTTCAATTGCACATGCTTTAGGTTTATTGCCTTAGTAAATATTACTTCCATTCTTTTAGAAAAATTTTATATAGCATGTTTTTCAAAATACGTCAAATTAATCATTTACTATCTTTTATTCCCCTTAATCTGATTCTTAAATTTTGAATGATTGAAATAATAGTCACAAAACCATATGACAGATTATCTGCGGTTTCTTTTTTACAACAGCTTCTATATTAAAACAGCTATTGAATTCTCCTACTAATGTTGCCAGTTAGGATTCAGTCAAAATATCAGTGCTACAATAAAAACCTAAAAACTTTTGCAATATTCCCCTAAATTCTTTCCTTTTGCCTTTCATACTATATAATAATAATTGGCAAAAATAATATATATATTTAATAATGATAAGTTAAAATCAAAGTGGTCTAACACATATTTCATTATATGGTATGATAAGAGGAATACACACAACTTTGACTTCTGGTTGATTTTTTTGTGCAATCATTAATTAGTATAAATGTAAATTTAAATAAAATACTGGTTCTTAATTAGAATCACTAGTTCAAGTCCCACATTGGGCACCAAAAATGTTCAAATATTAGCTACTATTATGTAACAGACTAAGTATATTTCAACATTTTGCTTTTCTCTATTTATTTATTTACAAACACTTACATGGGAACCACTTGGCTTTAAGTACCAAGCAATAAACTAACATGTGCACATTTAAAACAATATTTTATTCAATATTATAATGTAATCAGGCTAAATCGCAGAAAACATAAGTTATTCCTGATAAATGATGGTCAACCATGCAATCTTACATAAACAAAGTAACAAATCACATTGATGTAAAATTTATTTTCTTTGATAAAATTAACAAATTGTGTAACAGTAAATTATTTACAAAATATAATCTTTGATTGACATACAATTTATTTCTTTAATTAATAGTCCTTTAATCTTTGCACATCATAGCATCAATATATTGATAGATAATATAACACATTTAGATACTTTTAACCCTGACTTCAATAAACTTAAATATAATTCTATGCACGTATAAATCCATAAATACAAACATTTCTTTGACCTGGATGTCTACTAGTACTTTCACATACATATGCTCTATATGGGATAGATATCAATACTATCTTTATCACAATAATCACAAAAAATGATCTTTTTTAGATCTTAATCCTAAATATAGCTGTTATAAAGGGATAGCTGTTTGGTCCTAAATCTAATTTAATACAACTACAATTAGTACAGGGATAACTCATTCTGGGATTGATCCCTAACTCATTAAACTGATAAAAATGTTTTTTGGCATATTGATACAAACATATGAAATTATTAAACATTGAACAGATAATTGCATATATATAAAACCATCTACATAAAATCCACTTTTCAGCAATCAAATATAAATTTAAATACAAAAGAATGAGACTAATGGAAATAATTATCTTGTTAATGAGTTATTTGAGACTTAGACAGCAATTTATATGAGCGCATTGCATTTACATGATTATCATTATTTCTTTACCTGAGAATCTTGTTAATAATTTATATAAAATTCATAAGCTTAGCATATATATGTGATATATAATAATTTTTTAAAAAAAAAATAATAATTTTAAAAGTAAAGAGAAGTTGATAAACAGAGCAAAACTCTCCATACAGTATTGCCACCTGTGCTAAACAGAGTAATCAATGGATGCCAGAAGGCTTGTGCATAAAATCCCTATCTAATGCCTACTCATCCAATATCCCCAGACTAGTTTCTGGCTTGTGGCCTTCTTCAGTGAGGAGCTTTGGATCTGAGAGCACTACATCTAGATCTTAGGATCTAATGCAACCCTCTAGCAACCACCTTTTATCTCTACTTAACTACAAAACTATGAGAATGAAATTGAAAACACAAAAAATATTTTCAATCTAAGCTCAATAGCTTATATAGTCATATGGGTCTGAACTCAGTTCAGCACCCATACATTTTGGTGTCTTTGGCTCTTTTACAACCATAGCCACCACTATCCTATTAGGCAGGATTGGTGTTAAACCAATAAGCATCACATGATCACATTTCCTATACTAGCACATTAATTGTTGAT
Source organism: Epiperipatus broadwayi (assembly GCA_028023455.1). NCBI lineage: Eukaryota > Metazoa > Onychophora > Udeonychophora > Euonychophora > Peripatidae > Epiperipatus > Epiperipatus broadwayi. The sequence goes on along the minus strand of JAQFVV010006216.1, from coordinate 6,219,418 downwards.
AAACAGAGCAAAACTCTCCATACAGTATTGCCACCTGTGCTAAACAGATTAGCACAGGTGGCAATACTGTATGGAGAGTTTTGCTCTGTTTATCAACAATTAATGTGCTAGTATAGGAAATGTGATCATGTGATGCTTAAAGAGAAGTTATTAAAAATTCATTTCTTTACTTTCTTTTTTTAAACTGACAGTTTATTTTCAAAATAATATCCATATAACAAGCATTATTCATAAATTCAGATTAGTTAAAATAAAGTACAAATCAGACCCTAAATATAAGACTCACCAAAACCAAATAATTGTCATTTACTTCTTTCTAACAATATTAAGCCTGAATAGAGTAATAAATATAGTCTTGTAATTTCTAAATGCCATTTAAATAAATGCTAATTCTTCATTTCAGCTGGAGTTATTCAAAATATCATTCAAAAGTTTTCCAGATTAGATCTAACTAAATATTAATAATGTCCCTCCTATTTACCCACAAGTCATAATAAAAATCCTGGGATTTGAATTTTGTAGTATTCCCTACTGGTAAAGAGGAAAAAAAAATGATTTTTTATATCAAAACTTGGTTTTCTCTTCAATCTTGTTTCAGTTTTTTTAAACCAAATTTGCATATCATTTTGCTGAGAAAAAAAAAAATATATTTTTTTTATTGAAATAAATAATGGATTGTTCATTTCAATAATAATGACCATTGGAAACAAAAAATAAGCTAAAATCAAAGTGGTTAGCACATATTTCATTACATAGTGTAATAAGAGAAATACAACTAATCCCTTTGGTTGATTTTTTTTTTACAGTGCAATCAATTCTTATAAGTATAAATTTAAATAAAATATTGAATCTTAGTCAAAATCATATTTATATTTAAAAAATTTAAACCATTTACAAAAATATATCTTTATTTTTAACAAAAATAGTTTTGCAATTTTTGATGATTTATTAATATTTTCACTTACTTTATTATTGGAAACCAGTTTAAGAAGAACCATACAGGTATCTTTAACTAAATAAAAATTCTCGCAATTTTGGGAATTCAAACCATTCTGGATTAAAATGTTAATGTTGCTGCGCACAATATCAACATCAGCACTACAAATAACAAAAATATAAAGAAAACAGAACTTCAAAAGTAAAAAAAAACAAACAGTGTAAATGTATATTCATTTAAAAAATTTACCTAGCAGCCATTCCTAATAACACAAGAGCTTGGTTACTCTCATGAATAGTTGTGTCTTCAATTTTCATTGAAAACCGTTCCCACAACAGCTGAATCACATTTTGACCAATTTCTCCGCAATGAATAAATTCACAAATCTATGCATGGATATATTTACATATATTCATTTTATTTTATAAAAAAAAAAACATTTTTATTGGATATTAAAATTTTAATGATAAGAAGGGTGGGGAGATAAAATACAATATATTCACATACACTATTTATTCTATAACATTCTTTAAGACAATTTAAGAAACACATAAATCAAACTACTATATAATATAGAGTTTTTAGAAAACATATAAAATTTAAAAGAAACAAAAAAAACTCAAATATTCACCAAACTTCTATTTGGAACATATTTACTTCAAAATTAGATTTGCAAATACGATCATACACCTGGGTCACGTTTTATGTGGTAGATAGGTTCCGCAGAAAATCCGCATTAAAAAAATCGCACAAAAATAAACTTACTTTGAAAAATGGGGGATAGGTTCTGTAATTTTCAGAAATCGCATAAAAGCAAAGCAACAAGGAAAAATTACTTTAAAATTCGCATTAAAAAAATTAGAAAATAAAGTATGACTAATAAAAAATTTCAAATATTTGAAAAAAATTAATACAAGACAAACTTTTTTATTTTTTTTATTAACTACAGTATTTCATTTTACAATTTTTTCATACATATATTAATCATTATCACTATTTGATCATATGCATTCATTTGTGAACTGGTAAGAAATCAGATTCATCACAAGAGCAAGTACAACTAGCGCCACATTCAGTCTTGTGCTGTGTTAATGGTTTTCTGTCGACAATGTTATCGGTGATTAAACTTTGAGATGATGATTTTACTAATTGTTTATAAAGCTCATGATATCCAGACATAACTATTTAGCTCCCGTTGGAATTTAAGAGGTTGTTCATTGCACGAAACTCTCTCAGATTTCAGCATTTTCTGACGTTTGTTGTTACATAAAATCTTTGATTAACTGATTTTTACACATCAGAAAATAATAAATTTGTCTTTTTTGTTCACTACTGCAATAAATTTTAAATGTTCACATTTTGTTTCTATATTAAAAAAATGAGATTGCAATCAAAACAAAAAGATTATACATTATCATTAGAAAGATTATTTTCAGTTTACAAAATCAATAAAATCTTTATTTTAAAAATCTAAAAGATTATTTATTTCTGTTATATCTAACAAAATACGTTTTAAAAGTTTAAAATTTTTGTATATTTATTGCAATATTTTTATACGTAAGTATAAATCTGTTATTATTATTTACTCATTAGTATAAGTAGGTTATTTACATAGAAGCTAAGATTCTAAATACAGCTTCAGGCCATATTCACGTTAGCTGCTAATATAATGTTATATTTTCGAAAAAAAAAAAAGTATTTCAAGTCAAAATAAGTTATTAATAATTTAAATTTCTTGACATCTAATAAATATAGTGAAATATGAAAGATATTAAGAAGAAACATGGATCGCATAACTTCAAAATCGCATTAAAATAATCCGCATAAAACGAAATTCAAGTGTAATTATAAGGTAATAGTACCACAACAAAAGATCCAAAGATGTGAGAAAATTCACAATAAGAGTAAAAAATTCTGAAACAATACTAACAATGAAGAAATTCTTGTATATTTTTAAGTCACGAGTCATTATCAAATTTAATTGCAACACTACTAGTACATTTCCGTATGAGTAATTTACTGCTTCTATCAAATTCTTCAATTAAACATGTCACAGATCATCCTTTTAAGTTATGCTCATGCAATACATATGCTAACTTATCTTGATCAAATAAGTAAATGCACCTGGGTAAGAAAATAACCATGTATACATCATCATCTGGAAATATTATCAGACTCAAATGTAAACTAGTAATCTTAAAGCTCATTTTCATCATATTAAAATGAAGAGTGATGATAAACAACTCTCTAGATTTTTGAAATACAATAAACTCTCGATTCATTAGACACACGTATATTGTTTTTTTCATCATCTGCATTCTTTGATCCAGAAGTCATAATGATAGAAATATGTTATAGAAATAGGCATCCATTGTTTTTCAAATTGTTATATTTTTGGCATCTATCTCTGATAAATGCATGGTCATGCAATATTTAACTGCATAGTTTTTTGTTTTTTTTTTGTAATGTGAATTACCATTTTTGTTTTAATAAAAAAATATTCATAACAACAATTATATGTTTCTCTCTATTATTTTTTATTATTTTTTATATTTCTTTTACTTTTTTTTTTTTAAAAAAAAAGAAGCTAATTTCATCTTCCAAGTTTTTGTCACTTTGCTACAAGTCTAAAAAGAGACATTTGAATTGTTTGCATTAACAATTTTAAAAAAAAGGGCTTTTGTTTACAGTTGTCTATTAAATATTAAGTCTTCTTTCTGAGATAATAAAAGTCATAATCATAAAAATATTAATTTAATATTTATACTACTTAGAATAAATAATAAAATGATTATATAAGATTGTCTTTTTAAAAAAAGTTATATAAATTCCAATGATATGTGTTTGTAAATAATAAGTATAAAATGTTTGAATTATAATGCCTAAGTTCTATTTAAAGCTAACCATAATGTTATATTTTATGTGTAATTCAAATTTCAATAAATAATAATAAAATTACTTCTTATCTATATTTTTCTATTATTTTTATAGAAGAGTTCATTGTATTCAATTAATAATATTTATGGTCTTTGATTAAATTACATTCACATAGCACATGTGTCACAGAGGCAAAACTCTCCATACAATAGTGCAGTATAAACAATTGATGCAGGAAGGTTTGAGCATAAAATCCCTATCAATTGCTCATCCAATATCCCCACATTTTCTAGCCTGTGTATGGAAAATTTTGCCTCTGTGTAAACAGCTTGTGTAATCATAAAGAATGGTGATCATGTGATGTTTGGTGTTACATATATCACTATGACATTCAACAACATAATTTTAATGATCCCATTTAAAACATAGAAGTTATGTGCTTTTTAATAGAAGTTCATTACATATAAAGCAATAAGACAGCTCACCAACAATCACCCAAATTAATAGATATATGAGGGGAAATAAAAAAAGGGGAGTCTATGGAAGCCTGAAGAAATTCTATGAAAAAAATTTAAAATATGATGTGATATATTAGCTGGAAAATTAATGGGTTTTTTTTTTAAGAATACATGGCTCCATGAAATGGTTATCTCATTTTAAGGTAATACTACTATTGTTTCATTTAGTAAAAATGAAGAGAAAAGTCTGCAGCAATTATCATGAAATATTATCACTTTCTATTATAATAAAAGTACTTCCAAAAATGTTATAAGGTAAGTTGAATTCTAGTCATAGGTGAGCAGTTATAAAAAAAATTTCAAAATACATATATGAATTTTAAAGAATCAAAAACATTAGAGATATAACTTGCATACTAGGTAAAAACAAAGAAGGATTTGCATATTGTTTTATAGAATTGGTCAACTTTTACCAGATTAATGAATAGTGTGTCAAATGGAATTTTGTTTATGTTATAAAACTTCTACACAATGGTATGAGAGAAAGTGTCCCCCTGATACAATCTTATACCAGCCTTCTTATTTCTGAGTTACAACTTTTAATAAAAAATATGAGGATTTCAAAACTGGTAATGATGAGAGATATATTGGCTCCAACTACTATGTTTTCCATCTTTAAGCTAATGCTCTTTGGAATAGTTGTAGAGGCAGCTTCATAAACAAGATTTGAGGATTAAGAATAAAAAAAAGAATTTGATTCGTTTGACCTCTAAATTTACAGTACACTGATGATTGTACTATATTTTCCAATTTGAAAGATGATCCACAGAATGTACTTAATATTTTGAAAGCACTTATCAAAATTTTAGTTTAAAATAATTAATGTTAAAAAAATCTCAGTTGTTTTATCAACCAATAATTGGGGGCAGCTTAAGAATATTAATCAATTTAAATATAATATCTTGATAAAAAGGCAAACATGAATGTAGAGATGTAACCTAGATCCTAATGTATTGCTGCATTTACAATTAAAAGATGGGATATTTCATCATAGTAATATGTTTACTTTAACTAAACTAACAGTATGAAGAATTGTTATTCTGAATAAAAGACATGAATTCTTTATTATTCTCAGTAATATTCAGAAGATATAGTAGATAAAATTGTAAGACTAATGAATATGTTCTTTAAGTTGCTGATAATTAATTTAATATTATAAAAACATATCTTCAGTGCATAAGGCATGTTAAGTAAATGAATACCATAAAAGTATTTTATAGTAAATTAAAATGTGGTTTTATAAGAAAGGCATATCCCTATTACATTATAAAGATTATTTCAAAGACTCTCTAAAAAAGTGCAACACTGATTGTTTTCATTTCATTGGGAGAATATAATCTCAGATAATTAGGGAAAGTTTTATCTCTGTCATGCTGTAGAAGTAAAAAGACAACATTGAAAAATTCCAAGAAAACAGTTATCCATAGTTTCATGTTCATTCTTCTTTATTTCTCTCTCTATTTTTCTTTGCTATTATTTTTTTTTTAAAATTAGGACAGCCAATACTCATTTAACTCTGAATTTCATATAACAAGCAATGGAAGTAAGTTATAGTTCAGAAGTCTATCACACACAAGTGATTTGTAATGATGAATTAAGATTACACATATCTATATATATTGAATTAAAGATTATAAAAATAAAGGATTATGAAAATAAATAAATATTCTTAATAATGGGTAGTTACTTTTAAAATGTTTATAATATTAACATAATCATCATCATATATAATACTGTATATATATATTATAATAAATCCCTCCACTGGTATATTATGTATTGTAATATAATATTTTTAATGGATGTTTTAGATAGAAATATTTAATTTGTGGATTTATTCATTTATAATTATTTAATTAGAAAGCACTTTACTTAAAACAGTAGCTAATGAAAGCAAACTATCTCAGGGCCAAGAGTTAAAGTAAAATTGTCAGATTGATTGCATTCAAAAGAAGGATCCCTCCTTTGAATGCCCTAGATGTAATATAAAAAACAAAGCACTGCGTTTACTTTTTATAGATGTAAGAAATCAAAGTATAGCAGACTTTTCAATTTTGTTACTTATAATAAACTGTTATGTATTGTAATATATTTTTGATGTGTGGAATTAATTCATTTATAATTAATTAATTAGAAAGCACTTTACCTAGAATAGTAGCTAATGAATGCCAACTGTTTCAGGTATATTTCTGTCTAAAACATCCCTTAAAAAATATTATATTACAATACATAACTTACCAGTGGAGGGCTTTATTATAAGTAAGAAAGAAAATTGAAAAGTTCACTATACTTTGATTTCTTAAACCTATAAATATAAATTGCAGTGCTTTGTTCTCTATATTACATCTACAGTTTGAATGCAATCAACTTGAGTTTTACTTTACTCTTGACCTAAGGTAGCTTTTATTAGCTACTGTTCTAGATAAAGTGCATTCTAATTAAGTAATTATAAATGGATAATTCGACATATTAAATATTTCCATCTAAAACATCCATTAAAAATATATTACAATACATAACCTACCAGTGAAGAAATTTATTATAAGTAAGAAAATTGAAAAGTTTGTTATACTTTGATTTCTTACAAGATATAAATGTAAACTACAGTGCTTTGTTCCCTATATTAGATCTATGGTGGCATTCAAAATAGGGGTCCTTCTTTTGAATACAATCAATCTGACAGTTTTACTTTAACTCTTGACATGGGCAGATTTCATTAGGTACTGGATAATTCCACACATTAAATATTTCCATCTAAAACATCCATTAAAAATATATTATAATACATAACCTACCAATGGAGAGGTTTATTATAATAAGAAAATTGAAGTTTGCTATACTTTGATTTCTTACAGCTATAAATGTAAATTGCAGTGCTTTAAACTCTATATTAGATCTACAGTGACATTCAAAATAAAGATCCTTCTCTTGAATACAATTAACATGATAGTTTTACTTTAGCTCTTGGCCTGGGCAACTTTCATTAGTTAGTATTCTAGATAAAGTGCTTTTTAATTAAGTAATTATAAAGGATAACTCCACACATTAAATATTTCCATGTAAAATATCCATTAAAAATATATTACAATACATAACCTAGCAATGGAGAGGGTTATTATAAGTAAGAAAATCGAAGTTTACTATACTTTTGATTTCTTACAGCTATAAAAGTAAACTGCAGTGCTTTGTTCTGTATATTAGATTATCTAGAATGGCATTCAAAAGAGGAATCCTTTTTTTGAATGCAATCAGCCTGATAGTTTTACTTTAACTCTTGACCTGGAGCAGTTTGCTTTCATTAGCTACTCTTTTAGATAATGTGCTTTCTAATTAAATAGTTATACATGAACAACTCCACGCATTAAATATTTCCATTTAAAACAGGCACTAAAAGTATTATATACATATATATATCACATGATCACTATCTCATACTAGCACATAATTGTTATTAAACAATTCAAAACAAAGCAAAACTCTCTGTACAGCACAAGATGGCACTACTGTATGGAGAATTTTGCTTTAATTTTGAATATATATATAACATTATAATGTAAAGATAACTTACAATCTTATTTATGTGGAATATCATACCATAAACTTAAACATATAATTGTAAGTTTATAAACAGTAAATATGTTATCCTTTTACATTAAAATCATTCATTTTACAGTTAAAATCCAAAGCGCATATGCAACAGTTTAATGCTGTTTAAATATTAGTTTATAAATATCGCGCTATATAAAATAATTGACTTATTAAAATACCCATATATATACACATATATAACTTAAACATTATATTATAAAATTTTAATAAGAAAAAGTATATTAATATATTTTAATCATTCATATAAATATATATATGTATAAAATATTTATTAAGTTAACTAACATTACTAATCAAGACGTAAAAGATAGAGATAATCTTAGGTCAAGTCATATCTTAGCAACTGAACACAAAGGAAATAAAGTTAGAACTCAATTACGCAATCATTAATTAGGATGCAGTCAACAATAATCAAATACAAAAGCATGAAATGAAATAGTAATTCAACACATGCTAATTACTGGAAGTCAATTCTACTATAAAAGCTAAATCAACTAATTTCTGAAATTAATTCTATCTTTTACAAATGAACTAATCACTATGCATAGTTATTTTGCTGTGTTCGAATACTGAACATATTAAATAGATGGATCAATAGTTTGAACGAATTTTCCTTATTTATAAAATTTTCGTTAGCAGAGAAACTCTAATATCACTCAAGAAAAGAATAAATGAATTACTCTTTAACATTAATAATTTCAAAAATGAAATTATCTTTAATATAATAATTATAGAAATTCTTAATGAGATCATTCTAAATTTGAATTTTAAGGAAGATAAATATCATCAAAAACATTTATATATCTAGATTAAAATTATTTAAGTTTTCAAGTTATAGAACATGTATTGTGAGTAAAGACAATTTGCCATAGGATCAAATGCTATTATTTTAATCTAAAACAGTGTAATTACTCATTCCTACTGAAATACCTAATATATATATATTCCATCTATATAATTCAATATCCAACTTCAATTTACTTAGAAATAATTTATGAAAGGGGATGTAAACATCACACAAGAGGAACATTTAGGAACAACGGAGTATACCGATTGCCTCACTGATGATTGATGACTGGAGGATAAAAGAACTTTCAAATTATGAAAATGGATAGGACAATACCATAAACTTTTGATACATCATATCATCTTTGCGTATCAACATGCATAATTATTTAATTTTATTTACTTTGCTTCTAAAATCTACTTACATTGGAATAATACATTTGGAAAATTATTAGATGAAAAGAAAGTTGAAAGATCATTAAGTTAAATAATTTTTTTTTATTTAATAAAATTTAGGACTTCCTTACAAAGCGACTTCACTAGGGAAATAAGTAAACTTAATATGAAGGTAAGATTTTATTGTTCTTCATATTAAATTCATTTTGTTTATTACTAATTTAGTAATATTTGTTTATTTATTATTCATATAAATGACTAATATCCTTGGATGAAAGATCTTTTCTTTCAACAATAGAGACAATACATAGATGACGATCTTATAAAATGGAATTCCCTCAAAAGGATTCGATATTACAAAAGTCTTCATTTATACTTATATCATTTAATTTAAATTTAGTTAGCTAGAGTTATTATAATCTTTGAAATGATAAAATGTTATTATTTTGTTTTACAATCTATTAAATATTGTTTATGTTATGATACATATCTACTATGGGAATATGGGAAGGTATCATTTTAAATTTTATATACTAATGTAGTAGAAATGTATGTAAAGCACTCATAATAATAAATTTTGTTACATAAAGATAAATTTAAATTGTTGTCAGTTAATAAATATTGTTAAATTTTTTTATTTTAAGAAATTCTCTGATTTATTTAAATTTATTTTATTTTCATAATAAAATAAGATTGAATACACATACCTATATATATATCATCCTGACTTAACATCATGATAATTTGGTTGAAAGTAATTTTGATAATCTATTGAAATTATATTAAGTATTATTATTGCCACAGAATATTGATGGACCCCTGAAGAGAGTTATGTACAAAATTCACCCTGAGTTTGAATACTGAGCATAATGGAATAATCAAGAGAGGTGAAGATTGGATGAACCGGTCTAAGTTGTATCTAAATTAAATATTTAATATTAAATTATCTTATATGAAATAGATTCAATCATAGAATGGCATCCTATATGAAGACCATAGGTCCAACTATAGTTAGATGCGTTCACCCTCATTCCTCAAGGGAATGCGGACCATTACAATAATTTAAATATATTGCTATAATATAATATCATTTATGGAGCAAAATATGCTTTAGCATTGCAAATTAAGATTACTAAGCTCCAATTCCGGAATAGACTTATTGCATCAAACTAACAACAGCTTAAATAGTTATATGATTAAAATAACTTTCATACCTTAAAATAAAGAGAATATATAGAAAGGAATAGAAATTTAATTAATATTGAATTGTAAAATACAAAGTTTAGAGCCTAATACAGTTGATGAAATGTAACTAATGAAACCATATTCTATATGATTGTCTTACTGTAGCTTTTAAATAGTTGGCTGAAATAAAAATTTGGTTGGTTGATATTTATAACATCACTATGTATATATGGGTGCATAAGTAAAATAATTATTTAACTTTATAAATAATCAAAATACTTACTAATTCTTCTAAAGAAGTTAACTCGCCAAGTGTTGCTCCAGATATTAAAGTTGACAAATTATTAATGATTTGTTGAGCTTTAAATCTACAATATTTCAATGTAAAGACATAATAAAATTCATAAAAAACAATACTCAAATAAATATCTGTAAATGAAGTCTATAAGTATTTTAGCATAATGTATAATAAAAAAATTATTAGAAATTATAATTGACAAATAAAAACAGCACCTGGAGTTTCCTTTAGCAGTGTTAATATAAAGTCTTTTATAAGCAGCAACGACAGCATCTTTGATTTTTGCTTCTTTTGACCAAATTAAAACCAGCATACGTCGAATTCCTGCAACTGCATTAGATACTCCAAATTCAGTAGCAGTTACAAAAAAATCAATTGCTTCTAAAACATCTGTTAAAGTGTTAGAACCAAGCAACAGAGCAATCACAGGAACTGCTACTTGTATTAAAGAAGCAAAAGCAACAGTATCCTAACAAAACAAAAAAAAATATTCTAAACATTTTCAAAGTTAAAAATAATTCATAATAGATAGTTGAATGATATATAAAATGATAATGCATGAAAATTAACATTGCTTTTTTTCTCATTATCAATCTCCACTCTCCAAAGCAAAATACAACAGATATTAGTGCAAATTTTCATAAAAGGATAGAGCATATGGATTTCTTTAATAGAAAATACTGCTGTCTAATGTTAAATATAAGATCAAGAAGTCATATAATACATTATTTTAATATAAAATAAGTTTATTATTTACAGTAAAATTGTATATACACGTGCTTGCAGAATGTATATATTGAAATATTCCATAGGACTATGTATTTCATGTATGCATATATTGAAGTATGTATGTATAAACAAATTTTATTTTAATTTTGATTTAAATAAAGAAATCAATGAATGTATTTAAAGGTATTTTATTATTATTTTATTTAAATACATTGTGCATCTTTTGTTTAAATAAAGTAAATTTTATAAGATTATAATTTAAAGGTTAATTTATTTATAATTATATAAAATATGTTTTATTAAATCAATTTTGTTATATGTAAAATATTGATTTATAAAGAACTGATGTTGATAGTTTGTGAAATATTTTAATTATAAACTAACAAATAATCTATTATTTTGTTGGAGTGTAATCAATGATAACTTTCTTAAAATAAGGAATGCTGGGATCACATGCAGTATTTCCTTTTCCTTGGCAGACAATTTTTTTTTTACAAAAAAGAAATGTTTGCCAAAATTTTCACCACAAGTGGAAAATTTTATCTTTTCATCCCATTATTTCCTGCTGAAAACATATATGATTATATCAATGTTAACATTACCATTATTATTATTTCACAATTATTAGAGGTCTGAAAATAGAATGCCTCAAAATAGTCTATTATTTGTAGTTTCTACCAACATCTCTTAATAAAATCACTGATGGTAACAAGACTTGCATTAGATAAATAAATAAATAAGAAGAATAAAAATAATATATATATACAAATGATCAAATATCCAACATATAAAATTATTTGTCCACAATGTTGTTATAGATATATACTTAATACAATAATCAATCTAAATAAAATTGAAACAACCAATCAATTACATTTATAATTATTTAATTATCAACCCGGATTTCATCTCTTATTGAGACCTTTTCAAGATATAGTTTTATACATCACGTGATCTATCAATTACATTTACTCCACCTATTTGACCTTATTCTCTCTTTAACAATACAATAACATTATACATATAAATAAATGACATAAAATAAAAATACATTAAAAAATAATTTTTAAGCTATATAAATATCTATACATATATTTTTATATACCTTTATAAATAAATATTCTACTCCCCCTCCCCCCTTTTAAAAACTCATTCACAATTCTACCATAATTTTTAAATCTTCTAATGATCTAATAATGCCCATTTTCCACATAATTCTGCTGGACCTTTAACTATATTTACACATCTATCAAAATTTTTCTGAATGTAGTTTCATAACATATTATCTTTCGATAATCTTTAATATGTTTTTAACTAATATTCTTCTCACGCTCCACTTTATGACCAGTATGTACATAATGTATATATAGTCCTGACATAATATCTCTCCTATTAAATGCTCTATCATGTTCCTTTCCTCTATCACATATTGTTAATCACGTCTGCCCTATGCATACTTTATTATAACTTCTACTCAATTTTATAGATGATTCTTCCCTTACCATTAATATCATTTATAATATTTGTATTACATAACCACTACCCAAAGACTTATTAATTTCTAAAGGTATTCTTACATTATCTGATAATTTCTCTCTTACTAACTTCTTATACACTTCCCTTATATATGGAATAGACATCCATTTACAATCTTTATATTTATTCTTATCATACTTATTTCTACAAATAGGATAAATGTTAATAATAGTAAGGGAGGAATTGTTTATAAAATTGAATGTGGAAATTGTAATAAGATATATATAGGACAGACAGGATGAACAATAAGTGATAGAGGAAAGAAACATGATAGAGCATTTAATAGGAGAGATATGGTCAGAAGCATATATACATTGTTTAGATACTGTTCATAAAATGGGGTGTAAAAAATATTAGTTATAAAACATATTAAAGATTATCGAAAAAAATGTTATGAAACTGTACATGATCACCATTTCTTACGCTTGCTCATAACTGTTATTAAAACAGGTAAAACTCTCCATACAGTATTGTCACTCAGCCACAAGCTAAAAACTAGTCTGGGTATATTGGATGAGTAGGTACTAGATAGGGATTTTATGCACAAGCCTTCTGGCATCCATTGATTACTCTGGCTTGCATTGATTGGCAATACTGTATGGAGAGTTTTGCCTGTTTTAAACTTTGTTCATTCAGAAAAATTTGGATAGATGTGTAAATACAGTTAAAGGTCCAGAAAAATTATGTGAAAAATAGGTATTAGATAATTGGAAGATTTAAAAATTAAGATAGAATTGTGAATGTTTATAAAGGGGATGGAGAGAGTAGAATATTTATTTATATAGGTATATAAAAATATATGTATAGGTATTTATTAGTTTAAATTTTTTTTTAATGTATTTTTATTTTATGTCATTTATTTATATGTATAATGTTAATTGTATTGTTGAAGGTAGAATATCAAATAGGTGGAGTAAATGTAATTGATGTCATGTGATATATAAAACTGTATATCTTGAAAAGGACTCAATAAGAGATGAAAGCCAGTTGATAATTAAATAATTATAAATATAATTGGTTGGTTGTTTCAATTTTATTTAGATTATTATATTAAATAAAGACAATTTACGAATTTAAATTTTTCTTTTATTGAATATTATCCCTATTATGGACATTTTCTATATTTATTACTTATTGTAATATAATCATTATCAGTTCTTGAATAATATTTAAATGTTTAATTTGATATGTATATTTTTTTATAAATTTTTTATTGATGAAAAAAAAATTTTAAATAATATTTATATAGATTTGAAATGTAACATAAACATAAAATACTGTTTTACTTTGATCATATTAAACATATTAAGTATTTGAACATCACAAACTAAAATAATAAGTATTGATGCATAATAATATTTAATGATTAGGAATTATTTGATTTATATGTGGAAACTGCTTGATGTTGCACGAATTGACACATTTAAAATTTTGGTAAGTTGGAAATATTTAGTTTATGATATAATATTGATTCCAAGTATAACTTCCTATAAAGTTTATTGTGTTATCAATTTGCTCTTTATTAAATATTTTGCTAAGGGCATGAGTAAATCAATTGTGTATTTTTAAGTACAGCTCCTTGATGAATTAGTACATACATTCTCTAGATATTTTATGTGTTTTATAAATGATATTTAATACTTTACTGCTGTTACCTTAATTTGTTTCCAGATGAGTCATTTTTATTTCATGTTTGTAATAACTTTCACCCATTGCTCCTTTCTTTAAGTATTCATTGCAATGGTTACCTCAATAGTGATTATATATCAATGCTATTTGTGTTGGATTTATCTTTATGAGGATTTGTCAATCATGTTTACATTTGTCGATTTCTAAGATATGAATTTTAAATATTGTTGATCATAATATCAATGGTATCATTTTATTTTCAATTAAATTTTATTTACTAACCATCGATTAATTTTGAATCTTTGTTTATTAATATTAAATAATTAGAGGGGATTTGAACCCTGATTTTCAAGCTCCCTTCAGTCATCCACTCCATTTCATACAACTGATACACATGAATACTGATCCAGACCAACAGATGAATACTGCTTCAGCACAAAATACATATATTAAAAATCTTTTTTTTTTTTTTTCAAATATATGTAGACATGTGTATCAGTTATATAAGATGTAGTGGATAACTGAAGGGAGCTTCAGAGTCAGGATTCAAATACACTCTAATTACATCTAGCTTAAGTATATACTTCTATTTAAATTTTACAGATTCAGTCTGTATTCTGCCCATTCCTGTTCTGTGTATTTAAATAATCTTAAGGTCCAACATATTAGAGGTCAGAATGATAAACGGTCAACATGGGTATGACAGCAAAATTGGCAAACAAGGATTTTGAACATGCCATCATCAGATTTTCAATGATATGGATGGCTGAAGAGTTGGAGAGTAGAGAAGCTTAAAGCCTATCAATTAAAATTTGAAGATTTGCTATCTTAATATAAACTGAGCACTGATTATATATATGTGTAAAAGATGTTCTGGACTAAATGATGTTTGCTGCTTCAGCACAAAATATCTATATTGGAGATCATTTAATTTGTTCGCGTATATGAGGTCAGGTGTATCGGTTGTAAAAGATGGAGTGGATGACCTAAAGGAGCTTGAGAGTCTGGATTCAAATCCCCTCTAATTGCATCTAGCTTAAGTATATACACTATACTTGTATTTAAATATTTAATATTAATATATAAATAAAAGGGAAAATAAATGTATTACATTATATAAAGGATAGAGTTTTGATCTCTAAAACCACTGGACTATTAAAAGAAAAACAATTTTGCGTAATTGGTGAGTTTAGGTATTTGTGTGACCTTGTTAGAAATTTTATTTTTTTCTAGGTATACTTCATTAGTCCGGGATATTATATAATATTTTAAATAAGGAAAAAATCTAAATGTTTTGTCTAGGGGCACCTTCTAGCAAGTGTTACACAAATTGTACCAAACTACAATATCCATTACAATATAAATTAATAATTTTACTAAGCCTAAATAAAAAATGGCTACTAAATATATAACACTAAGAATGTAATAACTTTCTTTTATGGAGAAATTAATATTGAGGCTCAAAGCATAACAATAATTCAAGTCAGATCACAATAAAGTCATTTTAATGCTTATAAATAATACTCACTTTCTTATATCAATTATAATTTATAATTTATCACACAAAATATTAGCATTGATACAAAAAAAATCCACATGTTATTTCCAAGTTTGTTAAATAATTTTATTGAGATCTGATTTGTGAATCATTGGTGTACAGTCCATGTATGCGAAGAGACATTGCTTCCATTTAATAATTACATCCTTTTTATATAACATTTTCATATTTATATTCTATAAATTTTCTCAAACTTTTTAGACATGAAAAAATAAAAAAATCAAGTGCTTGTTTATTATTCTAGCTTGTTGAATGCTATATAACCGTTTTTTCTCAGATAAAATTTCTCACATTGTCACATTTTTGTTTCATGGAAGTAACTAATTAAATCAAATCCATACAATATTAAAAAGTTATGTAATTGTTTAACCATTGAGGTATGACAATTGTTCAAAGATATTGGTAACATCTTAAGTTTATTTTCTCTCATGAAAACAATTATCTAGTTATATCCATAAAATAATACAGTACAGAGTTATACTGACAGTAGTGTGACCACAGTTCAAAGATATTTGTAATAGCTTATATAGAATCTTTTTCCATTTCCAGAAAAATTTATTTAATATAGTACAATAAATTTTCTATTATCATTCAAGTATTATTAAAAATACTATTACTAAAGTTATAATATATCAGTAAGATAAGGTAAGAGTAATACTTCAATCTACTCTTTACTTCACATGCTGTATATTTTTATAATAATATATTGTAATACTATTTTAAGCATAACTTCAAGAATTGGTAATGAGCATACTAAAGGATTTTATCAGTTTATGAGTCTATAGCTGCTACTTTGCAGACCAACAGTAACATTTCTTGTTGATTATTGTTCCTTCACACATATATATCTACCAAACAAGACATGAGCTCAGTGGGCTATTTCCATTTGTTTAGACTGGTCAACTAACCTAGACCTATTACAGCATGATCTTATGACTTTTTTGAGATATGGCCAGAAACCCAGGTTCAAATCCTCATTCTTAGATGATCATAATTCCATCAAGCACCAAGCAGTAACTTGCCAACACACTAGTACCAGGAGTCTCCAAACTGATCAATATAGACCCCAAGGGGTCAATATGATATTGAGAGGGATTGATTCAGACTCAGGAGTCAATGGAAAAAATTAAAAATCACTAATATAATAAATAACTAAATTGTAACGATTTAATTTTAAAATTAATTTTGTTATATATAAAAAGGGAATCTCCAACTACAACAGTCACGCTGACCATGTTAGTCAATTCTACTAACTTTATTAAAAATTGTATTATAATACAACTCACTAGATATAAATATAATCTAAAAAATAATAAACATTGTAAAATAAACAATCTAAAAATCACATTAGTGTTTTTTTTTTGTCATATCATAATTATGTTAATAGTAAAGTGGAAGCAGTCAATAAAAAGTTGAGAAATTCTTGAAGGGATTGACAGTCAAAAAAATTTGGGGATTCCTGTATTAAATGTATACACAACATTGCACAATTTAAATATTTAATTTCAATCCCTTATTAAATTGAGGAAATACAAGAATAAGAATTTTTAAAAAAGGTTAAATTTTAAACTCAATTATAGTTTATTTCAGACAGTACTAACCAATATTAAATATGTCAACACTCTCCCCATTAAATGATAAACTTACTATAATTTCTCAATATAAATAAAATACGATCAATAAGGCATTTAATATCTTGATTTTTAATAATTTCAAATATTTTAAATTTTTCTCCCCTTCCACCACATGCCTGATTTAATTGAGGTTTTAATTAGAAGCATATTAAAAAAATTGATATGTAAATTTCATAATATATATATATCCATTATTATACTCAGTTCATCAGAAATATGTAAACAATATAAAAACATAATAACACCATAAAATGGTAGTAATCACAATTAAATAAATATTAGTTACATAATTTCATACATTATTATTCTGTCATGTGATATATATATATATCAAATCAGTCTCTTACTGAGTTCTTTCATTAATATAAGTGCTTATGTTTCATTCATAAATTTCTGATTTTTTTATATTTTTTCGATTTCTAACAAACCTAAGACAGTTTTTTCATTCATAGTTTCTCAATCAGTTGATACCCTTTAAGTTTCAATTAATATTTCAGGCTTTCCATAAGTACAATCATAAGTTCTTTTTTTCCCCTTCTTTTCTCAGGCTGGTCACAGATGGAAAATTCTATCTTTCCTATATTCACTGGATAAAATTTTGGAGAGACAGCAACTGCCATACTAATCTCTTGGCATCAATTCATTTTCTTTTGTTAGTAGAGCTGGATTTTATAACTTTCTTCTTTTATGAAGCAACATACTGGTGCAAAGACAAATACATGTAGAGTATGAAGCACGAACTATTAGTTGCATTTGGTATTTTGTACTCTTTTTAATGATACTAAGAATATTCTTCTCTTGCTACACTCAGTTAGATAGGCATGTTCCGATTTAAATTAATTATCTCAGCCAATTTATAATTAATATTACAGATTTAAAAAATACATTAAAAAAAAAACATACTTTAATCTCAAACTGTCTATCTTATCTCTTGTAATTAAATAATTTGTTTAAAGCTCAAAAGAAACATAAAGCAGCAATAAATCATCTTCAGTTCAAATATTTGGTTTGATTCATAATGTGATTCACAATTCTATCTAACACATTTAATAGCCATTGTATATTTTCAGGCTTATTAAAATTATTACAATGTAAATCTTAAACATTATCTGAAACTATAAACTGATTTGATTAATACTTTTAAAAATTCACTGGTAATATAAAGTTTCACTCAGGTTCAAGTGTCAATGATTTATTTATTTACGATATAACAACATGGTAGTTAGATAAAGGGTACCATTTGGTCTATTTCTTATCTAACTAAATATAAATTAACATCGATACAAGAAAATGGATAATATTTATGAATTTGTTAACAATAACTTCATTGGAATTTGATTTATAAATTAATATTATTATTATAATTTGCATACCAGAGGTTACTTTCTTCATAAAATGATAACTTTTTCATAACTATACTTCTATAAACTTTTAAATATATAGATATAGTTTATAGCTAAAATAGGTAATCAATATATAAATAGTATGTAAATAATTTCATAACTTTATGTTTCTTATTGACAAATCCATATAATATTAATATCATTTATGTTCTTTATTAATTTTACAATGCTTTTTACAACCGACTATTGACAGGTTCGACTATGCCAGCAATCTCCTTCAGCACTTCTACTTATATTTTCAAATCTTAATTGCTATCTATTCAAACTTTTAAATTTTAGTTATATTTAGTAGGTCAATAGTGGGTTGTAAAAAGCATTGTAAAAGTAATAAAGAATGTAAATGATATTAATATTAAATAATTTCAAATATTATTGAAGAATATATCCTAATAAAAAAAATTAGGAAACATTATATACTACAATTCATTAGGAATATTCATAATAATTTTATCTTAAAGGCATAAAGTAGAAAGCTGCAAAATAAAAACCCAAGACATTATTTGAAATTATTTAGGTTACTACAAATGAGCCAGCAAATCATCATGATAATGGATGATAAACCGAGAATTTAGTATTAATATTATATAGTCTATCCATCTGATGTTGTTTCATAGTACTTAGCAATGAGAAAAATCAAGAAAAAATAGTGAACACACAAAATATATATTGAATAAAAATGAGCAAAAGAAGTTCACACGTAAAATGAGTACTAAATAAATGAAAGCAAAAGGTAATTTTAAGTGAAAATAATAGATGGCAAATCAAATTGAGGTATAAGATCAAATAACAAAACCATAAGAAATGAAAATCCAAAAATAAATTCATTCATGACATCAAGCCTATCAAATAAAAGCATAAAATTCAATAAATTTTCAGCAAGCAAAAAAAAAAAAGAAGTAATCGTTAAAATTAAAACTTGATATTATAAAACTGGAGTCAATTCTCTTCTCATGCATGACAGATCTGCATCATACATTTTATTTGTTATGAATATATATTTTTTGTTAAATAATTGATGTTGTTTTGATAAATTATTATTTTTATTACAAAATATATTTTTTTATTTTACGTTATATACATTTATAGCATAAATTCAAGAATTATGGATATTTTATTTTTTCTTCATTAACTTTTTTTTGAAACTTAGAATTTTCATTATAACATTCTCACACAAGATAAGGATTGTTTTTATTTGCTTTTAGCACCTTGTGAAGGAATGTAATCATAAACATATAACCAAAGATATGAAAAAGATGTATGATCCCCAAGATGCACATTTTGTGCTATACCAGCACTTATCAATTGTCCCAGATCGCAATCTCATATATTTATCACTGTTCAATATATATATAGATAGTCATTTACTACAGATTAATTGATAAGTGTCAAACTTACTGTGCTCACTACTTTCACACAAATCATTTGAAGGAAGTATATTAATAATTTTTATTAGTCATTCATTAAACTAGAGATTATTCACTTAATGAATAATATTTCTATAAGGTAATTTTCATTACATCACTCTCACACAAGATAGGGACTGGTTTCTATTCGCTTTTAACACATTGTGGAGGGGTATAATCATAAACATATGATCAAAAACATGTGAAAAAGATGTATGATCTAAGATGCACAATTCGTGCAAAATCAACACTCATAAGTTGGCCCAGATCACAATGTCATACACATAGTTATCATTGTTCAGTATATATAGATAGTCAATTACTACAATTTAATTAATTTGTCAAACTTACTGCCCTCACATCTTTGACAAAAACACATGGTAGAAGTAGATTAATAATTTTTATTAATCTTTTGGTAGAGTAGAGATTATCTACTTAATGAATATTTCTCTAATGTAATTTCCACTACACTATTCTCTTGCAAGGCAGGGACTGGTTTCTATCCCCTTAAACCAGTCCCAACCTTGCATGAGAATGGTGCAGTGGACACTGCAGAAATATTATTCATTAGAATTACATTAACAATATAAAATAAATACTTATATACAGTTGATATTTAAAGTGATTTTTTAAGCTAACACAATAAAACTAGAATAAATATTAAATAACATTGATATAAATGCTGGAAACAAAATATTTAAAAAAGTCATTATCAAAAAAAAAAAGATTTATACATATTTTTATAATATACATAAATTAAAACTAAAAGTATAAAATTCCACTATAGAAAACTGTTTCAAACAAATAGAAAAAAAAAAACTAGCATGAAAATAGATAAATTGACAAACAAAAAAAAGGTGCTAGTATTATAGACAAAGACGCCGTTCGATGGCACCATTTTCACGCTAAAACTATAAAATATGAACATTCCCAGGCTGTTGATTTTAATCATTTTGATGTGTTTTTTGTAATGTGAAAATAAAAACAAAACAAAATCGTCTTTTTTAAATATTATTTTTTATTAACATATACAAATTAAATGATAACAATAAATGTAAAATAAAATCAACAAATTACAATTTGATTCGTGTTTTTTATTTTGCTTTATTAGAAAAAACAATTTTCTATCGGATATTTTTTTAGTGGGGTTACGACTTTTTTGTTGTTGTTGTTGTTTAAAAAATCATAATCGGAATAAAAAGTAAAATTTCTTAGTCTTACTTTTAAATTTTAATTTTTACAGACAAACAGATATTATTGTGTTACCGCTATTTTTTACTTTTTTAGTCTTCGTTTTACATTTTAATTTTTTTACAGAGAAACAGATATTACCACTATTTTTTATTTCAAATAGAATGACAACAAAAAGTAAAAGTTGTTAGGGTTAGGATTAAGTTTAGGGTTAGTTTTAGGGTTAGGGTTAGCTTTAGGGCTAGTTTTAGGGTTAGGTTTAGGGTTCTGTTGTTTGTAATGCTAAAATAAAAAATATCTAAATCGTACTTTTTGTAAATATTTTTTTTTATTAACATATATAAAATAAATGATAACAATAAACATAAAATATATTCAACAAAGTATAACAGTAGTCAAAGAAAAGAAAGTAAAAGTTTCTTAAACAACAACAAATATATATATATATAATGTCTTCTTTACTTATTAACCATGTTTATAATATATGCTTTTTATGAAATTTAAAAAAGGAGTGTAGAATTGTACTTTTCTTACTGGATATTTTTGTGTTACCACTATTTTTTACTTCAAAAATAAACACACGGTAGAATATTGTTTGTCTCGTGGAATATTACGAGCAGTACATTACTTGACGCGTTACCTAATTCCAACTCACTTTACACATATATCTTGTCAACATTTTCCCACTTAAAACTTCAATACAGTACAGTGTAAAAAGTCTGATAATTATTACTTTAGAAAATCTGAACATTTCAATACTTTAAAATAAAAAAAAATTCAATCAAAACATTTCCATCCAATTCAAATACACATACCTTCTCACCAAGCCGTAACAATTGTATAAACTGTGAGAATTCGCCAAATTTATTTGCTGCGATGCGACATACATGCTGTACTACAACGCAACATAGCGGCCTGCAATCTATCGTACAACAAAAAAGTTGTATTATAGAAAACACGGGTTCGAACATGTCGGCCGCGGAAACAGCACTTTAATGTGTTTTAGCACAAAAACGGCGCCATCGAGTGGCGTCTTTGTCTATAAGACTACAACCAAAAAAAATTATTCTATACTTAACACTTTGTGGAAAAAAAGTTGTATAATTTGTGTGATAACTAATTTAATTATTCTGAAATTCTTAAAAGTGTTAAACTATATTAGTATGAAAATGACTCCAGATATATTTATAAATTATTAATTGATTATTTCTTCAACAATATGAAATGATATTAATCTACAATGTTTGATATGCATTAACTATTTTTATAAATCAATATGATTCATTTCAATATTGCAAAAGGAAAATAATATTTATCTTCATAAATTTAATATATACAGATGAAAAAAGAAAATGAATTAACTATTAGATGAAAATTTGATTTTAATTTTAACATTATTTTAAAATAAATAAATTGTTTTCTTATTTAAAGCTTATACAAACTTTTGACATTAGTTTACATATGTATACATGACTAAATAAAATACAAATATAAAAAACAACAACTTTAAATTAACTTAAACACTTTGACTAATTCAAGATAAATTTAATAAAATTATAGTTGTCATACAAATTCATTAAAACAATAGTAGTTGATACTAAGACAGCACTTCACTATTAAAAGCATTCTTAAATTTTCAAGATTTGATATTGAAATTTTCCTTCCCAAGAAAGCAGATTATTTTATCTATCAAATAATTAATTAATTAGATAATTAAAAAAGTTTCTATGAGATGAAGAGTCTTTGAGGCCATAATTCATCTGTAATCTTATGATTGCAAAAGATTCAGTTCTTATAGGTTTTTTTATTGGAGATATTAAAAGATAATTTTAATATCTGATTTAGCTTTGTTTCATCATCTTTCATAAATTGTTGAAAAAAAAGAGCAAGTATTCATTTACTGTGTTAATGTTTTATCACTGTTATTCTACAACTTACATGATTTATCAAATGATAAAAATCTTTGATCATTATAGTTACAATGAAAAACTTTGGCAAAACAATATTATTCCTATATTGATAAGAGAAAGTTCAAGAAACAAATGCTTCATAACATTTATAAAGCTGTTAGATTGTTTTATACTCCATATGTGTATTTCATTCCAAATTTTTATGAAATAAACATTATATAATACAGCATTTAAGTCTCTAATAGTAAGTTCATTAATCATGTTAGTATATATCATTCCCTATTTATTGACAAAAGATATCTTGGAAGCATGAACAATATCTGAGTTAAAAATATATACTACATACTGACATAAAATTGAGACTCTTGGCTATTTTTTATGTACAATTTTGGACTAATATATTGTGCAAAAGAATTAGGATCCATTATTCTAAAATCATTCTGAGTGTTCTCATAACCCTAAAAGTTGGACGACTGATGTATCTGTCCCAGAGATATGTTGACATAGTTTGACTTGCATAGTTTGCTATTGTTCATTATGGTATATATCTTTAATAATTGAGTTAGATTTTTATTTTGTAGTAAAAAAAAAAGTGAATGAGGATTAAATGATGGTAAGACTTTACACTTTATTATATAAATATTTCCTCAAAATTTTACTTTTAGTGTTGTATTTTATTTATAGAAACAAAAAAAGGAATATAATAAAAAAGTATTTATATTGCCAATAAATTATAGAAGGAATACTAACAATATTCAAACATTATTTTAAACTCTCAATAAGTTTTAAAATAATTCACGATTATTAATCATAGTTCAATGTGGACTGCTGTCACAGAGATATGCTGACCTTTCAATTGCCCTTCATTGCAGTGATAACATCTTGCTAATCTTAAAATGTTGTTTCATTATTTATATTCTTCCAAAAGTAAATGAAATACAAAGAATTATAATAAAATACAAAAAAAAAAAAACCTTAGTCGCTCTATTCATCCATCATCAGTATAGAAGTAAGAATATAACTACAAATATATATATGGTCATATTTTATAACATTATAATAATTATACAGATAGTTGATCGAAAGCTCATTTCATTTTTAAACACTCAAATTGAGCACAAACATTCCATTTGAATGATACAAGTTTTACTCTTTTTTTTTATTAATATTTTATAGATATTTAAGAACTTCAGCTCTTAGGTCTATTACTCTTATTACTGCATCATATCATACAAGATATTCTAACACAGGCAGACTGCCATTATTCTGAACCGCATTAATTCAAATTCTTCTATTTTATGAACATTTTATCATAAATAACATGGCATTGCAAAAATATACACAAAGATTATTATTTCCATAGTGCATACAAAAATGAAAAAGCAGAATTGTTAAAAAAAATCCAGTTAAAATGTGTTTACCCATATGTTATATGAATATCTACAATATATATTGACTTTTAACTGCATACACCATATAAAACCAAAAATTTGCATTTCTATGCTAAAAAATTATTTTCAATATAAAAATATGGCAGGAAAAATATAGCATGAGTATTTAATACATAATATATTTTTATAAAGAAGTTAAACTTATTCTTAAGTTGTATAAAATTCACAAATGTACATGATATCCAAAAGCAAAAATTTGCAGTTCTACATTTAAAAGTTATTTTCAACGTAAATGATAGAAATCCAGAAGCACCTTTCTACACTATTGTATTAACCAAAATAAAATATTTTTAAAATATTTTTATAAAAAGTAAAACATATGTTTATATTGATAAAATTCACAACTGCATATGCAAGTCAATAGTCAAAAATATGTGATTTTATCTTAAACATTTATCATCAAAATATAAATAGAAAAAGAATACACGTGAAGCAATAACTTTTATATATTAATCCAGTTTCAGAAATAACTTAATAATTAATACACATTTTTATTATGAATTTTTTGTTTCATACAAATGCAAAATTTCTTTCCAATCAAATAAATGTAAGTAGGTAATGAATTTAAATTTGTTTAATGCAATATTTATTACAATACTAATTACCCATCATTTTATAAGATTTGTTAGAGTATTGAATTGGTTGTATTTAGAAATAAAAATTACTTTGTAATCAAATAAATACAGTATAAGTAATGAATTTAAATTTATTTATTTTTTTATTAAATTACTTTTTTATAGTGAATATTTGCTAGTAAGTTAACTTTTAAATTAAGCTAATACATTATATTTGATTTTTAGACTTTTCATTTTATCATTATGATTACAGATATATTTAATTGAATGACTTCAATCACTTTTGTAAATTTCATGAATATATGAAAGGTTTTGGAATAATGTCTAGTACAATGTGTACATGTAAAATGGGAATTATTATACTGTGATTTATTAAAATAATACTTATTGCAAAAATATATATGCTAAATTAATAATATTTTTTCTCAAGCAGAAATATATCTAAATTATTTTTCTAATCTTTTTTTTCATTTTCACAGACAAAATGATTGTCTTCAGCAATCAAAATGTTTCTAATTAAACAAGAAAACTTTTCTGATGATTTTATTATAATTTTCAGTTCAGAACAAATGACAGATAGAAACAACAATTTTTTTTCAGATTTAAAAGAAATGCAAATAAGCATAGTAGTCATATCATACCATCTTTGATTTCAAACGCATATTATGAATGCCAAATTTCTTAATACTATGTGTTTTAACACCACACTTATATAAAGATGTGTGTGGAAGCTTGAAAATTTGGGTTCAAATTCCCTCTAATTATATACAGATGTTGAAACCATGTATAACAACCATATATATATATATTGTAATGGTCAGACTCTGTATATTTCGATTATTTATATTTATATTCACTGCTTAGGGAACCAGGAAATAGATCAGCAAATATATTTTTTTATACATATATATTTAAATAAGCTTTGAAAATATTTTCTTTCATCTGATAATGATGACTACCACACAACCATTGTTTGCAATACGAGGCTAAATCCCATAATACATATGTTACTCCTGAAATGGACATGGAATAAATGTGCAATACTAGACAATATTACATTAAAAAAGATAATACACTATTTAAACCAGTAAAAAAACATTCGTTTATTGCAAATGTTATAATTGTCAGACAAATATAATTTTCTTTTTTTGCTTTTCAATAAAATAATTTCTCCGATCTCTTTTTTTCCCTTTTCTTTTTTTTTTAGTTTACACACTCAGTGAAAAACAATAGTTATTTATAAAGTGTCCACAATTTATTTTGATTAATTTTCATATATTAATCTTTCAATTAAATCTTATAATAGAACTTTTTTTTTATGCTTGAGCACATTTTCCACAGAGTAACCTCGGTCTTTAATAAATTCAAATATAACAATATATATGGCCACCCCTTATTAAATATTATATTTATTTATATCATAAGCTTCATAACATAGTTGCACACATATATATAATATGAGATAATTATAACTAATACATCTTTCTTACAATGATAATTCTAGGGAGTGTCCATTTTAAATCCAAACCTCAATTTAACAACAACACAACTTATTATATGAGGCGGTTCTTTGAATCCAACTCCAATTTTCTAGTAATACTCCTTAATTAAGTGAGGTAGTCCTTTGGATCTGACCCCCAAATTTACAGAAGTGTGAATAAATCTATTAAATAGATATAGCATACAATAAACCATTCAACAGAGATCTAATAATTTCATGTACATAATAACTTTTAACATACAAAAAAATTTAAATCACAGTAATTAATCAAAAGGAGAGCTAATTTACATACAAATGGATCTAATTTCCAAAATAAACCTTTAACGTAAAAATACCAATAATTATTTTATATTCAACTTTTTTTTTTAGTACTTGGATACTTAAATATTTTATAAGCATGCTATTTGTTTTAAAGTGAATCAATATATCTTTGATTTTTTCAAGCATTAATAAATCATAAGATAAATATAGTAAATATAAAATAATGTCTCTATCTTTTTTTTTTACAAATATTTTCTTTTTTGTAATTTCAGTGCTTTAAAACGCAAGTAACTTTTTAATTTAAAACTTTCACTTACTGTTTTAATAATCAATAATATAACATATAGTTTGTTAGAATTAAATATAAAGTAAAATAACATTAAAATGATTGATACATTACAATAACAGTCTAAACAGTTTTTTTTTTTTTTTTTTTTACAAAGCAAAAGTTCTGCAGCTCAAGTTTGATTTATCTTGCTTTGGCAAATATTAATTCCATTTGTAAGTTACCATAATGTGCTTTAACAATCTATTGTCTTTGAAATTTGAACTTTAAGCATTAAGTCTTCATTTTAATTACATTTGTTTGAAAAATAACATGGCCAGTGCTGTCAACGATCCAGGATAGATTTCAGCAGTGCAGCTTAAATAAAGTGAAAATTCAGATTGCTTGATTAAAACATAAATCGAGAAAAACTGCCCATATATAAGTTTTTGACATCTTGTTTATAACAAGCTACACTTGTTTTTAACATCTCTGATCTTGTTTTTCACAGACATCTTATTTTTAAGTTCATTAATATCTTATATATAATACCTGATTTTATTTTAATTACAAAATTTTTAAAACACTTTTATTATTTAATTTACTGAACTTGCAAATCAATGTAATTACTAAATTGTTTGAATTTTTATCCTTGTTTTCAAATCTTATATCAAAACAGGCTAAATCTTTTTTTTATTCACTTATTTAAAATCTATTTCTTAACTGAATTGTTTTGCAATACCATCCATTCATTCTTTGATAAGAGAAAGTTTTAACATAATTTATATAATTTACAAGTTTCTCTTAGTTTTAAACATTTTTAAACAACCTATTAATTACATTATTTAATACCTATTTTTTGCTTTTGAACTATTTTATATGGAAATCTTTAAAACTTTGAAGCATTCCACAACATGTGGAAGATCCCATAGCTGTTAGTAAAATGAATAAGATATTATTTATTTGTATATACAAATATAAAAATTAAAATATGAAAAAATACATTTTTAATTATATACACAAAAAGAAATTACAAACACTTAAAAAAGAAAATTGCAAAATAAATTAGTATAGATATATTTAAAAACCAAATCTAAAAAGGTAAATAACAAGTAGTTATAAAAAATTACAAAATAAATTAATGGAGACACTTCAAAAAATAAATAAAATATCCAAATGTTACAGTTTCACTTTTTTTATTTTGAATTAAAATTTTATTAACATTATGTTATTAAAATAATAAAATCTATTTACATGTTATATATAAAGCACCATTACCTCCAAATACTGAACCAAAACCTGCTGTTTGGAAACTTCATTAAGAGTCTCAGGAATGTTCTCTGTAGAAACCTCTTTCAATTCAGAATTTTCTGAGCTTTCCACTGAATTGTCCAGTAATTTGGACTTTGAACCTTAATAAAAAAATAATAATAATAATAAAATTGTGCTTACAAAACACATAAGAAATAAAAATTATTAAAAATTAAAATGTAATTTTAAGAGAGCATATATGAAGTAAAAAATAAAAGTCATTTCAGATAAGAAAAAATGTTTATAACTTATTAAGATCTTGAAACAAAAAACTGTACTATGTCTATAATATTTTACTATTGCTTGTTAAATATTCCTGTTATTCGCAATGTTTGCAATATAATGTATTCTAATATTTCAAATTTAAAACTAAACTTTTAATACTTGATTGTGTGTGCAAATTAAACAGATTTGCAGAGTGGTGATTTGCTCTTCTATCTATTTTGACTATGATTTAAAATTCTAATATGTGTTTAATAAATCATGAAAAAAAATTTCAAATTCTAAATAGGTTCTTTCAATAGTCATCCAATAGTGATCAGTAAATAGGTATCTGTCTATTCTTAATTGAATAATAAAACAAAAATGAAAAAAACATTAAAACTTGCAATTATTTAGCATCTTTTCTTTCAATATTTCTCAATGAGGTGTGTTATTTAAAGCTGAATGTAAAAAAACAATAAATTTTGAAAGGGCCGTTTAAAAATTTTCAGTCAGTTCATGGTAATAATCTGGCTTCATAATTTGCTATATTAGTCAATAATAGGTATTAGTCTACAAATTCAAATACAAATAATAAGCATACATATTATAATTTGTGAAATGATAATAAATATTAATATTAATTAAACCAAAGTACACAGAATTTTTGTATTAACAGCTAATAATTTATAAGTGATAAAGACTACATTGTTTAAATTTGTGTTGCATGGACAGATAGCACATGATATAAAAATATATATATGTAAACGCTGGCTATAAGAATTAAAAATAAATGAAAGATAATTTCTAATATTATAATCCATAATTAATATCAATATGTTAAATATAAAACCTGTGTTGTTGTTGAATTTATTTTACAACATGGAATAAATTTGTAAGAACTGTTCAAGCACTCATCTCAATGTGTCTCTGGAAACAAAAAAATGTAATTAAAAGACTTGCCCAATTTGAAGTATGTTTCTATTTTCTATTCATTTCTATGCTATTACCAAGGAATTAACTTTTCTTAGTACTTGGAATTACAAAGTGAAATAAGTACAAAATATCTCTGCTATTTTTATAAAGAATATTAATGGATCTATCTAGAGTAACAATGTATATATTTTTTGTCTAAGAATATAATAAGATAAATATTTCAAGGAACACTATCCTCACAAGTATATTAAATAATTTTACAATTAAATTTTCCATTATTTTAATCCAATGTGACTTATGACAGTTGTAATTGCAGCAATGCATTTAAAGCTTTCTTTGTAAAATGCTAATATATTTAATTGATAAAAGAAAATATGGCATAACTAAAGATAATAACATGGGGTTAAGCAAAACTTCTAAAGTCAAGAACATTATTGGATTCTACAGGTTCACATAAGCTTGTTTTTACCACAAAATTTCATAATTAAATGAATAAAGTGCATATGTATTCATAATAATAATTTACATAAGTTAAATATTATATATTACAACTAATACGGGTATTATCATTGTAGTTAAGATCCATTCATATCTTATTTTAATTTCTATTTTTTTAATACCAGTAACATTCATTAATAGATACAATACATTTTATTAGATGATATGTATATTTACTTATTCATATTTAAGTATTACCCGGAAAAGTAATTTTACTCCATTTAGTGATTAATTGATTATAATTAACTCAAAAACTTATAATCGTTTATTACTTATTTAATAACTTAAAAAACGTATAATCTTTTTATTATTTAGTTATTAATTTTCCCTAAATAAAAAAGTAAAAGTTTTTAAGTTAGCTATATTTTTTATAATTTGATAGTGTTAAGTTTATTATTAAGATATTGAAATAAATATAATAACTTGTTATTCCTGTTATTTGTCTGATTTCACTATTAGATTATCAATCCATAAATTAGTATTTTTATTCATCTCACCATCCTATCAATTGAACTGTGTGTGATCCATTCCCTAAAGTGAGATACTGCTTGGAATGTTGATGGTCAAATAAGAGATCAGAAAGTTGAAAACAGTCCTTATTTAATTGTGTGCTTTGATTAAGAGATGATGTCACCCTGAAATTCTGGTCATTGCCACGAGTCTCAAAATAAAACTTCCGATATACAGTGTTTTTAAAATGATTGTCAAAAAAGTGGTGAAGATCAGGAAATATAGCCTGTTTCAAGTATTTATAGAAATAATTACAGTCTTTGTGATCATCATTAATTTCAAAAGTGGGTGTTCAGTGAAGGGTTTAATAATAATACTTTACCAACTCCATCAAAACTTCAAGATCCTTTCCATCACAAAAATGGTGCCCAACACATGACATGATTAAAACCATTCATTTGTGATAACTAGTTCATAGTTTGCAAATAACATAGTCATCACTGCATATTTAATGTTCCAGTGTATGTTATCAGATAAATCCAGATTATTTTGGTTTCATAACTCAACTGAGACAAATATAACATTATTTATCTGTAAAATATTAGTAGCAGAATTTAGGTTTCAAACTACATTCATGTCTAGATTCATAAATAATAACTAAAATGAGTGAAGTTAGAAGAATAACAAGTTAATACAATATTAAATATCACTAGAATGAAGAATTAGGCTATAGATAACTTTTTTTTAAGTATGTGGCTCAAATTGGGACAAGAGTCTAGTTTAGAATTATAGGTATTCAATATAAAGAGGAGTGCCTATGATATGGCGTTTGGACAATATATCAATATTTGATATAAGAGAAAAATACTGAAATAATATTAAAATTATATGATGAAAAAATCTAAAAATAAACTTGTAAAAAAATAGACATGCAACAAGAGGTCAGGTGAGATATTGATGAAAGCCCAAAGAATCAAGTATAGTAGTGATAAGCAACAAACCATGCTTAATCAAGAAATTAATGGCCTAATTCAAAAAGGAAGTAGAAATAAAATCACTAGTTATGCAGAAAAGCAAATGCCATGTAACAATGAAATTGTTTCAAGAAATGCTAAAAGAAAATCAAGAAGCAATAATTCAGAAGTTGAAAGTCAAGAGAAATTTATGAATGAAAACTGAGATTGATTGTCTTAAGAAATATATAGAGTCAAAGATCTGTTAATAAAGTTGCATAAAGATATGAAAGGACTGAAACTATGGATGCCAACTCTAGTTACAAAAATGAATGACCATGAAAAGAAAATAGAGTATGTTAGAATGTAGTGATGATGAAGGGAAAGATATAAAGAATATCAGACAAGTGAAGGAAAAATCATAAATTATTATAGAGAAAATAAAGACACTATAGATGGAAAAAGGAAAAATGAATCCATTGGATTTATCCTTGTTAAATTGCATTTAGGTAAATATATACTAATTAAGTTCAAAAGGTTATTACTTATGATAAGAAACATATAGATAAAGAGATTGATCAAATCAAAACTCGTAAAATATTAATAGAAATGGGAAAAAAGAGGAAGGGAAATACCAATCTTTATTCCACATCTTTCAGATTAGTGATTTAGCTAGGACTTTATGTTAGTTATCCTTATAAAAAGTTCAAAAGGAAAAGAAATGGAAGCACTATAAAATAATAAATTCTCTCAATTTTCATGTAGATTGTCATTCAAGTAAATGTACAGGAATAAATTTTGTAGTTCATTTATACCCATTTGCAGTCATACAGTTTTTAAAAATGTCGATATTGAGATGTGATTATTAAGGCCCTTCTCAAAAGTAATTAATGAAGCACAATAAATAAAAAATAATGTTTATTGTTGGTATATATTTTGAAACTATGATAATATTGATTTATGCTGAAAATTCAAGATGATTAAAGAAAAAATATTTTTATAGACAGAACAATGGAAGTTCATAATATGGTAACATGTGATTGGGTGTTGAGTGGAATATTTGATATTCTGCATCATCGTACTCGATCTATGAATTAGTAATTATTTCAGAGGGTTAACTAGTATTAACAAGAGAATATAAATGTAAGTGGAAAAATATGGGTGATTTAGTCTGTAAATTATGTAAGGAAGGAATAGAAAATATTAGGCATCTGTTAATTGAATGTAAATACTTGAAAACAGAAAGGGCACATATAATGAAGTTATGGAATAATAAATATGAAAAAAGTGATTATACAGAAAGTGGATTATTGGTTTTTATGCTGGGTTTGGGAAAAGATAAGGGGGATTTAGATATAAAGGGACCATAGAGTTGACAAAGATTGTGTTGTGGAAATGGGATGGAGCAGAATACGGGAAAACTTAAACTGGGGAATGGAAAATAAAGTGGCTAACAGGTTTCTCTGGGCATAATTGTTGAGAGATTCTTGACTCCGTTTAAGTGAAGTTACAGTACATCACATCACATAAACATTTATATATGGTTTTTATACATATAGAGAAGGCATATAATAGAGTAAATAGAAATAGATTATGGGTAAGTTTAGTAAATTTGGGAATGGATGGAGCTTTAGTAGATATTATTAAGAAATTATATGAAAATAATTACTATACGTATCAATTACGGAATATAGAATCAGTTAAAGTCAAAAATGGGTGGGACTAAAGCAAAGATGCCCTATGTCATCTATTTTGTTTTTGTTGTATTTGAGAGAAATGGAGAGAGCAATAGAAAGATTAGGAAGAGGGATAGAGATAACAATAGGTGGCAAGAGAGTAAATACATCATCGGGTCTTTTATTTGCAGATGATGTCTTTTTGTGTTCAAAAGAAGAGAAGATATGGAAGTTATGCGCAGGACATGCACAAAGGTGGGTAAAGAGATAGGGATTAAGTTTAGTGAAGAAAAATCACTGAGGAAAGAAAAGACCAAGAATTTTTATTGGGGGATATAAGGTTAAGTGTGGTGAATAGATATAGTTGTTTGGGAATCGTATTAA
Source organism: Epiperipatus broadwayi (assembly GCA_028023455.1). Classification (NCBI taxonomy): domain Eukaryota; kingdom Metazoa; phylum Onychophora; class Udeonychophora; order Euonychophora; family Peripatidae; genus Epiperipatus; species Epiperipatus broadwayi. Next base: position 6,185,357 of record JAQFVV010006216.1, on the reverse strand, counting down.
GTAATCAGAGAAACTGCTTGAATGAATGGGAGAAAAAATTGATAAATGAAGCAAAGAAAGGGATTGATAAAGAAATTAAATGTTTTCATATAATAAATATGATGTAGGTAAAATTGTATGGGAGTGGCAATAGCAGGGTTAACATATGGTAACGATGTGTTATGTGTAAATAAAGAAGTATTAGATTACTTGGACAAAGTACAGAGAGAAGTAGAAAGACATGCACATACAGGTGTGTGAACGGCAAAGGAGGCAATTCAAAAAGAAATGGGATGATCAAGTTTTTATATGATGGATGCAAAAAGCAAAATGAAAATGTTCGATAAATTGCAGTTTATGGATAATAAAAGAATAGCCAAAATAGTATTTAATTGAGTTATGAATAAATGGCAGGTAACAATATGGGTGAGAAAGATAATGCAGTATGCGGAACAATTGAATAAAGAATTTATATCAGTATACTTGTACAAAAGGTGGGATGATTGTGTTAGGAGAATTATTGAGTATTATAGTGGTAAGGAATGGGATAGAAGAATAGATGCATTAACAAAGAATATGGAGTTGGAGAAATTACGAACTAGTATGGAGAGTAAAAAGAGTTTAAATATATATAGAAGTAAATGGAATATTGGGTGAGGGTTAATTTATGATAATAGCAAAGAAAGTAGTTTACTGTTTAAGGCTTGAACGGGACTTTTAGCAACAGGGGAATATAGACATAAATGGAAAAACGTGGGTGATTTAGTCTGCAAGTTGTGTAAGGAAGGCATAGAAAATATTAGGCATCTGTTAATTGAATGTAAATGCCTGAAAGTAGAAAGGATACAAATAATAAAGTTATGGAATAAATATAAAAAAAGTGATTATACAAAAAGTGGGTTATTGATTTTATGCTGGGTTTGGGAAAAGATAAGGGGGATTTAGATATAAAAGCGATGGAGTTGACAAAAATTATGTTGTGGAAATGGGATGGAGCAGGATATGGAAAAACTTAGGGTGGGGAATGGAAAGGAAAGATAAAGTGGTTAACAGGTTCCTCTGGGCATAATTGCTGACAGATTCCTGACCATATATAAGGAGAAGTCACAGTGCATCACATCACATAAAAAATTTAATTTATGGTGATCAAAAGTTGATGATGATGAATGCCACCAGCAAGACCCAGGAAGAAAAAGAGATCTTTAATATTGTTCAGACAACTGAGAAAAGAACACACAAAGACAAATGTCAGCCCAAAATAATTTTAAAGTTTATTAAATTCAAAAAGAAAATAAATCTCAAGCAAACAAAATACGAAAGTTTGACCTAGATTTTACTGGTGTGTATCAGTGTTGAAAACATTAAATATTCTGGCAGATAAGTTCATATCTCACCTAAGATTTAAAGAGGGGTAAAAATATCTTCTTGCCAGTGATTTATGAAAACCAATTCCAGTTTTCCTATTTAGATTTCAAACAAAAGGAGTCTTGTAGGTAACATAAAAAAACAGTATGGGCAAGCTTTCCTTGATCCAGAATAATGCGTCGGACCAAGAATGTCATATGTCTGATAAAACCACTTTTAAGGTAATCAAGGTTAGTTCCAATACAAGATGAGAAAGTATAACAAGAAAAGATTGTGATTTACATAATCTTGAATAGAAGAAATAAAATCTCTGATTTAGTTAAGTACAGAACAATACACTCGATAAATCACCAACCAAAAGATTTATGATCTGCAGAAAACGCAAACCAAGCTTATCTAAAATAATTATAACAAAAAGGGAACAGGTGAAATAAAAGAAAATTCATAATATCTACCCAAGTATTTATCAAGGTTAGTAATATAAAAGAGAAAAGTATACAAAGCATATGAAATAGAAACTAGCAATGCACTGCCGATAAATGATATATATAAAAAATAGAGAATTTTAAAACTAAGATTCAAATTCACACTCTAAATACAATAAGAAAATACATATAATAATTATAATATTAAATAAATATGAAAACATTAAACAGATTTACTTTTAGATTAAGTGGAGAATAGACATATACCCTGGAAAGAATATGAAATAATTTACTTTACAGTAAAGCAGAGTCCAGTGAGTCCTTCTAAGTGTGTGCACAGTTATTCTTGAGTTAAATATTCAGGTAGCTTATCTCTTCATGGTGGCAAGTATAGAGGTATATTTTGGGTCAGTTCTAGTTAGGCTTTCAAGACATGATCTGGAAGAAACAGCTTAGGATCAGGAGTCCGTCTTTGGATAGGTTTAGCACTGCATCTTGTAGAATTGAACACACATGGTATGAAATTTGTTCATCTTGTGAAAGCAAATGCTAACAAGCAGACATGGGCAATAATAAGAAATTAACCATATGTCTTAACGACAGGCAGCAAAATATAATATTATCAATATGGCAGATTGCAAACCGAATAAGAATCTCCATGACTAATATAACTGAATAATAATGAATCAGCAGAATAAAAATAAGCTGAATCAATACTCTTTTCAAACAGAATAATCTAAGTCAAGCCAAGAATAATAAGTCCTAAACTTTTGGGTCATTTATATACTCTCTTATCTCCTGCGTAATCTTTTTTAATTAGAAGTTTCAGCCCGGGATAAATCTTTATCTCATGCTTAATCTTAATTAAAAATTCTGACCAGGGCTGCTATCTTATTTAAAAATTAATTAATACAAAATTAAATCTCCACTCATTTCATAATAAATTAAAATAGATTACAATTAACAAAACAAGGATGCAATTAACTTGCCTTTTACAATTAAAAGCTTTCCAAAATTAAAATGCTTTGTTCAAAAAAGATTAAAACTTTTTCTTTTTAAATTAAAAATCTTTTTACAAATAGATTTTTAAACAAATGTCAAAAGAAAAGATTTTAAAACTTAAATCTATTGCAAATAAAAATCAGACTTTTTTAAAAAAATAAGCAAGTATGTGTATTATCGCACAGACTCATAATGCATTAAAAAACAAATAAGAAAATAGTTTTCTTTTAAAAAGCTATATTTATAAAAAAAAAAAAAAAAGTTACTTTTATTTTTGATGAGGGAACTTTTGAAGTGGATAAAGTATCCTGTTCAATATATTGTGAAGGAATCTCTATTCTAAAATATATGAACAATGCTAAGGAGGCAACATTATCTCATGAATGGCAAAATGAGCCAAATGTAAAGAAAAACTAATAAAGACTACCAAAATGTAAAGCTAGAATAAGTGCTCATTCCCTGAATAGCATCCACCAGATTTAAGTAATTATGAATATAACAAAATTATTATAACTGAATATGGCTAGCTGGCCTAAAAATGCCTCATAGATTTATACAATCAGATATCTAATAAATAAAATCATGAACTAAGTAGTTTTTTTTTCCACTTATGCACTAAATATTTGGGCACTTTAAAATATATTACATAAATATTGCAACTAACATAGATAAATAAATATATTGATTCACAAATGATTCCATGGCAGTTTAAATTTATATTTACAATTGACTCATTAATTTGTAAGATGTCAATGGTCCAGAGAATGAGTATCTTGCTTGGCAAAGAAAACACAATTCAGTAAATGACTTATTTGATGATAAAGTATAATATGGGGTGTATAATGAATTATCTTAATTGTAAAATAAATTGTGTAATAAAATAATTTTATACTGATTGATACACATAGGCAGATCACAGGTCTTACATTAATAATAATATAAATTCATTGACATACGCATTAACTCATTGAGATAGATAAAATAAAGATTATAATTCTAATTTACCAAGTGCAATCTAATATCTTATCATATATTTTATATTTTCCCTCCCTCCTCTTTTTTTTTTTTTTATGATTGTAATTAATAAATATGATATACATTTAAATTACAAAACATACAATCATAAAAGGATTAAGGATAAACTCTTTAAACAAAGTAATAAAAGTTTTAATATTCTTACTTTTTAAAAAAATATATTTCTCATATAGTTTAAATGATAACAAATGCCAAATTGAAAATTATTTTTAAAAAAAACTAATAAATATTTATCCTTAAAATTAGCACTATATTTTGTTAACCATTTTTTTTTTAAAAATGAAACTTATCTAAAAGTATTAATTTAAACGATTTTTATTACCATCTGTTATCACAGTTTTGCTTGTATATGATTTCAGTTGATATTCCATTATTCAATATTTCCTGATATCTTTTTGCTAGCAAAAACTGAAACATAGATTCATATGCAATTTGAATCATTAGATGTTATACAATTATTCCTCTTGATAATACAATCCAAGATGAATTCAATTACCTTAGCTCTAGGTCAATCAGAATAGCTTTTGTAATATCCATTGTATTTTAATCATAAAGATACTAAATGAAAGGGGAGTTCATGTCCCCTCCTTTAAATTGATTTATAATGCAAAAGTAAAGTAAAATAAACAAAAATTTTTTAAAAAAAAAGAGTTTTTTTTTCTTGCTAAAATCATTTCTGTAGCTATGGCAAAACAAAATAGTCATTTCCTTACTTTAAACACTGGCTTGTGATTATTTGACCTGTTCTAATTCTAATAAGGCATTGTTATCATTCAATAATAATTTAAACAAAATATTTCATTTTTAAAATTTAATAAATAAATAGTTCATTTATTTCAGATTCATTCAAAACAATAAATATTTTTTTTATATTAAATATATGACCTTTGTTTTCATTATTTATACACTACAAAAAAACTAGATGGCAACATGTGTACATCACAATATATATATTGTAATTTAATTAAAGTTGCATCTAATAGATACTAGTCATGTATGTATTTGTATAATAGAGTATTAATGTTTGTGTTAATGTATAATGTCACAGATCTATTTTGTATAATGTTATTGATGGTATTAATATTTTGCATTAATAAATAAGATACATATGTAACCAAATATGTAGTAAATAAAATAAAGGTCCACTCAATTAACTTTATCAGTATATAACTAAAATTATTAAAATAGAATTTATATATTGCAATTTTTGAGTCATCAGAACCATATATGGTCATTCCAACCATATGAATATTGGACACTCAAACTAATCAAGGTATGGTTATGTAGGTTTAAAATGAAATCATACATATGAATGCTGGGCACTTAAGAATGTTAGAAAATAAAGTGATATACAAAGCTCCCTAAACCATAGGTTCATTAGTCAGAGACTCCTGCCTTTGGAAATATTAAAAACAGGACTAGATTGTTTTTACAGGTCACCCCAATCTTTTATTTTGTATGCCTTTATGGCACTACTAATTGTATATATACAAGTTTAATAAACTATGTTATTACTGTAATTCATCTCTCCCTCTTGACATTTCAATATATAATTGATGCTATTCCAGGCAAGACAGCATATGGTTGTTCATGCCTGAACATAGTAGATTGATGCAGTCCTTGACAGGATCAAAATTATCAGGGGTCAGTTTAACAATCAATAGTACTATGTCAATGCCAAAATCAGAATTGGCGAGTTTGATGTAGAGAATCTGACAGACTAGAATGAAAAGGGGATAATATGGGAAGATAACAATCACCATCACTCCCTTTTAATAAAATAATCATCTCACTTAAAATGGTCAACGAATTATCATTGACAATGAATAGTCATCAACAAATATAAAAAGACCATAAGAGAATCAACAATAAAATAAAAAGTAATAATAATAACTTAAATCACCTGCATTAAACAAGAATAATCAAATCATCCCTTGTGACTGGATCTAAAAGAGATTCAATATCAAGAAGTATATTATTTATTTAACCAATGCCAAACTTAGGTATATTATATAACACAATCATCTGGATGCACATACTTAAGTGCTAAAATATCGACAATAAAAAAAATCTGTAATCCTGATAAATGCTGATCATCATCAATGCTCTGGTGATATGGTACAATGAGTGTACAGATCAACTAAAAATTAATTTCTAATCTGTATAAAGTATAGTAAATAGACTTTAAAGGTGATCTTGACCATTGTGCCATCCAGAGTACCATCTGGACATCTAAACATACCTTAAATCCCATATATATATAACAAAAACAAGTTATAAATCACGTAACTTGCTATCGCTTGCATTTATGATCAATAGATGGAGCTTTACCAAAACCTCCATACAAGCGTATTTTGTTTACATAAACGTCAAATGAGTCAGAATTTACTATCTGTTTCGTTAGCTTCACCTTCAGATCAGCTGATTTCAAGCTAATTTGCTATCATCAGTGAAGGATAGGGGCCAGAAACTAGATCTAAACACTAACTCCAAGCATTTATGCAACAAGTTCCTTTCAGTTTGGAAGCATGAATTTTTCAGACACGTAATGTCTTCAAACCCAGCCAAACAAGCCAGATAGCTACATGGGTCTGATATCAGTTCAGTTTCACCACATAGTCAAAGCCTCTGCAATATATATCATTGCAAAAACCTTCAATCATAAATGCAAGCGATAGCAAGTTACGTGATTTATAACTTGTTTTTGTTTTTCATAAATGTATCTTTGAAGGTTTTTGCAATGATATATATTGCAGAGGCTTTGACTATGTGGTGAAACTGAACTGATATCAGACCCATGTAGCTATCTGGCTTGTTTGGCTGGGTTTGAAGACATTACGTGTCTGAAAAATTCATGCTTGCAAACTGATAGGAACTTGTTGCATAAACGCTTGGAGTTAGTGTTTAGATCTAGTATCTAATCAAACTGCTATAGGGGGGAAAGCAGAACCAGAATCGATCCCTCTAAGCCCTCCTTTGTTAAGTTTTTATTAACAGCTTAAGGATATCCAAATATTAGTGTTAGCATACTTTTGAAAGGTTTAATTCATTTTAACCTTTATGCGGCAATCCGAGGAAGAAATCACTCTCCTCCCAGAAGGATATATCTTCACCATTAATTAAAGAATTTATTTATAAACAAGACAAATATAAGAAATAAATGGATACCTCCAAATAATAAAGACCTAACCCCCGATAAAGTTATGTCCCGTGGCTAACTGTCTACTCTTTACCTCACGTAAGTGGCTCGGTTTGAATGGCTTATAGAAATATATATCTGTGTTTCAATATTTCAGAAAAGAAATTATTAAATAAATACGCTATCAATTAATTTTCAGATAAGAGAGAATATACCTTTATTAACCCCAATAATTCAACAATCTCATATACAGGCATAAAACAGCACAAATGAAACAAACTAAAATAATATTAAATAAGATAAAGGGAAATAATATGAAGTGGTCTGAGTTTTCCCATCCACACACTTATGTATTAGGTGTAATGTCATCTAATGCAATATATATAAAAAAATTATATGTCAGCGATAGTATATATACATTTACTTAAATGACTTTTCCCTCATTAGCAATGATCTAAGAGTGTAGTCTATATCTAATCCACATATTTACATCCGAAAGCAAAATATAAGTTATTTAAAGTCTACATAATTAATTTGCGCTCTCTATGACCACATTATGACTTGCACATATAGGAGATTAGAAGGAATGGGGACTTAATATTATGGTATCCTGCATGTAATGGATATAATATAAAATATAGCCACATACGTACACCAGCCGACTAAAATGATATATGTGTTAGTAAGCTCATTTTCCACACGTTCCATATAGTTAAAATAGGAGTAATAAATATCAATATATACGCAATAATCAAAAAAAAAAAAAAGATCAATAAGAAAAATAAATACTTGAAATAGAAGAATAAATAATTAAGTCAATATAAAATAAACACAATAACTTATGCCTCCCGAAGGCTTCATCCTTCTTCTGGAGCTGGGATTTCTGAGTGTTCTATATAAATCTGTCAGGCAGGTGGTTAGGGCTTTATTTCAATGGCGTTATCGGCAAAGTTGGTCTTCATTATCACAATTCACTGAAGCTTAAAATACTACATTGATGCAGCTGGAATGGAGCAGCATGGGTGCTCTGATGTGGCTTCTACCCCAGAGTCATTTTAAAGATGCACATAGATGGCAGCATTTTATTTGGTTAGCCTTTATTTTTCTTTGTTTGCTTAGAACTATATTTTCTTTCTGGTTTGCAGGAACTCAGTTTCGTTTTCAAATTTAGCTTACTCAGCAAGTATAATGTAAATTATCCCTGATTTCATAAACTACAACTGGATTACTGCTTATAACTTTTAGGGATGGAATTACGAAAACTGCTTATAGATTGTTTCCAGCTTGGACGGATCTCCGCAACCACATTTCTTTGGCATATATCTATAGCCACGATTCTGGAAGAATTAATTTTTGGCTTTTCATAAATCAGTAAATAATTATTCTTCTGACTTCTTCACTTGATAGTTAAATCCAAGCAAGACAAGCTTAACTTCCACAAAGTTTTTTCCTTTTTTCCCTCAACTCAACTCGGATCAGCTCAACTTTAGCTCCCATCTCTGTTTCAAAATCCTCCAATTTTTTATTTCATTCTTCTCTCCCTTTTACACCCCTGGATAATCATTTATATATCTCACTCATTAAATTTTTATATTCTAGTACCCCTCTGAGACTTACTGCATCAGCTGATTTCCAGCTACTGGCTCATGCGCTTGAACAATACACATAGCTTCATTTTTATTATTATTATTATTATTAATTAATATAATTTAATTATTGACTTTTGTCTCGAAATAATTTTATCTTTATCTTGGACTACTCAGACCAATCATTTGCTAATTGTTAATGTACAACATTTATACACAATAAAAAAAAAATATTTGCTTAATATTTCTTTTTTTTTCTTAACAAAATTCCAATCAAAATAGATGTACACCACAGAATTTAAAATTTTCTCTATTTCCAGGAATTTCTTTGTTACAAAAACCAAAAGTACCAAGCTGAATAACCACTAATGCATTAACACTTTTTTTTTTCTTTTTAAGATATAGTAAACAATGGGTCATTGATTACCCTATGGTATTTGCAGAAAAACTGATTAATACAAAAAGAAAAACTTCAAAAGTAAAAATAAAATATACAAATGTTGAAACACTGTGAATTATTTTAACTCTCCCATTAATATGGGTTTTGCATCGCAAACATTTCCTAGAATAAAATTTACACTCCCACTATACTTGCATGTATATAAAAAAAATATAGACAAGCAAATAATGAATTACAATGATAACCAATAAAATAAATAAAAATATGACAATTTATTGTAAGCAGATATAATACCATTAAATACGTAACATCATCATTTACATTTTTAACATTTAGTTTGGGGGGGGGGGGAAGAAAAATATTTTATCTATGCAGACCAACCTACATTATTATGTGTTATATATACGAAAAGTTATTCTTATATTATATGTTTGAACTGTAGCTATGTGTACAGCCATCTTGTGCCTAGTCTTTTAGACTGTTCAGCACAATATATGTACATTAGAAAATAAATTATAAAATAGCTTAATAAATTAATTTTATTAGATAATTCAAGTAGTCTGTCAAAAGAATTTATCTGCATTATAAAAAATATCATTTACTATCCATAACCACATGTAATTTATATGCTATAACATCAAATATGATCTCTCTATTTGTAATAAAAAAAATATTCCATATAATTCTCCAAATTAAGTTCAAATATCTATTGTCTAAAATCAATTGAAAATGATTTAATGTACAACTTCTTTTCTATTTATTGTTTAGTAAATTTCATGTATTAACAAGTGCAACTTTAAAAACATTTGTATTATATAAAATGTAAACAATAAATATAGTTCAAAAATTGTTAGTCATATGATTTAAAATAGAATACTGAAATTATAAATCTATCTTCTCTTCTTAATATTTAGTAAATCAATTCATTATCCAACCTTCTTTATTTATTTAAATATATAAAATTTTCTGGATGAATTTACCTGGATAAAAGAGAATTAATCTTATTAGCTATTTTTAATTTTTTTAACTGATTTAATACATATTTAAAACTTAATCTCTCTTTTGAAAAATCATTCAATAATTATTTTGACTATTTTATTAATTATTAATTTTGTTTACATAATCTGATTAATTCATAATTTAAAAAAATATTTGTTGAGATGCCTTCGAACTTATGAAAGTCAAAAAGCACATCTTTACAGCAATATAAAATAAGATTGCAACACTAATTTTCTGTAATGTTATCTACTAAGCTCCAATCATTTAGTAATCTTACATTCATTTTAATTATTATGAAAAATTTTGACTATACTTGATAGTTATCATGAGTTTACTCAAAAATAACATTTAATAAAATTTTAATAGAATTGAAAAAATGGATGTCAGCTAAAGGTTTGCAAAATTTTAAACTTTTTATATAAATAACATTCATACAGTATTAATTTTGAGATTATTTAACAATTAAAAATATTTTTTACTGATTCGCATTGCAAAGACTAATTCACACAGTTGGGTAATTTGTTTTCATCTATCCATTGATTTTTAAATATTACTGTCATTATTATACATCAAAGACTAAATGTCTAAATTTTTAATTAAAACTGAAGTATTTTAAATCAACAAAAATATTTTTTCCCATTTATCATTTTTAAAATGTTTTCTATACGAATAAAATTAAACTTAGTTATTATACAGTCCAAAATCAACCCAATAATTCATTTAATTAATATATGAGAAATGATCATTTTGCTGCTTTTAATTAGAAAGCAAAATAAATTTAAATAACAGCAAAAAATTCCATTATCCACAAGCTGGCAAGCCTTGTGAGAAATGCTCCTTTCTTCAATGCTTCTCTTTGAGAAGATATTGGAAAGGACTTTGCAGAATAATGAAGCAATTAAAAGTTTAAAAGCCTATTTTTCTTATTGTGGCATAAGTCAAAACAACTAAATGTAGATCTTTATGATCAGAAATATGTACAACAAAGAGAGATTTAAAAGAGAAAATAAATATACTTGCCAGATAAGAAATAAGTTAATGCCAGTAACATTTAAATAAATTTGGTATATAAATAAATATTTAGATTAAAAACATGAAAGTAGAGGTAAATAAAAAGAAATCTGAATACAAATGAAACTAACATATAAATGAAAAAATAATTAAAATTGACTGCTATCATAAATATCAATTTGATTGGTTTACAAGCTTAGTAAACATTAATCAACTTATATAAATCCCTAATATTTTCAACAACTGTATTTAGCATCTTCAGAAGATCCTAAAAAATAAAAATTTTAAGCAGTTATGATAAAGCTTACATTAGCCCTATGTGTTTGAAAAAAGGATGAAATGTAACAATACCAACTAGAGCAAACTGAAAATACATCAAAATCAATGTAAGTGCTTCTAAAAGTTGAAACTGATCTCATTTAAAAGCATTTGTATGTGACTATAATGTACATTTGCTTAGAGACGCTATGGAATATAAAAATAATAATATCTTCAATCAAGTTTTTGGCTAATGATTTTCATTAGTGAAAAATTTTAGAATTTAAAGCATACAGCAAGATAATTAAATATATCTATTGAAATGAAAAGTAAAGCAAGAAGTTTTTAACAATTTGTCATCTAATTATCTAGAAACAACAGAACTTCATGTTTTTTTTAATGCTGCTCCTTCAGTAAATATGTTATACATAGGTTATTAACTAATTAATAAATTAACCAATTATAATATATATTAAAAATATTTTATAATTAATGTTTTTATTTACTAAACACTAAAAAGCCAAAAAATAACTGTTATATTCAACTACAATTCGTATTTTATATTTAACTTGAAATAAAAGTGTATAACATCTAGAAATTAATTCACTAATAGTTGTAAAAATTATTGAATTAATTAATTTTTTTGATACTCCACGCTTTTATTTCAATTAAATATAAAAACTCCAATAATAGTTGAAGAAAGCAATTATTTTTTGGCATTTTAGTGCACTGTAAATAAGAGTTTATTATAAAATATTTTTCACGTATATTATTTTTAATGTTTTAGTATTCAGATATTTTTCCTAATTACTCATATTTAAAGCAGAGAATAAAAATGATGTCGTAATCTGTATAATAAAAGAAAATTCATGATGCATTAAAAACTGATCCCAATATTATTTTGTTTATGAAAGAAGCATTTTAAATATAAAAAACTTTTACAATCAAGAAAAAATAAAATTTCATTCACTTTAAAAGGAACAACTTTTACAACCAATTAAAATTAAGATTTGTTTTTATTTCTATTTAAATTAATCATTAATTCTTTTTAATACAAACTTTTTTTTGAAATAAAAGTATTTAAAAAATATACTGCTTTTTTTATGTATATTATTGAAAACTTACTGAACTGATATCATGTTTGAAACTCGATCCATCAATAAACTTAAATTATATAAATTACTAGGCAATTCTGAAGTATTTCATTGTTTCAATGCATTGTCATCAATTTCCAACATAGACAAAATTTGAAAGAAATCCACTTGATAAAAATATGTTAAAAATTGATTACAAAATTTATTCTAAAGCATTTAAAAAAATAACTAATTGCAACTTACACTATTCTATCAACAATTCTGTTATTTTTAAATAGAAATACTTATTCTGAATTTAACAAAGAAAGCTTACTAAACCATTTTTTTTGTCCCTCAACATAACAATAGCAAACACTGAAAACACATTAGAAACAGATAAAAATAGATTTCAGTCACTAAACCAAAAACCAAACAAACTGATTAAATAAAATAAATGTTAAACAGATATTTAATACAGTCTTACAAATTATATGAAAAAGTTAAAACATTCCTATGTCTATACTATAAAAGATTTTTTTGGTTGGTTTCCTTATAACATATTGTACTTAATATAGTGAAGGGGAGACAATAAGAGATAAATTATCTTTATTTAAAATAATTTTTACAAACCTTTGAAGTTAAAAAAAATACTTTTCAGAAGTTGCATCATATTAGAGATTTTAGAAGAATTTTCATCATCATCATTTCTGCTGTCATTTTCATCTTCAATACTTGAAAAAAAATTAAACATTGTCATTTGAATTCTTAAAATGAAAATTAATTTTCATTAATACTACAAGATCAAAAATGAAATTCACTTAACATTTTCTAATATACCTAACATCTGTATCTTCAAACTTGAGCTTTTCAGATTCTGGCCAATTATCTTTAGCCAAAGTAATTAAATGTACTGCAGATCTTAATTTTCCATCATTGAGAAATTCATAAATTTTTTTAAAAACACTAAAAAAAAAAAAACAAGATTTAATTACAATTAATTATTATAACTATAGATACATAAAATGCATTACTGATATTTGATTTTTTTTAAGCTTATATATTTTTTATAAATTACATATAACTGCTAAAAAACGGCTTTCTATTATCATTACAAGTTTGATTATATGTACAGATAGAATATCATTATTCTGAAACTTTCATATTCAATACTAATAATATCGAGCTATGTTTGGTTCAGCCATCAAATCAAAGCAAACATATGTGTACAAAGAAAACACATTTCACAACATAATTCATTTATGAAAATTTTCAAATTATTAAAAAGTCATGTCAAATTATATTACCCATATGCTATGTAAATAATGCTGTGCTCAGGCTACAGACAGGCTCCACAGGTGTTGGATAGTGAAATGACTTTAATGTGTGAAGACCAACTATGAATAATAAATAAACAGGGCTCAATCAAGAGTATCTTCTGCTATCTTACAGGATAAGATATTGTTCCATCAAAGACTAGTTACCGTATTTGATACAAATAACATTTGTTGTCTCCCTTTCTTTTCCTTATTTAGTCACTTAAGTTGTCATAGACCCAATTGCTGTTAGTCTCTCTTGCCATTAGACATACGACAATGGCAACGTGCAATCGCATTTACATACACAACCTTCTTCTTTCTTTTCTTTTTTTTTGTAATGCAAGTCCTTGAGAATTAAAAAAAAAAAATGACAATGACAGGTTTAGTAGGCTGGCAGTTCTTAGTGGTAATCTTTGCTTGAAGCAACACAATCATTAATGAATCAGTTTGGAATAGGATTCGAGCTAGACAAGAACTTCAGCTGCTAAAACTTGTATATTTAGGCAGTCCTATTTAGAAATCTCCCTTCCTAATAAGGCAGTGGAAGAGCCTAGGAAATATGGACTAAAATTGACTCATCTCACATAATCTGGCTAACATGTTGCATCTGACTGACTACTCATTATAGTGATAGAAATAATAACAATAATACTAGTAATGTCAGTAATAGTGGTAAAAGAGGTGGCAGTGATAGTACTAAAGGTAAATATTATAAATCTCTCTTTTTTCCCCCAAAATATAGATACATAGAAATGTGCAAACTTTCCTGGATACAGAATGGAGAACTGGATTGACAGTTAAAGAATTGTCAAGAGTAAAACTCATCTCTCAGAGAAAGAAAGATTAATAGAACTGGTGTATGGATATATTTTTTTTTTTGAAAGATAGATATGTCAGAGAAAAAAGAATGTATGGTCCTACATTTGCTATATAGACTAATTTGGTATCTTCTAGGATTGGAATTCCTCTTTAAATCAGTGAAAAGCTACTGTTGTTAAAATTCATTTTGCACAATGGTGCTCATTTTATTAGTGCCTGGTTTCCAACTTTAGTTTCAGAAAATTCAGAAAAAGCTTCTTTTCCTTGGTGAATAGCATTATTATAACAATGCCATTAAAAGATTGATTTTTTTTTCTTCTAGGAGACTTAAATGCACACGTTGATATAAATAGAAGATTTTGGCCAAGAGTTAATGGAAATAATACTAATGCTGTTAATTCAAATGATCTATTATTATTGAATTTTTATATAACACATGGATTGACTGTCAAAAGCATTTTTTAAGGCAGAAAAACCCATTAGAAAAGAATATAGATACATCCATGCTCGAAACAATGGCATTTAATGAATTACATTATATATAGGAGTCAAAATATAAAAGAGGTTTAGATTGCATGAGAACTTGCAAGTGCAGATTGTTGAACAGATCATAGATTAATAAGCTCTAAAATTAAAATGATGATTGCATTAAAAAATACATATTATTCCAATCACATTCACAAAAAAATTTATGTTCATTGTTTAGAAGAATCTACCATAACTATTAAATTTCAACATTATTAAACATTTAAGTTTACCAATGTGGACTTTTAGGACTGTCATATTATTGAAACATGGTTATGACAACAAGAAAATCTATTCTTAGATTCAATAAAAAAAAGTTTTGACAATGATATTATTAGTAATTTGATTAAAAGAACAAATATGGTATTTTTTGCTGGGCAAAATAATAATTTAAATATGAACTTTCATAATGAATATAGAAATTTGAGGACAGAAGTTCAATGACTGACAAGAAGGTTTAAAAATCATTGGTGGATTAAAGTGCAAAGAAGATACTGACATTGAATTATCAAGGTCATCTAGATCAACTTTTAATACACAGAAAATAACATATGGTTCTGAGAAACTGTATCCAAATCCTACTATTTCCAGCAATGGCACTCCATTATATGATAATAACGATATGTTCAATAGTTGAAAAACTATTTTAATCATCTTTTGAATACTGACACAAAATAATATATCTATTTTATATACTCATTTAGATTTGGATAAAGATATTCAGTTTAATGAAGTCAAAATAGACGTTTGTAATCGTCAAAATGGCAAGACTGTAAGTCCTGATGATTGCATAAATTATAGAACAATAATTCTGTTATCTCATTTCTTGAAGATTTGACTCATATTAATTAAAAATAGAATATAAAAAAAAAAAAACAGTTGAAAATTTGGATAAAGATCAATGTGGTTTTAAAACTGGGAATGGAACTAGAAAAGCAATAATGTCATTAAGATGTTGTTTAAAATGATAAATGAAGGCCTTGATTGAGAAAATAAATAGTTAATTTTGAATTTATAAAAACAGTTATACAATTAATGCTAATATAAGAAGAGGTTTGAAGCAAGGTTGTCCATGTAGCTCTACTTATTTAATTTATTTACTGAAAACTTAATAAAGATTATAAAACAAAAACTGAAGGAATTAAAATTAATAGTAGCCATTATTCATTATGCAGATGATATAGCATTTTTTGCAGATTCAGAAAAAGAAATGAATAAAATGCTTAAAATATTAAATATGCTTATAGACTTTTAAATTAAAAATAAATAATAAAAATTAGAGTGATCGTAGTACACAAACAGAAGATAAAAAATCTGACCAATGTGTAGATAAATAATATATATTTAGAACTAGTTAAAAAATTTTGTTATCTGGGAAGTATGGTGTGTAATGACAATTATTGTCTTATGGAGATTAAAAAGAAAATAATATTAGCAAAATATTCAAAATATATGGATTGTGAGACATGGTCCTTGAGAAAACAAGAATAAAAACTATTGAAAGAAATGGAAATATGGCTTTGGAGAAAATTAACTAGAATGGGTTGGATGGAAAAAAAAGACTAATAATCAAATATTATGAAAACTTTGAATGAAAAGAGAACTAATAGGATAGAAATAAGATTAAGCTTTTGGGTCATATTTTAAGACATGATAACTTTTTACAAGATATTTTGGTAGCAACATTTTAGGAAGAAGATTGAGAAGCAAACCAAATATATCCTACCTTAAAAATTTGATCAGTAAAATTCAATGTTTTTAGTAAGCAGATATAAAATAAATTGTTGAAAGAGAATGATATGACTGCAATGAAAAGGTATTGATTTTAGAAGCTAATAATGTACGCATGGAGTTTCATTGCCTAATCTTAAGGATGCTTCTATTGTTCCAATTTTTAAAAACAAAGAAAATAGACAAGATTGCAACAATTATCACGTAATATCATTATTATTTACTACAGCAAAGATACTTTTAAGGATTTTGTTGGATAGGGTGCATCCAATCATCCCAATGTGATTTTAGAAAATTCAAGAAACACTATAGACATGCTTTTTGTTACCAGTAAATGCAAGAAAAGTGTATGTAACAGAGGAGTGATTTATGTATCACTTTTATTAACTTAGTCAAAGCACTTAAGATAGTTAATAGAACAGGTTTATAGTATTGCTGAAATAAGTTGGTTGTCCCTCAAAATTTATTTATATTTTATAGCTTCTACATAAAAAAATAAGAAAAAATATTATTACTACAGATGGAAAGTCTTAAGTATGAATACTTGCTCCAACATTGTTTTCAATTTTTATGACAGTGGCTTTTGTAATTGTTTATAGGTGGCTTAATCTAACATAGTTCAAAATACAATATAGATTTGATAGTGGAATTTTTAATTTGAATTGATTAAAAATGAAAACAAGAACTTCTTGAATTCTGAATTTACAGTATGTTGATGATTGTGCCAGTTCAAAATATAATTTATGGAATATACTTAAAGTTTTGAGACTTTGGTTTATTAATTAATGTTCAAAAAATTACAAAAGAAAAAATTCACAGCTACTTTTTGCTTGCATAATTATCATTTGAGAATGTATATCAGTTTAAATACTTAGGCAGTTTTATAAGTAGAAAAATGAACTTAGATGTTGAGACACAACACAGAATTCAATATCCTATTGCTGCTATCAACAATTTAAAAGGTAGAATATTTCATTATAAAGCAAAAAATTATTACAAGCAAGCTAGCTATATATAGAGCTGCTATTTTACCTAATTTATTGTATGGAAGTGAGGCTTAGATATCCTATCAGCACAATATAAAGGCAATAGACTTTTTTTTAAAGGATACTCCATAATATTTTAAATACATAATGGCAAGTTCATAAAACCAATCAATATGTCCTTCAACTTGCTGGAAGTGATACTTATATAAAGTCCATTGCTCTAAAATCACATCTTCATTGGATTGGACTTGTAAAAATGAATAAGCACTACAAGGCTTCCTAAAATGGTGTTTTATAGTGAACTTAAGCATGATATTCATGAGAGAGATAGATACCACGAACACTATAATGTTTACCTCAAAAACATTCTAAAGAAGTGCAATGACAATTATTTTCACTGAGAAAATATAGCAGAGAATAAAATACATTGGAGAATTATAATTGGATAAAATATTGAAGTATTTAACAAGAGAAATTTTTTGTTGAAGAAATTAGAAAACAACATCATAAAATAATAAGTAAACAGAAAAATGAACCAGCATGTGAATGCATATATTATTAAAAAAAAACACCTCCAACAAGAACAAAACTATCAATTTCCAATATTAACTATAGAAAATAAAAAATGGTTTTATACATTAACCATGTGTAAAACATATAAAAAATAAATTTACAAAAATTAATAAAAAAAAATAATAATAATAAAATTATTGTTGTTGTTATTATTATTATTATTATAATGATGATGACAATAATGATATGAATATATATTTTTCATTCTCAACTGTATAAATATATTAAAGCAAAAATTGACAATTATACTCTAAAAGTGTATTCTCAAAACAAATGATAATAGAAAAAAGTGTGACAGTAAAAATACTTTTATCAACCATTTTTAGTTTTTGTCAAACATTTTTTTATTTAAAAAATTGAATTTTTTTAAAAAAAATAACATATCAGTATATCCATATGCTAGATGAATAATATATAAGGATTGTTAACAATGAATGTCAAACAAAAAGTTTAGTTCTACATTAAAACTTTATCTTCAAACAAAATGATAGTAGAATATTATTAATATTTAATGATGGACTTTCATTTAACGTAAGAAAAATTACATCATGAGAGGACCAAAAGTGAAGAAACTCAGTTCTCATAAAATGTTTATCAAAATTCTTTATAATCAAGAAACTGCAAAAATTGAATTTAAAAGTACTTTTTATTTTAATCAATATTTTTTTTTTTTTAAAAAAGGCACTGTATGAAACTATCTCAAATAAATATAAATAATACAATTTTTTTTTTGTTAATTAATAATCTTTTTAAAACAATGAGCACTGAATACTTTTTAAACATTTCCTGTATTTTCAATTTGAATGAGATTTTTGAAATCCATAAAATTTCCTAATTTGGAAAGGTCCAAAAACAAAATATTTTAGAATATCAGTCCTAATAAAATACTATCTGTGAAGTAAAATAAAAAATAAATCAAAAATTAATTTCCCTAAACTTAAATAATGTTAAAATAAAGCATACATAACAAAATTATAATTTTTGGCATTCTCTTTCCTCTCATTATTTATTTAAAGTGCAGTAGACTTTTGATCACATAATTATTTAAGATATATTTTTTGCATCTGAGATATAACAAACTGCTGTTGATAGAATGAAATATCCTTTAAAAATGTCAATTTAATATCATTAAGCTCTCACTCCAATCAATTAATAAAAAGTTAAAACAAATATAAGCACATAGAATCATAATGCAAATTTCAAAATTGTGGTACTGCCTCTATAACATACCAATCCTAAGATCGATTTTGAACCTAAAAATTTTTAAGTTTTACCCAATCCAGATTTGAACCCAAATGTGCACTATTATTGCATGCTAAATTAAACCAATTTAAATATTTAAAAAATAAAATATATATACTTTTTATTGTAAGTCTTTTCTTAGCATATTAATTGCAACAAATATTTATGCTATAATGTTAAAGCATACATTCAAGGGATGATCAAAAAATACAGTGAATGTTTAAATAAAACATATTCCACCTTAATTTGATTACACTTATCTGATTGTTCTTGTCATTTTTTGTAGTAATACTGAAGTCATCTCTCATGTCTTTAGTTGTGTTGTTATTTCTGCCTCAATGTCGTGAATAAACATTTATCTTTCATAGCAATTTGACTTTGCGGAAAATCCAGAAGACACACAATGCTAAATCAAGTGAAAAAGATGGATGAGGAAACATCCAAATGTTCATATTTAACACAAATTGCTGCATCAGACAATGTGTGTCATGAAGTGTTGTCACGATGGAGAATGTGTTTCTAGATTTCTCAGATCTTATTCTATACACATTATTTTTTAAAACACTCTAATCAGCCCATACAATATTCAGAATTCACAGCAGTGTTACTAAGTATAAATTCAGTTCACAGAAAAATTGTGCAACTACAATAATATTGATAAATGCTATTGTTTTTGCTCAGCTATCAATATGCGTAGAACAAATTTTGCACTCACTTCATTTTCAAATCTACTGTTAAAATTTTTTGAATGGAAATGTAAAAAATACTCAGATCCACAGAAATTATTCTAATAGTCAGTCACTTACTTGAGTGAAAATTTTGCTTACTCTTTAAATGTTTTCCTCAGTTTTTGATTTTGAAAGACATCCCAACCTCTTCTTGTTGTCAATCAATTCACAACTATTTCGAAATCACTTAAATCAATATAAACCTTTTAATGGTTACTGCAATATCACCAAAAACTAACTTTAAGATATCACATGTTTCTTTGGCACTTTTTTGGAAATTAAAACAAAATTTTTGAGATTTATGATCTATGACAAATTTTAAAAAATACCCTCTCTTAACCATAGCTCAGAATTAATTTCTCACACCAAATAAGTTGAAACCTGTCACATATTGTTACTAAGAATTGATGCTTCATTTCCTGTACCAAGTTCCCAGTCTTTCTGTTGAATGGCAGTCTTAATAACATTCATCATACTATTTGATCACCCCTTGTATATCAATTACATTTCTTCAGAATCATTTATATCCAACAGGTTTTTCCCAAATTCTTCTTCAGTTTCTTCATTAAAAAACGTTTCAATAGTTGTTTTAAGTTCAGGTATCATTGCTTTCCACAATTCATCAGGATCAAACAATTCTAAAAAAATAAATTCAATATTTTATTTAGTATATATATAAATGCAAACACATGCATTTATTAAAATTTAAGACAATATTGTATATGATTTTATACCATCTAATGAGATATGCTATTACATAATATATCAAGTTTATCTCAACATTGGTTTGATACTTGATTACATTTTAAAACTTTTCCTTAATATACTGTTAATATCTTAGTAAATGCAATTCACTATAATAATGAGCATGTACCTTAATATCCAAATAATAAATTATTTCACTGACAATATTATTATTCCAATATAAATATTGTTCTAAAATAAAGTCTCTAATTTTCAGTTATATGACATTTAGACAAAATAACTAATTTGTATAATACTCTGTTGTCTAAAACAAAACACAAGCTATCACATGTCAGTACATAAATACAATGATAGCTCTTTGCTCATTACTTCTGTTTCAAGATTGCATCAAAAAAAAAAGATTAGCAATACTACATGATAAGTGCATTTTCAGAAAATTTCTTGCTGAAAGTATTCAAGATAATACATGAGCTTGATTATGCTTTTCTTGATAATTCTCCCTACCCTAAACTATTATCTAATTTCGTTCTTATCCCCAGAGGCCACTTTTAGATTTACCATCTAGAATGCATATATGGTGGCTGGAAAAGTGGCAATATAGTTGGAAAAAAATAATATAGTGAGAGAAACGCAAGATTTTAGATCGGATACATATATAAAAGATAGTTTATTTGTAGTCACACAATTTATATAGATATGAGTAGGAATGCAGGTAGACAGTTATATATTGTCTTTATAGATATAGAGAAAGCATATGATAGAGTAAATAGAAATAGATTATGGGTAAGATTAGTAAATTTGGGAAAAAATGAAACTTTAATAGATTTTAATAAGTGATTGTATGAAAATAATTCCCATAATTATCAATTAGGAAATATAGAATCAGTTAGAGTTAAAAATGAGGTGTGCTTAAGGCAAAGATGTCCTAAGTCATTTATTTTGTTTTTATTATATTTAAGAAAAATTAAGAAAGCAATAGAAAGACTAGAAAGAAGGGTAGAGATACAATTAATAGATGGCAAGAGAGTGTATATATTATCAGATCTTTTATTTGCTGATATCTTCTTGTGCACAGAAAAAGGAAAGATATGAAAGTTATGCTGAAGAGGTGTGCAAGGGTGGGTAAAGAGATGGGGATTAAATTTAGTGAAGAAAAATCAAAAGTAATAATGATAAATAACGAGGAAAGAGAAGAAAAAAATTTTTTTATTAGAAGATATAGTTAAATGTGGTGAATATATATAACTATTTGGGAATCGTCTTAAGTAACCAGAGAAATTGCTTGGATGAATGAGAGAAAAAATTGATATGCAGCAAGAATTGTATGGAAAGGAGTGACAGAAGCAGAGTTAACTTGTAACGATACATAATGTGTTAGATTACATAGAAAAAAGAATAAAGAGAAGCATTAGATGTACATGTGTGGATGGCAAAGGAGGCAATTCAAGAAGAAATGCAGAAAACAAAATGAAAATGTTCAGTAGATTGCAATTTGTTGATAATAAAAAAAATCCAAAATAATATTTAATTGGGTTAAGAGTAAAGGACAGGCAATAAGATGGGTGAAAATTAGTACAGTAGGCTGAAGATCTGGATAAAGAATTTATATCAGTATACTTGTATAAAAGGTGGGATGACTGTGTTAGGAGGATTGTTGAGTGTAGAATAGGATAGAAGAATAGATGCACTAATAAAGAAAAGGGAATTAGAGATGGAGAACTAGTATGGAGAGTAAAAAGAGTTTAAATATATAGAGAGAAGTAAACAGAATAATTGACTGAATTAATTAAAGATAATAACAAAGAAAGTAGTTTACTGTTTAAGGCTCTAACAGGATCATTAGCAACAAGGGAATATACACATAAATGGATGAATGTGGGTGATTTAGTCTGCAAGTTATGTAAGAAAGGCATGGAAACACATCTGTTAATTGAATGTAAATGCTTACAAATAGAAAGGGTACAAATAATGAAATTGTGGAAGAATAAATATAATCAAAGTGATTATACAGAAAGTGGGTTCTTGGTTTTTATGCTGGGTTTGGAAAAAAAATAAGGGGGATCTAGATATAAAGACTATAGAGTGGACAAAAATAATGTGGGAATGGGATGGAGCAGGATAGAGAAGAATTTGGGAAAAACAAAAACTTAGGGTGGGGAATGGAAAGAGAAGGTGGCTAACATGTTTCTCTGGGCATAGTGAGTGAGAGATTCCCGACTCCGATAAAGAAGAAACTACAGTGCATTGCATCTTCTTCTCAAGATGACAACCTAGAGTAAGTGTTTCGCTACGAATTTTCACATATCCAAATTTTAGTTTATTGATAAGGCATTAAACCATAGATTCTTACAAAGCCCTAAACTATGATTAATAATTTCGCTCATGACCTCAGGTGAGATTCTTTTAAAAAATCTGAATGAAAATAAGAAATGAAATCTATTAAGTAAACAAAATAAAATTTATTAGACATTATATTAAACTATATTTTAAATATTAGACATTATATTAAACTATATTTTAAACACATATGAAATAATGTTGAGTGGTTGGAATCTATAGTTTCCATTGAAAATGTAAATGTAGCATAATCTATCTATTAATTATCTTAATAAGTACTAACTTCTAAAATCTGAAGTTATTATATGCAATTTTAATATCCTTCTAAAGGCCATCAAAAACCAAATTTTCATAACAATTCCATGAATGTCAAGGATTCATTAAGAAATTAATTAGTAGGTCTGAACAAGCTATTTTGGGATGTGTGCACATACATTCATATTGCTTTTAATCTTATTTAGCAAGGCAATCAAATAAAGATCCCAATCAGATATATTCTTGTAACATGTAAAAATATCAAGTTTCAGCACTCTCAGCAATATATATTTAATCTAACATCAAACAATCATTATGAATGTTAATACTAGACCACCATATTTCATTTATAGACACTCGGATTACTTAAAAACAATAACTGCGCAAATAATTAATTTTATTTAAATATATTTTAATATCTAAACACATAAATTGCAAATAGACAATAGGACAAGATCTGTAAAATCTTTGAACATATTTTCTCAAATACTTATAATTATTTTGATATTTCTTACTACCTATAATGTCAGTATGACATATATTTTTGTAATAAATTAATGCTGTGTTCCAGACTATAACTGGGCGTTCAGAAACAAAATCTACAATTAACTCGACAGAGAGCAACACATATATATATTTAGAAATAACAATTTATTAACAATTAAAAAGTTACTAGTCAGATCTTCAACATAAATATACAGTCCGTACTTGAGTGAACCTAATTCCACAATTTAATTACTGAATAACAAATGTTTATACAGTTTAGGTGAACTATTATTTACTTTACCTTCACTAACATCTACAGTCTTTACAACACAAATCTCAAAGAGCATCTTGAAGCATTCAAAATAATAATAAAACTGAGACGGCCTGCTAAAAATCCTAATTGGCTAGTTGACTTACAGGAGCCAAGATCCCAGAAATGAAGTCCTCCGATGATGATCTTCACTATTCTTCAAATCTTGGACCAGAAAAAACACATAGACCTTTTTCTTTAGTTTTTTATCTCCCCCTTCTTCTTTCATTTTATCTTATCTTTTTTGGAGTAATTAGATTTAGTGTTTGTTATCGTACAAATAAATTTCTCTTAGAAATTTATTTCCATATAAGGTGCACCTTAAGATTTATACAATTAAATAATATATATGTGTCTCTATATTTATTTTTAAACTTCTTTTAATTTGAATTTATCAAATTATTTAGCAGCATTCCTAATTTTAAAATATTAATTATATATTTTGCATCCTCCCCTTCCTCCAGAAAATTGTTTAGGCTTAAGTATAGTCATTGAATTTGGCCAGTCTTCAAATATGACTTCTGGGTCTGGGTAATCTAGTTGTTCTTACAGTTGGCTCAAGCATTAATTGCAGTTCCTGTTCCCTACTTTCTGGTTCAAAATCGCTGCTTTCTAGTTTTTGATTCTCCTCCTCGATCACTAGTTCTTGTGGTGTCGGTTCAGCTATGTCTTATATTTCCTGGGTTTCCTCTTTTGGCATGGATACTGCAATTTTCCAACCTTCCTCAAATCGACAGCAGACCTGATTTATGTTTTTGTATATTGTCCCATGCTGTATTTGGATGATTAATATTGTTTTTAATAACATTTTTACGATTATTCCTTTAACCCATTTCTTCCTAATTATATCTTGAACTCAAATTCTGTCACTAATTATATTTGTATTTTCTCTTTTCTGCCCAGTTACGAGTATTTTACTAATATTTTATTCCTCTTGTACAGTTTTTATTCTTAGTTTATAAGTTTCTAGTTCTTTTTCTTTTAAACTCTAATTTCTTTTTGAAATGATTCTATTCTTCTCTGCAGCTGTCTACTTGTTACCAGTGAAGGTGGCTTAATACATAGTCCACCCTTCCCTGAGCTACTATGCCTTTCGCTGTCACTGCCTTGCATTTCTATAGTTTTTTGAGCAAAGAGAATTTTTACTAGGTTTATAGATGAATAATCACACATTTTTCCACATCTGTATATCCTCCCAGCTCATATTAATTAATCTCCATTCTTCATTACACAAATCAGAGTATTTATGTACCATTTCCTGTTAAAAAAAAAACTTTTCTCCTAATATTAATTTGTATACGTGGTTTGTGGAAATCACTCCCTCTCAACTAT
Organism: Epiperipatus broadwayi; assembly: GCA_028023455.1. Classification (NCBI taxonomy): domain Eukaryota; kingdom Metazoa; phylum Onychophora; class Udeonychophora; order Euonychophora; family Peripatidae; genus Epiperipatus; species Epiperipatus broadwayi. The sequence goes on along the minus strand of JAQFVV010006216.1, from coordinate 6,159,740 downwards.
AGAACTGTTCTTTCCTTTGACTATGTATAGGGGTAGATTCATTTTTTTACCGCAATAGTAAATGGGCACTGTTACCCAGCCTATTAATCTAAGTATGTTTACATTTACATTCCACGCTCTAACATTAGTTTTCTCTATTTTACTTTCAGTGTTAGCCGATGCCAGTGACAGCCAGTCTGTTAGCGATCTGACCGACTATCAATTTCCATTGACATTTCTTTGCTGCAAAGTATCAGCTTCATCATAAACTGATTTAACCCATGGATGCCCATTTTTTTAACTGTTTATGGTACCTTCCCCTATTTTCTTGCATTGGCAATTTACTTTTGCCTTTCCAATTACAAATATGTGCAAAATACCCTTTTTTTTTGTCACATTTAAAGCACGTTTCTTTGAGCCACTTGCCTTCTTTGGATATGTGGCCTCTTTTCCTGCAACTAAAACATGTTACTCTTAGATTCTTACTGCTCTAAATTTTCCAAGGCAAAGACTTTTCCTGTTCTGTCTTAGAACCCTCATTCTAGGGTTTTCATCCATTTTAGTCATAACAGACTGAGCCTGTTCAAGTATGAATTCATATGCTATGCTTTTCTTAATGGCCATCTCATATGTGATCTCAGGTTCTGTGAGAAATTGTTGTCTGAGATTATTGTCAAACAAACACATAATAACTGGCACAAGAGTAATTCATCAATGAACTCCCCATAAGCATAATCTTTAGTCAATTCCATAAGAGCTGAGTTATACTCTTAAATTTTTTCACCATGCAGCTGTTTCCTCCTTCGCAAAGATAAGGGAGTTATGTGTCATAAGGGCTGAGAGTTGAAATGCTCACTTAATTTCTATATTAGATCCTCATACTTTATTTTCTCTGCAATAGGTAACTCAAATAATCTATTTATAACATCTATCACTTTTATACCAGCAAAGCACATAAGTGTCGATAGTTTCTTTTTGTTATCTTCAATATCGTTCAATATAAAAAAGTTCTCTAACTGCATAATATATAACGGCCATTCAGATGTATTACTAATCTCGAATTCCGCTATGCTATTCTGCCCAAAAGCATTCAAGATTGATTACTTACAATTAGTCTTTCTATTAACTTCAGACCATCTGCTAAATTCCAATTCTGACAGCCACTAGCTTACTAATGACTTTAACTCTCTCCTATATCCTTAGGTTCGAAAAGACTGTGACTGCGCCAATATTTTGGTGTAGCCCTAGGCAACAGATAGCAACACACCTATATATTTAACAATAACAATTTATTAAGTTAAAAAGTTATTAGACAGATCTTCAATATAAATATACAATCCGCACTTGAGCGAATCTAATTCCACAATTTGACTACTGAATAACAAATGATGTTTATACAGTTTAGGTGAACTAGTATTAACTTTACCTTCACTAACGTCTATAGTCTTTATAACACAACCCTTGAAGAGCCTCTTAAGGCGTTCAAAACAATAATAAGACCAAGATGCTTTACTAAAAGTCCTAATCGGCTTGTTGACCTACAGGTACCAAGATCCTGGGAATAAAAATCTCCGATGATGATCTTCAACTTGTGGACACAATGACAGTACCAGCAACTACAGAAAATAAGAATGCTTTTTATTTAGCTTTTTATATCCCCCTTTTGTTTTATCTCATCTTTTCAGGAATAATTAGATTTAGCGTTAGTTATCGTACAAATCAATTTCTCTTAAGAATTTATTTCCATATGAGGTGCATTTAAGATCTATACAATTAATTGATATATACATGTCTTTATATTTATTTTTAAACTTTGTTTAATTTGAAAATTTATTTTATCATTTATTTAGCAGCATTCTTAATTTTAAAATTTTGTATTTTGCAACTAGAATCTGCTCAAATCTTTTAATTAATAAGTTAATGGCAAGATTGTAAGTCCTGACAATTGCATGAATTATAGAACAATAGTTCTGTTATCTCATTCTTGAATATTTGACTCATAATAATTAAAAATAAAATATAAAAGAAATCAGTTGAGAATTTGGATAAAGATCAATGTGGTTTTAAAACTGGGAGTGGAACTAGAGAAGCAATAATGTCATTAAGATGTTGTTTAAAATGATAAATGAAGGCCTTGATTGAGAAAATAAATAGTTAATTTTGAATTTATAAAAACAGTTATAAAATTAATGCTAATATAAGAAGAGGTTTGAAGCAAGGTTGTCCATGTAGCTCTACTTATTTAATTTATTTATTGAAAACTTAATAAAGATTATAAAACAAAAACTGAAGGAATTAAAATTAATAGTAGCCATTATTCATTATGCAGATGATATAGCATTTTTTGCAGATTCAGAAAAAGAAATGAATAAAATGTTTAAAATATTAAATATGCTTATAGTCTTTTAAATTAAAAATAAATAATAAAAATTAGGGTGATCGTGGTACACAAACAGAAGATAAAAAATCTGACTAATGAATAGATAAATAATATATATTTAGAACTAGTTAAAAATTTTGTAACCTGCGAAGTATGATGATAACAAAGATTGTCTTGTGGAGATTAAAAAGAGAATAATGTTAGCAAAATATGCTTTTCAAAATATATGTTGTGAGACACGATCTTTAGGAAAACAAGAATAAAAATTATTGAAAGGAATGGAAACATGGCTTTGGAGAAAATTAACTAGAATGAGTTGGATGGAAAAAAAGGCTAATTATCAAGTATTATGAAAACTTGGGAGTGAAAAGAGAACTAATAGGACACTCTACAAATGGCAGGACACTTCTCCTGTCCATATGACTAACAAATTTAGTAATACTAATATGCTGGGAATTTTTTTTCCAGCACATTTAATTTACGACAACAAGCTGGAGATTTCTCTTCCAGTACATTGGATAGGTCCAGGACATTCTCTACTAGAGCCTCATTCTTCAAAATAACTGCATGCCCCCAATTATTTACAGATCTATTTTTCACAATGAAACAGTTTAAACAAACATACACTGTGATCACGAATCTTTCAACATCATTTCGCACATACACACCCCTCAAATAACTATATGATTTTTTTTTTTTATTAAGAAAAAAAAATGCAGGTGACTGATTACCCACTACATGATGTAAATACATTTGTTTAAAGAAATCTTGAGATCGTACCACAGTCAATAACTCTAGTCTTCTCCATTGATTCATAAGAGTCTTTGAATTGCCAAGTCCTTTAATTCACAGATCCTTAGAACTGCATCCATGTTGCCATATCTTTGTATAAACCACATCTATGGAATTCATACTTTAAACTGTTTTTGAATTTCCATCGCCTTCCTGTTCAGAGACTTCTTTAAAATTTTCCTCTTGCGAGTTTATTTCTTCATCATCTGTGATTTCTTTTCTTTCATCAGTACACACCTTATTTGTTGATACTAATTGGGTTCTGCTTCCTATGATTGAATTTTAGGTCTTGCTTAGTAATCAAAGATTCAGTTGTATAATCTGAAAGTTTGTTGTTAAACTTTGGAATGTTCTCAACAATTATTGCTAGAAAGCGGATAATTTGCAGCTTCAATTCTCTATTTAGGTCTAAAACATCATTTGTACTAATTTTGTCTTTGAATTATTACTTTTTTGCTCATGAATCACTTCATTGTAATTCTGTGATGATTTGAAAAAAAACTTCTTTTTTAATTTTTGAGGCCCCCATCTACCGGAAGTGGATTAATAACTTCTGTTCTGATCATCAGAGAAACCTGACTTTTGTGCAGGGAGATAGCTTGAGTCATAATCTATAATGTTCAATTCTAAAATTTGAGATTGAATTAAAATTTAAAATAATTTTCTGATCTACACTGTTTAGCCGCATTCGGCAACTTCCGGTTTGACATGGCGATGTCGTATCTTTTTTCCTATGATCAATTCAACACTGGGATTTCTTTTCTTTTTTTTTCCTTTAGTTTTATGATTAATTTTTGTATCTATAATAATCCCTAGGTCATTTTCTGTCTTTCCAGACTGACTTGCAGTCATAGAAACTTGTTTCACATTTCTAATATCTGATGCAACAATGAAATTCTTAAAACCTTCTTTGTTAGCATTTTATTTTCCATGTTTTCTATGAGCTTTGATGTCCAAATGATTTCTGTTTATTCTAACAAAACATTTGGATTTCTAGTGTCTCTATTCTTTTTAAAATTATTTGGTTTGATTTAAAATTATTTGCAAGCTTTTAACGTAGCTTTTGCCTATTTCTAATGGCAGCCATTTGCATAACTGGACTGATAGAAACTCTCAATTATTGTTGAGTGTAAACTGTTCTAAAATTTCTTATAAAGATAAAAAAAAACAATAAAACAGGCATTCACTTTCATCTTGGTAAACTTTTCTTCTATGAATCCAAAATTGGACTATGACTTTGGTGAATAAAACAGGGAGACTGTAACAGCGAAAACTGGTATCCCAGGCTCCCTCTAGTGGACTATGATTTATTATTTATTTATCTGTTTACTCATAATATTTTCTTACTTTGCTTCCTTTTTCTTCCTTTTTAGTTTTATTACTTTTCTTTTATGGTTATTATTACTCATTTACTAATATTTATTGTCTTATGCTTGGATGCACCTTTTCTACACTTTAATCCTGGGTATAATTATTCTATTTCTTTCTTATGAATTTGTTTGTTTGTTTAACATATGACGCTGCCTTATTTTTAGCAGTCTCACAACTGGGGGAATTTTAATTAGTATTCTTTTTTTTTTCTATTTAAATGTTTACTTTTCACTTCACTTTAATTAATTTCAAATTTCAAAGTCTGAAGTCAAGATTTTTTTTCTTTTATCACATAAAAGTCTGTTCCAATTGCTCCAACCTATTTAATTTTTGTCAGATAGTTCTTTTTTACTTTTTACATATCTATTCATGCCGGGGAATCAGGATATATGCCTGGGCCTAGGTGATTTTCCAGGCAGTTGACTTCAGGGTTGCTGCCAGTATATCCATCTATCCTTGTTTGGCTTTAATTGCTCGACTATCTATGTCTTGTCTTCTGCCCAGGAATTTCTACAAGGACAAAATTTATGACAAATTTATATTTGCCTCCCTTTGCTAGGGTTTGGATCCTCTTTCCTTTTGCTTGTAGTTTGGCCTGGCACTGTCAAACACAGCTAATAACTCTGCCATTTTATCAACTGCCATCTGCTCTGTGCCTATAAGCACTTGTACTACATTCAGGAGAAAGTTATGCCATACAATACATATCTGTTGTTCGGATAATGGGCTCACTATTAATGCTATCAATTTGCTAAAAACAGGTCGCTAGGATCCCATATCTTGAGCAATCTGGTGTTTTATGTTCTGATATTCCTTGCCCCAATAACTATAACTTAGCACAATTTTATATTCATCAAATATAGTTGGTTTTAAAAATAATGAATCCCACCTATCCTGGGAAGTGCTTTGCAAATGTCTGCAAGCAATAGCTAGCATAGTTTCTTTGCTCATTGTGTTTAATGTGAAATATTGCTCCAAACTCACCAACTGTTCCATTGGGAATTCTTCCACATGACCAGAAAATGGACAAATTTTTAAAAATTGGTTCACAATGGCCAGGTTATTTTGGCCTAACATGCTTCATTTGCACCAACACACTCAGGGCCAGACAAACTAATCGCTCTGCCTTCTTTTTCCTGAAATGTGAATTCTGTCTGGTCCATGCTCTTGATTATATCATTAGTTTCAATTACTTTTTCATTTTCTGGTTTATTGTCTATTATCTCTTCTTGTAATAATTTCATGTTCCTTTCCTATACTATTTTTACGACTTCTATTTCTTTATTTGTTACTTTTAACTGACCATCTACTCGCTCAATATTTTCACTGATTTCTAGTCTAACCTCGTATTTTATCGCAGTCCATCCGAGCTGAATCTTTTGCTCAAATATTTTGACTGCCATTGCCTTGCTTTTGATTAGCTTCTTTTGCCACACTTTATTTTCTTTTATTGCTTGATCTAATCTGGCATTTAATTTTCTTATTTTGCTGCATTATTTTACTTAATACAGTCATTATATCATTATTTTCTATCTTGTTCTTTTCTACTTTACTTTCAACTTCCTCTTCTTCAATTTCACTTGATTTTTCTATCACCATTTTTTGTTTTCAATCGCTTCTACATTTATTTTGCTACCTTTCTTCTCTCTACTAATACTTTGTGTTTATTTACTTCTCTGCCATATTTGAATTCAAGCGATTGTGTCCATTTGACTTCAAATCTCTCGTTCCTCTACTTCCCTGCCTGACTTATCTAAAACCCTCCATAATACTAAACAAAACAAAAAATTTATTCTGCCCACACTTCACTGCTCTCTCCTTTTTATCTTGATTTCAATCTTATTGCTACTTATATCTTCTTTATTATTATTATTATATTTACATTGGCAATCTCTCCCTTTATACTGCTCACCAACTTCAACCTTTTTTTTATTACTATGCATCTTAGGTGTTTATAGTAATTTGGTACTTGAACAATATTAATCTATGTTAGGCCATTTATGGCCCATGGGCCCCATGTTGGGGACCATTTGTAAGTCTCAGTGCACTTTCATCCTTTTGCAATGTCATGGTTTATTTTATTTATTTATTACTATTACTTTTTATTTATTTAGGATATTATATAACAACTATAAATTCATATATTTTGTTGTAACCTTTATTGATCTTAATATCTTCGATACATTGGTTTAGTTGACTTATTTAAGTGACAGTCTTGCAAACTCATTACCTATTTATAATTTACAAGTTCACACCCTGTGATCGTGCACTCAAGCAGGTGGGGGGTAGAATATTACTAATAGATTAACTACCAATTATACCTATGACCAGACTACACAAATTTACAAATCCCAATCATTTTTCCTGATCACAGCACCCCTCCATAACTGCTGGGACTACACCAATCCTCCAAAGGCAATTTATTTTTTTTGAGATAAATCTCAGGCACAATAACCGGAATGCCTGGACAAAAGGCATAAAAAAATCCAGTGTTCGAAAACTTGCCCAGACTATTCAACACTATACAACAGGTGACACAGCACATATCAAACATGCCGCATTCTCTAATCATGGAGACACAGGTAAAGGAAGGAGAACAGACCAAGTAATCTTTAGAACACACTTTATATTATTATAGACACACTAGTATATTAAAATTTTAAATACACATATATATTTAATATAATGAAAATAGATAACAATAATTACCAAACAAAATAAATATAGTTTAACAAGACTTAATTCACTAAACTTCACATTATCACCATTTCTTATGCTTGCTTATAACTTTCATTAAAACAGGCAAAACTCTCCATATAGTAGTGCACTCAGTGCAAGCCAGAGTAATCAATGGATGCCAGAAGGCTTATGCATAAAATCCCTATCTAGTGCTTCCTAATCTAATATCTCCAGATTAGTTTCTGACTTGTGGCCTTCGTCAGTGAGAAACCTTGGGACTGAGAGCAATGCACCTAGATCTTAGGATCTAATGCAACCCTCCAACACCTTTTATCTCTACTTAACTACAAAACTATAAGAATAAAATTGAAAACACAATATTTTCAATCTAAGCTCATAAGCTTATATAGTCATATAGGTCTGAACTCAGTACAGTACCCATACATTTTGGTGTCTTCGGTTCTTTAATAACCGTAGCCACCACTATCTTCCTAGGCAGCATTGGTATTAAACCAATAAACATCACATCATCACCATTTCTTATCTTTGTTCATAACTGTTATTAAAACAGGAAAAATTCTCCATACAGTAATGCTATTCAGTGCAAGCCAGAGTAATCAATGGGTGCCAAAAGGTTTGTGCATAAAATCCTTATCTACCAATCCTGCCTAATAGGATAGTGGTGGCTATGGTTATTAAAGAACCAAAAATATCAAAATGTATCGGTAACCAAACTGAGTTCAGATCTATATGACTATATAAGCTTATGAACTTAGATTGAAGATGTTATTGTGTTTTCAATTTTATTCTCATAGTTTTGTAGTTAATAGAGATAAAAGTGGCTGCTGGAAGGTGCATTAGATCCTAAGATCTAGGTGCAGGGTTCTCAGTACCAAAGCTCCTCGTGGACAAAGGCCATAAGCCAGAAACTAGTCTGGCGATATTGAATGAGAAGGCATTAGATAGGGATTTTATGCACAAGCCTTCTGACATTCATTGATTACTCTGGCTTACACTAAGTGGTACTACTGTATGGGGAGTTTTGCCTGTTTTAATCAGTTATGAGCAAGTATAAGAAATGGTGATCATGTGATGTTTAGTAGTTTAATACCAATCCTGCCTAATAGAATAGTGGTGGCTATGGTTATTAAAGAACCAAAGACACCAAAATTTATGGGTACTGAACTGAGTTCAGATTTATATGACTATATAAGCTTATGAGCTTAGATTGAAAATATTAGTTTTCAAATTTTATTCTCATAATTTTATAGTTAAGTAGTGATAAAAGCTGGCTGCTAGGGGGTTGCATTAGATCCTAAGATCTAGGTGCAGTGCTCTTAGTTCCAAGGATCTTCACTGATGAAGGCCACAAGCCAGAAACTACTGTGGGGATATTGGATTAATAGGCACTAGATAGGGATTTTATGCATAAGCGTTCTGGCACCCATTGATTACTCTGGCTTGTACTGAGTGGCACTACTGTATGGAGAGTTTTGCCTGTTTTAACAAGACTTAATTCATCACACACTTCCATTATATAATTCTGATATTTGAAATGTTAATAGTCCTTTCTTCATATCAATTCATTTACACCTAATATTGTCTAGACTTTTACCAATAAACATTCACTATATTTATCTAGGTTTTAACTTGGATGTGACATTCATTTATTTGTGACAATTTGGATAGTCCTTCCTTCACAGTCGGTAGGCTTTTAAGATTATGACGCTTCTTGCACTCTTAGTATCCAGCCATTTGGTTATCGTCTATGGTTTCTTTGCTTTTCCAAAACTTTGGAATAGCAATATGAGAGTATGTGCAGAGTCTTACATTATGGGCGAGGCATTGATAGCAGGATACTGATGGTGGAGACCGGGAACGAATTCCTGATGGGCATTCTCCTATGGTTTTCTTAGCAGTGCATGATGTTGCTCAGTTGATTATTAATTAATGATTCACAGCCTTGATTCTCTGTTAACTTCAACACAAACGAAAATTTTCAACTAACCGCCTCCAACTATCAAGCCAAAGGTTTTTATACACTTCTACTCCTATTATTCACTTTTATTAATTTTTGCTTTTAGTTTTTAATTAAATGATTAATCTTATCTTTTCTTAGATTAATCTACTATCTTAAAAATTTAATTGCATTTCTGTCGATGAGATAGTTTATAAAGATTACATGTTATTGATTATTTTATTATCTATTTCTACTTTGAATTATATTTTTTATTTTACTTTAATTCTATTTTGACATTATATCTTATTTCTGTCACAACATTAATTCTTTCTTAAGATAAAAAAAAAAGAGCGGATTCTGAATCTTAACTTAAATCAGATTTTCTTTTCCCCACCCTTGTAATTCAATTAATAGGAACTACTAGCTTATCTAAGTGTTATTTTAATTTATTTCTCAAAATTTGTTCTCGTTCATTTATTTACCTTTTTTTTTATTTTGAACTATAAACATGCACATGTAACACACACACACATATATATATATGTGTGTGTTACATAATGTATATATGAGAGCATTACATCGTATCTTATTCTTTTTTATTAATATCCCCAAATTGCCATTATGTTTGGCCTAATTACATTTTTACAGAACGTGTGAATCTTATATTCATTATGTATGATGTTCTGCAAAAAATAGAAAAACTATTGTTATTATTCATCTGATTGATCATATGTAAATCCCCATAATATATAAAGACAGATCTTATTCTTTTCAATTTCATTCTCAAGTAATAAAAGCAAAATTGTGCCTGTGATATATTAGAAGACTATTGGCTAATTACAATCTGACATGAAATACTACCCAATGCAAGTGCGTAGATCAGATGGGACATATTCATTCCCAGTATGTATTTCAGCTGAGGAGGTATTTGGTAACATTATTTGCTATTTAAAATAATTATTTGCTAGAGATTGGTTGTAATATTATTAATACTTAAACAATAATAATCACTTGAGTATTCGTTGTTGCTAACATAAATTGATTCGTAACGATAAGACTTATGTGATTGCGTGTAAATGAACTAGGCATACTGGATCACTAATTTGAAGGCTCACACCAATTAATTGTTGAAGTAGAGCAAACATTATCTAGTCAGAGCCAGTTGGACGTTGTTTAGTTAACAATAATCTAACATTGATTAACCTCGATGGTTAAACAAACTAATTTGACGCAATCAAGTACAGAACCTGCAGAAACAAAAGAAATACATAATACTTAATCATCAATGGCCACCACGTTCCAAATACCAATAGGAGAATTTGATGTCAAGAACCCTATCAACTGGTCACTATATATCAAACATGTAGAGAAATTTTTTCTTGTTAACAATATTAAGGAAAAACAGGTAAAGGTAGCCACATTACTAGGATTTTCTGGATTGAAAGTGCTGGAGATTGCAAACCGTCTATGTGAACAGGAAGAACCCGAAAGTTTTCAATATGACAAAATAGTCCAAAAAATTAACAGCACACTTCTGCCCCCTCCCATCAAAACACATTGTGAGATTGCATTTTGGAAATCAACAGCAAATTAAGGCTGAAACTTTCAAAGAATTTGATACAGAACTTAGAGAGTTAGCAAAAAATCTGTGTCTATGGACAATTTCTAAAAGAAGCCCTGTTGGAACAGTTACTAGAAGACAATTGGCTAATTACAACCTGATAAGAGAAACTATCCAGAACAATGGAAGTGCACAGATTGGATGGGACATATTCATTCCCAGTACATACATCAACTGAAGAGGTATTCGGTAACGTTATTCACTAATAAAATAATTATTTGCTAGAGATTGGTTGTAATATTATTAGTACTTACAACAATAATAATACTGGAGTATTCGTTGTTGCTAACATAAATTGATTCGGAACGATTAGTCTTATGTACTTGCACGTAAATGAACTAGGCATACTGGATTACTAACATGAAGGCTCACGCCAAGAAATATCGGCTAGTATTATAAATTAAGTGTTGAAGTAGAGCAAACATTATCTAATTCAGAACCAGTTGGATGTTGTTTAGTTAACAATAATTTAACATTGATTAACCTCAGCAGTTAAACAAACTAATGCCAAAATAATTTTCTTTCTGCATAATTATTGAAGATTTTTTTTATAAATGATTTCTTTCTCTAGTATCCGAAAAAAGGGAATATGTATTGTCAAGAACATCATCATAATCTTCTATAGCAAATGTCAGATCACAAATAAATGAATGAAAAAATATGCAAAGTTCATTAATAAAGATAACTGATATTGACATCAAATATATCCTATAGAACAATATAACACTCAATTGTTCAAACACTTTACTACTTTTACAATGCTTTCTTTTTAACCCTTTTCTGCAGTTAACAGTTTTGATTGCCCCAGCAATCTTCTTCAGAACATTATATCTCCTAATCTCAACTTTTGATTGTAATAGTTGAAATTAGGAGATATGATGTTCTGAAGAAGATTGCTGGGGCAATCAAAATTGTAAACTGCAGAAAAGGGTGGAAAATAAAGCATTGTAAAAGTAGTAAGTGCTTGGACAATTGAGTATTATATGGTATACATTTGGCAATGCAATAGAAAAGAGTAGTTATTATACTTCATGAAGAAGATATATTAAAAGCTAAACTGTAATTTCATTAATTGAAAATAATTAGAATTACAATTTAAAAATAAACTGTGGATTTCATGCCCAAATCTCATCTATGACTAAAATTGCATCCTAATTCAACCTGTTTTACCTTAGTATAAGTCACCAAACTAAGTATCCTAAAATATTTACATATATGTAATTAAACATAGATAGGTACCTATTATCTAACTACTTGTTAGATTAACTGAGTTGTCTATGAGCTAGTCTACTTGAAAAAAGAAGACTGAGCATGCTTATGAAATACTCATTTATTTAAAAAAAATTGATTAACCACTATATTATACTGCCATTATAATATGAAATACTGAGCATCATATAAATCATTACTATTGATAATGATCGGCTAATATTTTCAAAACCTTTGATTTATGATGCCTTTAAAAATTTAATATAGAATAAAATAATTAAGATTTTTGCTTTCTATACTTAATAGTTCTACTTCATAAATATAGTTATATTGTGCAGAAAGAAATTAACCTTCAATCACATGTTGTTTCGTAACTATTATAAATTTCAGTGTACTCGCCCATCTGTAGTGTGCGGAGATTCATAACAATTACAAAATAGTGCATGATTAGAAGTTAATTTCCTTCTGAACAATTACAGATTTTCAGTGCTTAATAATAGATTTACATTTATAAATATAATTATATGAAATTTATCTGGAATTCATTTCAACAAATCTGGATTTATTTTTAAGTTAACATTGAGTCACACACTTAGAGCTAGATATAATCATGCCATAGCTGTGTTTAAAAAAAACTTTTCTCATCAACAAAACAAAGCATAAAGACACAGAATAGCTTCAAATATAAGTACATTTCTGCTAAATTCTAGAATTAACCAACATTTAAACTAAGATATAGATAGCATTAACATTTCAGTTAAATCACTACTATCTGCTAAAGGCAAATAGTTCTTAAATAGAAAATTTGGTTTAAACATACTAGTCATACTCCTTAGAACATTTCATATGTAAATGTATATATTATTTAATAATCACTGCAAATTATTATAATAAATTTTAATATTTTTAGAACTTATCATAATTTATCATCATCAATTTATCGATACAGAATATAGCAATTTAATAACACTTCCATAAATTATTATTAACTTTTGAATAAAATTAAGTTCAATCAAATTTCAAATGCTGAACTTTGAGCTGTCAATGTCAAACTGATTCTAATTAAAAACTACATGAAAAACCTTACATAAGCTTTCCTTACTTTAAAAATTTTTGCTATAATGAAATGTTGAATAAACATTTTTCTAAATTTGTCATATTAAGGAGTTTATTTAATTACAGTAATAAATATATGTCGTATTATCACAAGAAATCAAATATATAATAACAGGAGTTTATATCAATAATAATAAAGATAATAATTTCTAAATAAATCACTTGTTTTTTACCTTGGACAGATGATAAATGTTCTTGAGACTGTTGTGACATTAATTCATTCAATTTAACTAATTCTTTTTCATAATTGCATTTTAATTCCTCAAGTGAAAGCTAAAAAAATAAATTCATAATTCTAATTTAACTCTTTTATATATCATACAATTAAAATATATTTTTAAAAAACAATTAAACATACTTTTGCTGCAAATGGATTGCTTTTGAGAAAACCTGTCATCAACTGAAGTGCAGCTTTTCTAACATTACATGACTTATCTTCCAAACGACCAATTGTATATTCTAATACAACTTTTTGATGAGACAGAGGAATAGCAGATTCCTGACATAACTGAAGCCAAATTTGCAAGGACTTGGTACGAACAAAGGCATTGATATCATGAATATGATCCTTAAAAGAGGATTTTTTTATTAGATATACATTTTTCAATAAAATATAATTTTTAATCTTTAAAAATTAATAAAAAATCACAAAAAAGAATTTTATCTTAAAAATTATAATATAATTTAAATATTTTTAAATATAACTATTACATTTTTAAATTTAAAAACTAATAAACAAAACTTACAAAAATTTTATTATTATTATTATTATTATTATTAGATACCGCTAAATTGATGTCAGATCGTGAATGACCAATCATCTGTTTGGTCTAGACTTCTTATTTATGCATTCATTATTGTAGTAATGGATTCCATCTCACATCTAGACTTTTTTTTCTTTGATCATTAACATTTTCAAATAGCATATACTTTTCTAATGAGTTTCACTGCTTCATAATATAAACAAAATAATACAATTTTAAATCAGATCAATGATATTTTAAGCAAAAATTTAAAATTAATTTGATTAAGTATCCATTACTTCATTTTGACTGTTGTCTATGATATTCTAAAAAATCTTTACCATCACCACAAAATACTTTAAAAAATATTTTTTTATTTAAAAAATAATAATTTTATTAGAATAAAAAATATTTATAAACAAAAATGTACATAAGATAGAGTAATTTCATCATCATCATTGTCAATCATTACCAATCCATTGCAGGATTAAAGTCTCTCCAAGTTCAATCCTCCAATCTCTAGCCTCTCTTCACCTCACCGCCACCCACTTCCTGATTTCATCCTTAAATCTCACATGTGGTCACGTGCTCTCTCCCTAGGTCTTTTACAATTTCTTGGAATCCAGTTTAAGATTTTAACCGTCCATTTATTATCATCCCTGCTAGAAATATGTCCGGAACTAACTTCACTTCAGTCTCTTAATTCTTTCAACAATGGCAGTAACACCTATTTGTTTGTTTTTTATTTCTTCTTGGTACTACTAATATGCATTTCTCCATACTTCTTTGAGTGGTCTAAAGTCTTTGTACTGCTATTTTGTTAAGTGTCTAAGTTTCAGATACGTAAGAACTGGTAAAACAGATTAATTAAAAACTTTCCTTTTCAAACACATATTAAGTTATTTCTACCAAAAGCACCCCAACCAGTTTAAATCTATGATTAATTTCATTCATTATGTTTCCATCTGTAGCAATACTCTGACCAAGGTATTTATAGTTATTAACTTATTCTAACTCGTCATTATTAATTATTATTTTCAACTTTTGAGAAAATCCATTGAACATACTTTAGTCTTTTTAACTTTTACTTTTAATCATACTTTCTTATTTTCATCTGATAACTCTTGCAACATTTCCTGAAGCTCTGAAGCTTTTTTTGCAAAAACAATTAAATCATCTGAAAAATCTAAATGATTTAAATAATTTCCATATATTTTTATTCATTTAGTGTCCCATTTTAATCCACAAAATACTTCTTGCAGCACTGCTATCAAAAGTTTTGGAGAGATGAAGTCATCCTGTCCTACACATTCTTAATATTAATCTTCCTAATATTATTATGTAATCTAATTGTTGGTGTTACATTTTTATAAATATTCTTCAGAATATGACAATATTCTGAGTCTATACTTTGATGATCCAATGTTTTAAACACTGAAAAAATGCCTATAGAAACAAAAGTCTTTTCATAATATACAAATCCAAAACATAATGGCAACTTATATTCAATACTCCTTTCTATAACTTCTCTCAATACTTGGTTATGATCCACTTTACTAAAACATCTTTTAAATCCAGCTTGTTCTTTTGGTTAGTTAAAATCCAAAGTTCTCTGTAGCGAATTATAATTATCTTGATTTCATAATACATATATATGAATAAATACATATAGAATGAACAAAAACTTTCTAAAAAAAATGATTGCCATAAGAAGTATAAATTAATGGAGAAAGTTTCATAGAACTTCTCTCTTTCTGAGATATAATCCAAGCTCTTAAGAATTTATTTTCCATTAAAACCAAATACATCCAAACAAATAAAAAAAAAAGTCCAGAATTATTCTTGTTGAATTCACCTATTTTCAGAAATACTCAAAGAAATCCAATATAGCCAAGTAGCATGAAATTAGAAATTAATGCAATCAATATTCAAATAATCACTTAATATATGGATATTCTTTTTTTTTTTTATTTTTCAATAAATTTATGAGTAAGATTGTCTATAAATATTCAGACCGCAGCCACACTTCAATACCATTACACCAACTCTATAACTGAAGCAAAATATATCCCCTATGAATATTTTTTTTAGTGCGCCATCCATAATTAACTGGAATATTCACAAGAAAAGATCTGAAATGCTCCTAGTGCTTGATTCAACAGCTAGCTCAAATAAACAAAAAAATTCCCCTCATTTAGGCGATCAGATAGTAAATATTTAAAATCCAAAACAATATAATTGACACATTTTTGTCTTAACTAAATGTTATATGGTAAGATACAGAGAAAGAGAGAGAATTTAGTCCAAATTAATAATTAAAATAAGCATATTTATTTATAAATCAAATTATAACAACAAGAATAAAATAAAATTGAACTAATTACAAAGTTATTTTAGCATAGTTAGTTCCAATTTAAATTAGGAAGTAAGAGTTTATGCATTTCTAATTTTAAAAAAGTTTATAAAGAAAATATTAATCTTATTTCTCATGCTTCAGTTTAAGTCTAAACTTTGATTTTGTTTTTGTACATTAACCAAGATTTTAACTATATATTTTCTGGTGTGATCACCTCTGTCTTCTTGACAGTTTCTAGAGTTCATGACTAGTATTCTTAAATTGGTTCTCAGTTTCCTAAGCAGCTTATAGCTTCTTCCCAGGGCAGCATTGATCTTCATTTCATTTTTCAGCAGTAGTCTTAGATGAATGATGGGATGGACGGATATCTCAATAATGACAGGTCAAGGATTTTAGACATATCTCAGGCTCTAGAATGCATAAAAACTACATAATGAAAAACTGAATCAACATCCTTATGCGAGACTAGCAGGGCATGGTGGTGTTAGGGCATCCATAGAGATTCCTATACTTCACTGGAGAACAAAACTAGAAGTGCATGATGAAAAAGACCGCAACAGCAACCTAACAGGAGCAGAACAGCTTGAATAATCTGAATAACTTGAATATCTTTGATAACTAAACTAATAAAATTTTATTAGCTTATATACTCTTGGCAAACCATTGTCTAAGTTTTCAC